>OY804607.1:30962005-31562005 GCA_963680895.1 Fragum sueziense
GGGTCCACATACCAAAAATCAGCTCAGTAGCTGCCAGCATTGAGAAAAAAAGTCTGGAAAACTGTAATTTCCCAGAAATTTTCTAAGTCCAGCATCCATATCTTCCCCAAAAATCACTGGACCGGAACGAAACTCAAACTTGTTCTGTAACTCATCAATACGGGTCCACATACCAAAAATCAGCTCAGTAGCTGCCAGCATTGAGAAAAAAAGTCTGGAAAACTGTAATTTCCCAGAAATTTTCTAAGTCCAGCATCCATATCTTCCCCAAAAATCACTGGAGCGGAACGAAACTCAAACTTGTTCTGTAACTCATCAATGCGGGTCTACATACCAAAAATCAGCTCAATAGCTGCCAGCATTAAGAAAAAAAGTCTGGAAAACTGTAATTTCCCAGTAATTTTCTAAGTCCAGCATCCATATCTTCCTCAAAAATCACTGGAGCGGAACGAAACTCAAACTTGTTCTGTAACTCATCAATGCGGGTCTACATACCAAAAATCAGCTCAATAGGTACCCCCGTTTAGAAAAAAAGTCCGGAAAACTAATTCACCGGACTGACGGACAGACGGACGGACGGACGGACGGACGGACGGACGGACGGACTGACGGACAGAGTGCAAACCTAAAGTCCCCTTCGGCTTCGCCGGTAGGATGCTTAGAATGCTTATTGACTTAGAAAATTACTGGGAAATTACAGTTTTCCAGACTTTTTTTCTAAACGCTTGCAGATATTGAGCTGATTTTCGATATATGAACACATATTGATGGGATACAGAACAAGTTTGAGTTTCGTTCCGGTCCAGTGATTTTTGGGGAAAATCTGGATGCTGGACTTAGAAAAATTCTGAGAAATTAGTTTTTCAGACTTTTTTTTCTTAATGCTTGCAGCTATTGAGCAGATTTTTGGTATGTAGACCCGCATTGATAAGTTACAGAACAAGGTTGAGTTTTGTTCCGGTCCAGTGATTTTTTTAGGAAGATACGGATGCTGCACTTTGAAAATTTCTGGGGTTCTTTTTCTTAACACATATATAAAGCCGGTAGGGGACTTGGTATTGTTTTGCAATACTTCAGAATGCTTGTTTTCTCTCTTTTTTGTCTTGATTTTATCTGTTTTAGGCTATACATTATTCTCAAATCCGATAGGCTATTAGGCTAGGTTCCCACTGCCGACCAGATCAATTTCATAAAACACGATCAAACGGCAGAGTAGGACTATAGACTGGGTTCCAGCCCCAAGATCTATCGACAGACACAGAGAAGACGGGGTACCAGTTTAAGTAGGACTACAGATCGGACCTGTTCGGCAAGGGTGATCTTGCGTGGTCGGGTGAACCAAACGGTCACGTATAATTAAGGTAGAATACCGTAATGTGGCTATTTTGATATTCATAAAACATCGGATTTCTTTCGAGCGTCTTCGTTAATTATCCGATTCGGGCGCGGTCGTAAACATTCGGCAGTGGAAAGTTCCACCACCGAATGTTTTTGACGTCTCCCAAATAATTCCGATGTCGCATTAGGGGTAGACTACCTTAAATTTAATTGCTGAAGATTTTGTACGATTATTGATGTTTTCTTACTAGTAGGCCTACGTAGACTGAAACAGAGAAAACGAAAAACGCTAGGGCTTTTCTGGATATGATGGGTCATTTCCAGTGGGCAAATTTTAGACCGGTCCTAATTCAAAGATATCACAGACAACAATTTCAAGTAAATTAGATCTAAAATTGTTTGGTGTTTTTTTTTTTTTTTTTTTTTTTTTTTTTTTTGTACAGGATACAATATGGGAAATGAAGAAATTGCTCGTGATAAGCAATTTCTTCATTTCCCACAATGTTTTCAAAAGCCGTTATCTTGTAGGGAGTCAAAACGAGCCATTGTGTGGTAATGGGTTAAACAGTACCTGCTGACAAAGATTATTGACGAGCAAACGATTTTTGTATACTCGCCAATAAGCTTTTTGTATAGGCGTACTGAACACCTTTCAATTTGCCGTTTGGGAAAGGATTAAACAAGATAAATTTATTCGTGAAGTGCTTTCGCCAAGGGTTCTCAAAGTGATAAAAAGTCTGACGTATGCTGAAATACGCTGCAAGTGTTTAACCCTTTAACAAGCAACATATTTTTAGACTGGTCCAAATTCAGAGATGTTGTAGATGACACTTTCAAAGGAATGAAATTCTGCATATTAATTTTTGTCTTTTGGGATAGAAAACATTGTGGGAAATGATGAAATTGCTTGTCACAAGCAATTTCTTCATTTTAGAAAACATTGTGGGAAATGATGAAATTGCTTGTCACAAGCAATTTCTTCATTTTCCACAATGTTTTCCAATGCCATCATTTTGTAGGGAGTCAAAAAGAGTCATTGTGTGGTAATGGGTTAATAAACATTCAGTCATTAGGCCTAACCCTCCCGCCCCTAAAAAAAGAGGAAATTCTGAAAATCAATGTAACTGCTTGTTAATTGCAAATCGAAAGTTTTTTTTTACATATAAACCTAGAGGTATTTGAAGAAAGACATTGAACGGATTCTATCCACAATGATAATCCAAGAACTTTTCCTTCTCTTATATTTAATCTGCGATATCAGAAATTCGAATTCCTTAACCCATTCTTCGCAGAATGATACTTTTTGAAAAACAATAAGATAAAGGATTTTGGTAAAACACCATGTGAAATGGGGGGGGGGGGGGGGGGGGAAAGAAAAGAAAATAAAATTTTGGCCTACAATGTTGAAGATGGAAATATTGAAATTGTACTTAAAATTGTCGTAAGCAGGTATCTTGATTTAAGGCTAGCAAATTCTTTCCGTCTGGTAATAGATTAGGCTATAGGGCCTTGTTGTCAAAACTAAAGCATCTTTCATTGCGCATTGGGTAGACATGTCCAAGTTTCATTTGAAAAAATAAATAAATAAAATAAAATAAATAGATAAATAAATAAAAATAAATAATGATAAGAAAAATAGTGACATTCAATTTATCTATACCGCTTTCTCAGACAAAAATTGGTTTGGCGTTTAAACATATAAAATCGAAAATAATGAAAGAAAATGAGAAAACGAGAAATTGTATTCATCAAATCCGAGACTCATCAAATCAAGTTTGTTTGGGAATAGATCAATGTCAGATACAGCGTTCAAAGACTTTTCAACACTTTCCAAAACAAGACCCGATTTTGAAGTCCCTAGTAGAAACAGTTTGTAAAAAACATTGAGACAAACGAAGAAAACGCTAATGACCACCAATTTTTCATTTGCCTCAAAACGTTCTGTGCGAAAATGCACTCAAATATTTATAACCAATCATTTTGAAATCTGCGACAGCTTCCAGATTTAGCCATTCTTTCATTTTATCGTCCGGTAAGAGATTAATACGGCATCCAACAATAGGAAACAATTTTATCCGGTCAACCGTGACGTACAATAGTCCCAGCCGAAAATGACAGTGAGGTAGGCTGATGTTTACTGCTGCAAAACCAATCAATTCGTTACTCTCCATTGCCGATGTCTATTGATTACCATCAAATATGACCTCTGCAATTTTCGGTACGCCAACAGCCTATTTGGTCGTCATAATCTAATTATAGCACACCATTTGAATTATCGAATCAAAATCATTCATTTTTATCTTGCATGATCATTACGTATACATTACGTCGCTTCTATTTTTGGCTGAAGCCAGTAACATTTGAATTATCGAATCAAAATCATTCAGTTTGATCTGGTTTGATTACGTATACATTACGTCGCTTCTATTTTTGGCTTAAGCCGGTAATTCGAAGCGTCAGCTAATGAAAGCTTGTATCAGCTTTTTAAATTGTTTTGGTGTGTATCGCCAACGATTGGATACTGAAATCCCGCCAAGGCCCCGAGATTAGACGTGAAATGACCCCGCGAGAACAGAGCTCATTCTATCGAAATGGAATGTAGAGATAATGTGCTCTGTTCATAAGAGAGTATCAATTTGTCTGATTTGCACCGTTACAAATACGAACAGAGTTGATTGGTTGTCAAGTAGTAAACATTAGCCCACGTCACTGTCATTTTCGGCCGGTACTATTGTAATTTCGGACAAACAATGGTATATCGTAGGTGTTGTTATAAAATCTCGTAACTACGGCTTGGATCAAGTCGTAGTTACGAGATTTTATAACAACACCCACGATTTATTAATGTGTAACGGAAAACCGAGTCTATTTCTAGCACAAAATTTATTGCTATTACTTGACTCTTTCCCAAACAAGAAATGCTTTCGATGTCCTTAATAGATTAGGCTTGGGAAAACATTGATGCAAAAGAAGAAAGTGCTGATAATCAGCACTTTCTCCTTTTGCCTCAATATTTTCTGTGTTATAATGTAGGCCTACACAAACCCAATCTTAATTGCCATCTATTTTGTTGTCTGCAGCAGCTTTCAAATAGGACGACCTTAAATAATTGACATTTGGGAAAAGGTTAATAACTTAACCTCGACTTATATGACAAAGAACCATTCCCATCTGATTTCATCGTGTATTTCCACGTGATGCCTTCTTATTGACAAGGACGAGAGCCTCTTATGAATAATAGTCTTATGATTGTTTTCCAAAACATCGTATCTACAGCTTTACACAAGCTGTAGTTACAAGGGTTTTGAAGAAAAGTGGCGAATCCAATCCTTTGTTATAATCGGAACTCCATTATAGGCCTAGTGCGCACACATTGACGGACGGACATAATCACTAGCTCGATCAAACAAACACAGAATAAAATTATGACTTCGCTGGATTTGTCGTTTGCCGTTGTGGCAATTTTCCTTTTAGGTGAGATTTTCATACTTTTATTTTGTTAAAATATTATAAAATGAAAGTGGTAAGATATTATTTTCCCATCTGGTAGGCTTTTTTTTAACTTAAGGATGTTCGGTCGTAGGTAGGTAATTTTCAAAGGGGCCTTAGGAGTAAACTAATATTGTTTCTTGTTAGGCATTTCTATAATACTTTATAAAGTATGAAGTAACATAGGGGTCACCATAGTTGCAATAATGTAATCGAAACCCTTTTGAATTTTGATCTGGGTTTCCAATAGCCACCATTAAGTTTGTGGCTACGATATCGCATCTAGGGTCACCGTGGATTATTTTCAGATAAACCACCAAAAAGCAAACCATTGTATGTCGCAAGAGTTAAATGCTCTGAGCAGGCAAAGAGGAAAAAAAATAAAATGCCGAATGCTAGATCTAGCATTTTCTAGCATTTTATCCATGCCTCTCGGTTTCTGCACCAAAACTTGATATTTTATCTTTTCGTTAATAATAATCATGTCTGCATTTTATTTTTAATTCTCATATCGGAATTTTTCTGCTCAAATAAATCTGAGAACATTTAACTTTGAGTGGAAGGACAAATGCCGATCACCAACATTTCTCTTGATATTTTCATACAAAAACATACAATTGCTCAACAATTTGTAACATTTCTAAAATAGGATGCCAATCGTGCTTTTGCAAAGAACTACCGAAAGTCGAAGAGACTGAGAACACCCCTGAAATGATGGAAGCGTTTGAGGGCACCCCTGAAATGATGGAAGCGTTTGAGGGTACCCCTGAAATGGTGGAAGCATTTGAGGGTACCCCTGAAATGATGGAAGCGTTTGAGGGTACCCCTGAAAGGATGGAAGCGTTTGAGGGTACCCCTGAAATGGTGGAAGCGTTTGAGGGTACCCCTGAAATGGTGGAAGCGTTTGAGGACACACAAAAGATGCTGGATAACCTGTGTAAGAAAGCTATGCAGTTTGCCACGTTTGAAAACTCCATTCAGCAGTTGGAGGAGGAAGACATTGAGAAAATCAGTGATATCCAGACCATAAATGAAAACCGACCAAGTGAGTTCTTATATAGACATACCCTTTCAAAGACGGTATTTTTTTTACTAATCCAATATGAAAGTTGATACAGATAAAATAGAATTTGATAATGATATAAAGTTCAAAATACATTGTGACAAAAGTCTATGTTTCCCAAGCCCATTCTAAAAGCCGATCTTGTTTGAGAAAGGGTCATTTTAATCGGCATCAGTGCATCTCTCATATACTTGTAGGCTACTTTAACCCTTTCCAAAACGGCAAAATTTTAGGATGGCCTAATTAAAAAACCCATTACAACCAACCAATTACTGATATTTTACACATTATTATTTTTTACATGAAACCGAATCCAATGCAGTAATGAATGTTCTGTAACTGTTGTTATATTTATGATTCCCCACGTGATTTTCAGAACCGCATGGTGGCCCAATCAAATGTTACGCTGGTGTCATGAAAACGCCCATAGAGCTTCCTTGTTATGGATCATGTGCCACAGCATATTTAGGTAATTCAAAAGTCTTTTTCTTAACCATTTCACAAACGACAAAATTTTAGGGTGATACACTTCAAAAATCGTCACAAATAACAAAATGGATGTTATTAAAGATAGGATTTGTGTAAAATATCCCACAGAAAATATTGATACAAAAGGAGAAACTGCTGGTTTTCAGCAGTTTCTTCTTTTGTTTCAATGTTTTCCCAAGCCTTTTCTACTAGGGACGTCAAAACCAGGTCTTGTTTGGGAAAGGGTTAACAATTAACCATTTCACAAACGACATAACTCTTAGAGACTTACCAAAGCAAGAATTAAAAGTTACCGATTTGTTAAAAATTATTAATTTTGAAAAACTATTTTCCTGTAGAACTTTAGCCCTATTTACCAGAAATGAAATATTTAAAGCCATACATGTATTTTCCCTGAAATACCACGAAATCGTGACTAAGAACTGTGGCGGATCCAGAGGGGGTTCGGGAGGTTTTCAAACAGACCCCCTCTGTAGCATGATTATTCCATTTTCATGCAGAAAATCAGTAGGACCTAGTAAAAATAATGTAATACTGGGAAAACGAACCCTCCCCCTTTGTATATTCGAACCCCCTCATAGAAATCCTGGAGTCGCTACTGTAAGAAGAAAGGAGCGTAACCGAAAATGTCGTAACTACAGTTTCAATCATCTGTGATTGCTGGTTTTTTGACGTTGCCGACGACATTTCCCATAATGTTTTCTAGCAAGAAACACAAAAATCCAGTCTCATGTGCTTTACGATATTCTTGCCGACATCTTTGAATTTTTACCAGTGTAAAATTGTGTCGTCTGGTAATTGGGCGACATTTCCTTAGAGGCAGATCAAAACCTCGTAACTACAGCTTGAACAAGATGCGTTTTTGAAACACAAATGTTCCCAGGCTAATGTAAGATTTCAAGATAAGTTTCGAACTGACAGACAGACGGTGAATATTGTGCATCATGGGATGGATAACGAATACGGACAAAATAATCTCGATTCTGGTAAGATTTTTTGCAACAACTTCCTTATTTGTGCGTCAATTTTCAAAAGGTTTGTCGCATGCACCCCGCCCTACCGAGCTCTTTCATCGGATGTATGACATATTAGATAACTCCGTTAACTCGTGGTACTTTTTCCAAAATATTGTCCAAACCGACCAGAAAGCGAAATGGTAACGACTACGGCCAAATAAACCACGCTTCAGGTAAGAATTTGTGCAATAACTTTCTTATTTCTGCGTCAATTTTCATGCAGTTTGTTGCGTGTACTCCGCCTTACTGAGCCTTTTTCTCAGATGTATTACTTATCTTGAAAGTCCTTGTAGTTTTCTCAAAAATCGATCCCAACCGACTACAAAAATGACCTGGATTTTTTGTCGTTTTTCTGGTCGGTTGGGATCAATTTTTGGACAAAGTACAAAGATTCTACAAACAAGTCATATATCTGAGGAAAGAACTCAGTAATGCGGGGTACATGCAACAAACCGCTTGAAAATTGACGCAGAAATAAGACAAGAGGACCATGATGGTCCTAAATCGCTCACCTGAATCAATATGACAAGAGTGATAATGGCAATTTTGTAAAATTCAAAGACATGAAACTTCTAAGGACTTTCTGTTTGGAAACAATAAAGTAATAATTTTGTTCCAATGGATCCTGTAAAGTTTGTTATGAAGAAAGATCTCCATCTGATAAGCTACGTTAATCCCTTCTTATCTGTTTACATAAGATAAACATGGGGCCAGAGCAACAGATAAGAGAAATAGATAAGAGAAATAGGAAAGCCTTTCCTTTTTTAATTATTCATATCCAAACCTCATGTAGAATGTATTAATCTTTTCAAGGAGATGATTGAAATGATCACCAACAACATAGGGTTTGATGAATATTGACACAAAATGTTGCTTTTTAGAAAAGCAATTATCTCTCAATCATCACTTAAAGAATTTTTCAGGCAGGTTTGGTTCAAATTAGCCCAATTGTTGGTTTTTAAAGAATATTCTTATGATTTTTCCAAGTCCAATAAGCCCTTTCCTCCCTGCCAGGGCCACAGTTTTTGACAAATATAAAAATTTGTGAACAAACTTTGAAAAGAGTGACTCAAGGAACATTCCTGTAAAGTCTGGTTCAAATTGGCCCAATGGTTGATTTTTAAATAATTTTCTTATGATTTCTCAAAGTCCGATAAGCCCCTTCCTCCCTGCCGCGTCCACATTTTTTATCAATTGTAAAAATTTGGGAACAAATTTTGAAAAGAGTGACTCAAGGAACATTCCTGCAAAGTTTGGTTCATTTGGGCCCAATGGTTGATTTTTAAAGAATTTTCCTATGATTTTATTAAGTCAGATAAGCCCCTTCCTCCCTGCCACGGCCACATTTTTTGACAAATGTAAAAAATTGTGAATAAACTTGAAAAGAGTGACTCAAGGAACATTCCTGCAAAGTCTGCTTCAATTGGGCCCAATGGTTGATTTTTAAAGAATTTTCTTATGATTTCTTTAAGTCCGATAAGCCCCTTTCTCCCTGCCACGGCCACATTTTTTGACAAATGTAAACATTTGTGGATAAATTTTGAAAAGGATGACTAAAGGCACATTCCTGCAAAGTCTGGTTCAATTGGGCCCAATAGTTGATTTTTAAAGAATTTTCTTATGATTTCTTCAAGTCCGATAAGCCCCTTTCTCCCTGCCACGGCCACACTTTTTGACAAATGTAAAAATTTGTGGATAAATTTTGAAACAGGTGACTCAAGGCACATTCCTGCCAAGTCTGATTCAAATTGGCCCAATGGTTGATTTTTAAAGAATTTTTTTAGGATTTCTCTAAAATCCGATAAACCCCGCCCTGCCACGCCCACATTTTTTGACGAATCAAAAATTCACGAACAAGTTTTGAAAAGGGTCACATAAGGATAATTCCTGCCAAGTTTGATTAAAATTGGACCAATGGTTTAGGAGGAGAAGATGTTTGAAGAAATTGTGGACGGACAGACGGACGGACAGACGGACGGACGGACGACGGACAAAAAGCGACCACAATAGCTCACCTTGAGCACTTCGTGCTCAGGTGAGCTAAAAATTATTGCACAATTTCTTACCTGAAGCGAGGCAAATTTGTCCGTATTCGTTATCCATCCCATCATGCACAATCCCCACCGTGAGACAGACAACGGTTAAACACCCCTCCCCATAAATTGCTCGATACGGAGGCATAAAAAGTTGTAGTTACGAGGTTTTGACCTTCCATCGACAATGTTTACTTTCCTTTACAGGTGGCAAGAAATCAGGAATTGGATGTTCTACAACACATATGAAGAATGGATGTCACAAGAAAGGCTTCTTGAAGCTGTGTTTTTGTAACAGAGAACTCTGTAACTCGCCTTAGATGTTCATCCATTTTATATAAGATTATATATCATCGCTTTTCAACAAAAAACCTCGTAACTGCAGCTTAAAACAAGCTGCAGTTGCGAGGTTTTTGTTGAAAAGCATCGATGTTAGGATATTCCAGTTATTGCCTTCTTTTTTTTCACTTTTTTGTCCTTTTCCCTTTCAAAAATATGAAAATCAATTCAACAAAGAGCTATACGATCAATAGTTTTGAAGCTGGTACATAATATTACTGATTCGCAAAAAATGACAACATATTCATTATCATGATTTCAATTTTAATCTGTAAAGTATTATTGTAACTGGTCAGTCACACAAAAAATCTTGAAGCCCTTAGTTTCTAAGAATGACAAAGAATTAAGTAATGTAGGTAAAATTGTCTGTAACAACAACAACAACAACAACAACAACAACAACAACAACAACAACAACACTATTATTGGTGTATAGCTTTTTCAGATGTATGCCAATGTGTTTATGTTTTTGTTTCATTATAATCATGTTTTTTGTTTACTCGTATGTATGTTCCTATGTTTCAATTATTTTCCTACCAATTTTCTTTTATCTATATTGTAAAAATCACTTTGTATTTGTTACCTGAATAAACTATTAAATTGAACTGTTACATTAAGCTCTTAATCCTTTCCGAAACAAAACATTTTTTGAAATCCTTGAAATAAATAATTACGGAAAATATTATGAGGAATTTCTAATAATCTGCCATATTACCACCTTCCTTTGTACCTTTGTACCATAAGTGATACAACATACACATTTTCTACTGTCATAAAATCTTTTGTTGTGCGAAACTCCTTTCAATTTGAACAGGTCCAAATTGTGTCATTTGGGAAAAGGTTAAAACAATTGTAGTTTCATCAATTTTGGAGCCATTATTTACGAGATTGATCCTGTTCAACCCAAAACCACATATTGACGATTTTTGATGCCCCCGAGGTAAAAGACTGTGGAGAACATTGAGGCAAAAGAAAGAAATGATGATAATCAGCAATTTCTCATTTTGCCTAAATATCTTTATGCCATAGGCCTATTGTACAAAGTCCCATCTTTATCAACATCCATTAACCCTTTTCCAAACGGCAAAATTTTAGGGTGATTCACTTCAAAAACTGCCACAAATGACAGAATTGAAGTTATTAAAGACATAATTTGTGTGAAATATGGCATAGAAAATATTGAGACAAAAGGAGAAACTGCTGGTTTTCAGCAGTTTCTTCTTTTGTTTCAATATTTCCCAAGCCTTTTCTATCACGGACGTCAAAACCAGGTCTTGTTTGGGAAAGGGTTAAAATTTATGTCGTCTGTACAAGCTTTCAAATTTGACAGCCCTAAAATTTTGTTGTCTGGTAATGGATCAATGCCATTGATGTCTGACTATTTCAATTATATTGCATTAGCTAAAGAACACTAGAAAGACCTGAAGGTCTTGCGTCGCTCCACAGGCCTGAATTTCTTTTAATATCAAATCCAAGTTTTGACTAGATTTTTGAATACTTATGGTTCTTACAGCAAAAACAAAGTCAAAAGCAGCAATCATGTGGTCAATGCAAAAAGAAAGTAAATGATTGACTAATATTTTAGGGATGTTAGAGCGATAATAAAATTGAAAACTGTGATTTTGCCAAATTCAAAGACAATTAATTCAGTATGTATATTTACAATCAAATTGAAAATTAAACACATGCAAGATGTTATGGTCACTATCATTCTGTTCAAATTTTGTCTATATTAGTCAATATTTGTGGCTTCAAGAGTGGAAAAAGTGTCGAAAAACTGAAATTTTGTCAATTTCAAGGGCACATAACTCAGATTGTAACAGTGTGATAATGTTGAAAATTACACATAAGCAAGACCTTGTTGTCAACAAGATTCTTTCCAAGTATCATCTTGATTGGTTAACATTAGTGGTTGTTAGAGTGAAAACAAAGTCGAAAATGGCAATTTTGTCAAATTCAAGGGCACATAACTCATGATGTAAGATTCCGATCAAGCTGAAAATTACACCCAGGCAGCATATAATGCTTATATATATTCTGTCCAAGTTTTAATTTGATTGGATAATATTTGTAGATTTTACAGTAAAAATAAAGTCAAAACCAGCAAAATAGAGCCGAAAATGGTAATTTTTGGCAATTTCAAGGGCATATAACTCATGCTATAAAATTCAGATCAAGCTGAAAATTTTACCAAGGCAAGATCTTATAGTCAGTATTATTCTGTCAAAGTTTTGTCTTGTTTGGTCAATATTTGTAGTTGCTAGTGTGAAAACAAAGTCAAAATACAGCTAAAAATAGCAATTTTGTCAATTTCAAGGGCACATAACTCATGATGTAATATTCAGATCAAGCTGAAAATTTTACCAAGGCAAGATCTTGCAGCATGATTCTGTCAAAGTTCTGTCTTGATTGTTCAATATTTGTAGATTTTAGAAGAAAACTAGTCAAAACCTGCTACTTTTGACATTCAAGGGCAGATAACTCAGGCTATACTGGTTCAATCCATATTCTTTGAAGGAATCTGAGAGAGGGTCACCCAAGGATCATTCCTGTGAAGTTTGGTTGAAATCCATCCAGTAGTTTCTGAGAAGAAGATTTTTAAAGAAAAAGTTTACGGACGCACGGACGGACGGACGGACAGACGCACGCACGACGGACACACCGCCATGACAATAGCCCGCTGGCCTGAAAGGCCAGTGGAGCTAATAAAAGTCATATTTCTGACAAAAAATTCTGAAATGTCACTTTAAAGAAAAAGTTTACGAACGGACGGACGCACAGACGCACGGACGGACGCACAGACGCACGACGGACACACCGCCATGACAATAGCCCGCTGGCCTGTCGGCCAGTGGAGCTAAAAACCAGAGGTGCGTTCTTTAGAGCGAGATTTCTTGAGATATCTTGAGATTTCTTAAGATATTTAAGGATAAAGCGTTCTTTGGAGCAAGATTTTTAGGACGCTCAAAGGAAGGCGCCATTACCCTATACTTCGTGCGGAACCCCTCGGTCAACTCTGTACAAACAATATGAAAGAGCTTTGACTGAGATGTTCCAAACACTCCATAATTCATAAACCGCGGTGTTCCGAATGCTCCATACTTTATACAAATGAGGTAATGATGACGTCATTTGTATAAATTTGGAGCATTCGGAGCAGCTCAGTCAAAGTCTCGTCTTAAAAACGCTTTATCCAAAACACCTCAAGAAACCTTAAAAAATCTCGCTCTAAAGAACGCACCTCAGGTGTTCCTGGCATTCCTTGCAGTATTAACAACGTACATATAACGGTAAACCCATTACCAAACTGCACTTGTCCATATTCAGAGATGTTGCAGACAACAATTTGAAGAAATTCTTTTTTATGTATTTTGGTCTATGGGTAAGAAAACATTGTCACGAGCAATTTCTTAAATTTCCACAATGTTTTTCAATGCCATTATTGTGAAATGAGACAAAAAGGGAATCAATGGGTTAACCCTTTTCTGCAAATGCAAATCTTAGGATGTTCCAAATACACAGAAGTTGCAAACGACAATTTCAAATGGAAGAAATTTCATATAATTTTATCTTTCTGGCTAGAAATCATTGTGGGAAATGAAGAAATTTTGCTTTTCACAAGCAATGTATTCAATTTCCTACAAAGTGTTCCAAAGCCCTTATCATCTTGGGCATCAAAAAGCATCACTGTGTGGGACTGGGTTAATCCATGCCACTAGATGCTCATTAATTACAGCATGTAAACAAAATCTATGTGAATGGAATGAAAGACATGCTGAGTCAAATATACCCATTGTATTAATAAAATTCCGGGTATAAATATTATATTCAACTTTTATCTCATCTTTTTCACAAGCAACAAAGTTATAAAGAGGTCCAGTTGAAAGAGGCAACAGTGGCAAAAAAGATTTTGATTTAGATAGGATTTGTGCATTATGTAGAACAAAAAATATCGAGACAAAATTGGATATGATGGTCATCAGCATTTTCTCCTTTTGCCTTGATAATGCCGAAGCCTTTCCTACTAAGGATGTAAACCAATGGTTTGTTCAGGAAAGTATCAAATTTGTTAAAGATTGATTGAATGGGGTATAACACCTCTTTCAACTGCTAGTCAAGGATTCCTGTCCTTTCTCTCACAAAGTACATGTGCTACAACAATATTCTTATGACCCTTGAGCTACCCGCCAAATTAGACGTACGATTACTTAGTATCAAACCATTGATGGGATACAAATGTCAGAATGGAAAATTTGTCAAAGAAGAACTGAAAGAGATACAGCGATAATTATTCAACGTTTATTTGACAATAATACAGAAAGATTACAAAATACAGTCGACACTCGTTATGTCGACATCAGATAAGTCGAATTTCGCTTGAGTCGAAGTGAAAATATGGTCCGGTAATCATCAATAGACATCTAAAATCCATAAACAAAACCTTTTTGAAATATAAACAGCCATTGAAATATAGTAGGAAAAGGATAGAAATTGCTCATTTCGAGCAATTTCTTTCCTTTTCCTGCTATATTTCAATCATGAACATACTTCATGAACAACAAAAATCGTCAAATATTATTTCAATAAAAAATGAACAAAAATTGGATGAATCGAACTCTGGAAAAGTCGAGGTATCTTGATGATCCCTATGACTTCGACACAACGAGTGTCGACTGTACATCAGAAAAACAATCCCCTCATTCGTCGTCCCATACTGTGTCGGTCATGTATCACATTAAACTTGTTCACAAACTGAAATAACAAGACAAAAGAAAATTGAGCATAAAAGTAAGAACAAGACGTGCATGTGAAACACAAATGCCCCCTAAATGGCCATTTTTGTAAAATGTTAAGTTTTCGTAGAGTAAAGGGTTGTTAAGGGTTAATGGATGACCTTGATGAAGGTCAAATTGCATGGAACAGATAGCTATCATTGAAAGAAAGTTACATACCAAATTTGAGCTTTGTATGTCGAACAGTTTTGGAGAAAAGGCCAATGTTAAGTTTTCATGTTAAGTTTTCTGACAGAAAGACAGACGGACGGACGGACATGAATAAAACAATATGCCCCCCGATCTCTCGATACGGGGGCATAAAAATCTTTCACAGAATTGACTGATTTGATTATCTAACACCAGTTTCAACTGTTAAGGTCATACCATGGTGGCTGGAGCATCTAACTGTGGATTCCTGCTTTTTCTCTCACCAGCACTACTACCATAATATCAAAATCTAGCCTCAAACTGCTCTCTCACATAGATGATTCACACCCATTGGTGAGAGACAAATGACTTTTGTCAAATGTCAGAATGGATAGTGGCCGATTTGGGGTTCGAACTCATGACCCCCGGATTGACAGACTGAGCTATCCACGCTCGGCAGCTTTCACAGCAGAGCAGGTTGGTAAATATCACCACTTCTGCTCATGAGTCAGAGTCTAATCTTCTAACAACTGCACTCAAAAAGAGTTAACAAGATGTGTTTGTGAAACACAAATGCCCCCGAAATGGTTGATAAGGGTTACCAGATGACCTTGAGGTAGGTCATAGTGCATGGAAGAGATAGCTATCATTGAAAGGAAGTAAGATACCAAATATCAGCTTTGTATGTAAAATACTTTTGGAGAAAAGGCAAAATGTTAAGTTTTCGGACAGACTAACAAACAGACCTACAGACAGACACAAGTAAAACAATATGCCCCCGATCTCTCGATACAGGGGCATAAAAATTCCACGTAATTGAATGTAAGATTTGATTTGCATAGATGCTGATATTCATTCATGGTTACAGAAGCACATGTGAAGTTTCAGAGCAACAGCATCAATAGAGATATGGCAACTGTACTTGAAAACCTTAACCAAAGCATTACGCCCACACCCAGGTGAACAGATTAGTGTAATTGACCAAACGCCAATCGACAGATCGCTCCGCCCAACATAGAATTTAAGGCAAACAATGTGCATGTGGTCGGTAATAGGGAACGATTTTATCCAGTTAATCGTGACTTAAATTCGGACAAACAAAGTAGTATTTCGTAGTTGTTGTTATAAAATCTCTAGTTACGAGATTTTATAACAACACCGACGCGGTTTATCAAAACATAACTGTGAACCTAGTCTATTGTTAGCACAAAATTCTTTGCCATTGGTGTGTCGATTGTTTTGATTGTCAGTCGATAAATCGATACAAAACCACGTGCAACGATGAACAATTGGGGCATAACATTTTTGTGATCGTCCATTGGCTAATCGATGTTTTTGATTGACAGTCGGCGTTTGGTCAATTATTCTACAAATAGTCATACTAAAAAGGAGAGAAGGCTGATTTTTCATCCATGTTTAAGACAACTTTTTTTATGTATTCGTATCAAAATCAGGTATAATTTCGGTAATATTCTGTTTTCATTGGTTTACACATACTAAGCTACTATACTAACCTGGTTTATGGTATTGCAGCCTTTTGTTATTGTCCCCAGATAGGCCATCAAACATACATCATTACATTGCTGCAAATAGAAATAATAATCCTATTTAATCTTTTGACCTCAAATTGATTTTTAGTTTTTGCCTAAAGTCATCACCAATGAATTTAAATTTTGATTGATTAAATTTAGTTAAACACTGTGATCAACACTTTTCATATTATATTGCTGTGGATTGTGCACCTAACCAAGTGTTCCTATTCCTACAACTACGTATTTCTTACACCAGTACAAACACAACATCCAATCCAGGCCAATTACCAGACAGGAAAATTTTAGACTGGCCCAAATTCAATGATGTTGTAGACAACAATTTAATGTGAATGGAAATTTGCACTTTTTGGGTAGAAAACATTGCGAAAAATGAAGAAATTGCTTTTGACAAGCAATTTCTTCATTTTCCACAATGTTTTCCAAAGTCTTTATCATATGAGGCGTCAAAAAGCGTCATTGTGTGGGGATGGGTAATATAGCTGGTAAACTATACAGTCGACACTCGTATCTCGACATCAGATGAGTCGAAATTCCACTTAAGTCGAAGTGATAGTCATGTCCCATCCTCAACATATGGATATCAAAATGAATTCCAAAACAAATACAGCCATTGAAATTTAGCAGGAAAAGGACAGAAATTGCTCGTTTTGAGTAATTTCTTTCCTTTTCCTACTATATTTCAATCATGGACACATTATGATGGCCATCAAAAATGGTTAAATATCGTTTTCATCGAAAATCATCATCATCATCTTGCGGCCTCGGCCGATATTGAATCCACTACACTTCTCTAGAAAATAATCAAAATCAGATTAGTTGAACTCAGAATATGTCAAAGCATTTTGACGATCCCTCTGACTTTGACACAATGAGTGTCGACTGTAGTATAAAAATACACTCACATTGAAGAAATCTTCTTTGAAAGTTGCTGTATTCAACACTGGTAATCTATAACACAAACTGTAGGCCTCTCTCAAAATGTCTTGATTCTTTGGTAACTCTCCTGCATGAAATGAAGAGAGCATCAAACCCACCCACAACCCTTTCCATAACCACTGGTGGTGAACTCGGCCAAAGCGAGGGACATTTTTTCGCTACAACAAGGTACATTTATTCTGCGTTTAAAAGTGAGTTTAAAGATCTGATTGGATAGTTTTTCTAATAACAATGAATTTGTCCTAAAATAGACCGGGTTTACCGATATGTATTGACAAACCGTCTGTGTTGTTATAAAATCTCATAACTACGGCTTTATCAAAGCCGTAAGTAAACAATATTTTAAAACAACACCGACGGAATACTACGATCGCAAAAAAACATCCCATGCTTTGGCCGATTCACCACCAGTGATAACAATTTCTCGAATTTAAAGGTGTTGAAGATGACAAAATCACTCTCCACAACGACCTCTCTCAATACATTATCAATCTAATCTGTCAGTTTGAATTTGGGAAAGAGTTAATTCAAACAAGAATTGTCGCAGATCAGACTAATAAGCCCTTCCGGTGCGAGTCACAAATTCAATTCAACTTATCCCTCTTGGTTGACTTAAAAGAGCAAAAGAAAAGGCTTCATGCAAATATCCAATTCATGCTAACTGTAATTGTACATTTTCATCCAGCTGTTTGGGAGGAGTTGTGCCCATGAGACATATGGACAGACAGACAGGGTGATTCCTTTATACCACCTCAAACTTTGTTTGAGGAGGTATAATACATGTATCTTTTATTCAAACCAGATGGTCATAGACCCATGAGGTATTTAAAATATACAACAGAATATACAATATGGCAAACATTAAAGATTGCCGACAATAAATTTTATGTATACATGTAGCAATAATATCTGGTGAAAAATAAGCAGTAAAATTTCACTGCACAAAAAGACAGATCTGGATCCATGAAGCTCTTAACCCTTTCCCAAACGACAAACTTATAAGTGGGCCAATTTGGCGCTGGGGTAACACACTTGACTTGAAATACAGGGGTCTCAGGTTTGATCCCCACTTCTCCAGTCTTTCGGACAAGACTCAACACCAAGGCCCCATCTTCAGTCATAATATATTATGAGGTGGGTATCATTTGAAAGCAGCTGCAGACAACGAAATAGACATGATTTGATCATTAAGGCAAAAAGGAGAAAATGCTGGTAACCAGCATTTTCTTCTTTTGCCTCAATGTTTTCTGAAGCCTTTTATATTAGACATCAAAACAAAGTTTTGTATAGAAAAGGGGTAAACGTTCTACAATGACCCTTTTACCAGATCTCGACTCATACATTAATTTTTGTAAATATTGATATCTTACCTGCTTCCACAGCTTTGATGTATTCTAAAATGAGTTTTACTCGACTGTATAACATTTTTATAGCACTATGTTGGGCAATAAGCTGTTCTGCCACTGAAGTGGAAACCAACAAGATGTGTTTGTAAAATAAAAATGCCTGAAATAGGCATGCTAAGAATTGATAAGAGAATAAATGTGTCAAAAAGCATAACGTTGTTGTAAATGCAAAACCTCGTATGTCGATCCTTGCGATTTTCAAAGTCAAATCTTGTGTGCCCAGTTAAGACAATTCTCGCAAGTTTTGAGATATTCTTACTGATCAGTATTAATGAGACATTATTTGTGAACAATATGTCCAAATTTTAAGTAAAACCTTTTCGTTTGGGAAAAGTTATTACACTTTTTCTCTTCCCCTTTAAATTTTTCCAAAAACGAGATACGAGGTTTTGCATTAACAACGACGATAACTGTTTGGTAATGGGTAAACCATGTGGCTTCTAAAGCATTGTAGGGACAAAACAGAGACAGCGCCAATGGTTTCGAGAGGTTTCGAAATTGAAATCCACTGGCGCACTTTAAACCATTTCTAGCTCTGTCTAAGGGATCACCATTTATGGATCAAAACAGGTGTATTTTCAACTTTTTTGTTCAATTACTTTCTTTTGGTGCTTTTAAAAGCATAAAAGTGGGAAAGTCATGCTCCCCTACAACCATTTATCTGTTCTAATTCTCTGGGCTTCAAAGTCGGCAGGGTTTTCACAGGATCATTATCGTTATGAGTCGACCTCATGTCTATTTTCTTGTTTACATCAAGCATTTATGTACATTCCATCAGCAAATAGCCAATTGCTGCCACCAAAATATGTTTCATGTATTTACTAATCAAGAACTACTCTTCATTAGACAACCCTTTTCCATATCATCAAACCTAAGAAATAGTGAGCATTTTTCAGCTGTAAATCTAGTTTTTAGTCTAGCCAAGAAAAAGGATCTTACCACTAGAACTTTCCCCCGTATCTGCCGTAGACATTCTGGCTACATGATCTACACCTATTCTTTCTGCTTCTTCTGTGGCTAATGTGTACTGTAGTTCTACAAATAACATGGTTGCCTACAATAGAAAATGGAATTTTGTTAGAAAGATTTTTGAAAATTACAGTCTAATGTTTAATGTTAAGGCATATCAGACAATTACAAATTTTTAAATTAACGGATTTCCTAAATTTCATCAATTGAACATTTAACACAAAATCAACAGAGGCCTTAAAACAAATTGTAATTAATAATTTGCAACAAGAGCTTCGCAAAGCGGCGCATATACGCCCGAGAGGGGCTTGTCAGTAAAATTGGCCATTTTTTCGATTCAAGGGCAGTTAATTCAAACAAGAAGGGTTATCAAAATTCTGTTTGCACAACAAGACACCATAGAGATTCATTGTGGCTAGTTTGATTAAATTCTGGTTGAAACTATAGCCTATAGGAGTTGCACAAAGGAGAAAATGGACATTTTTGATAAAATGGGCATTTTTTCTTAAATTCAAGGGCAGATAATTCAAGAACGAAAACAGTTATCTAAATTCCGTAAGCGGTGTGCACAACTAGACACCATGGAGATTCATTGTGGCAAGTTTGATAAAATTCTGATCAAAACTGTAGGAGGAGTTGCGCACACAAGAAAATGGGATTTTTTTTTAATTCAAGGGCAGATAATTCAAGAACGAAAATAGTTAATTAAATTCCGTAAGCGGGATGCACAACTAGACACCATACAGATTCATTGTGGCAAGTTTGATCGAATTCCGATCAAAACTGTAGGAGGAGTTGCGCACACAAGAAATTGCTAACGGACGGACGGACGGACGGACAGACAGACGGACGGACGGACAGACGGACAGACAGACGAGCAGGGCCATAACATAATACGACCCTTCGGCACAACTAGACACCATACAGATTCATTGTGGCAAGTTTGATCGAATTCCGATCAAAACTGTAGGAGGAGTTGCTCACACAAGAAATTGCTAACGGACGGACGGACAGACGGACGGACGGACAGACGGACGGACGGACAGACGGACAGACAGACGAGCAGGGCCATAACATAATACGACCCTTCGGGCGTATAAAAACTCTAATGATTATTAAGTGAGTTGTATGGCAAGGCTTGAAGCCTTAAACAAGATTTTGGTTTCTCAGGTATGAAAACGAGCATCATTTTTAAGTATGGAAGCGAAAATTAGAGATCGATTTATTGGGGTTTGACGCCTCTTTCAGCTGATAAAGTCTTATCATGGCAGCTGGAGCACCTAACATGGATTCCTAGTTGTTTTTGCACCAGTACTACCACAATATCCACATGGGGCCTCCAGCTGCTCTCTCATATAGATAATTCACACCCATTGGTGAGAGACAAACAACTTTTGTCCAATGTCATAATGGATACAGGCAGAGCCAGGGTTCGAACTCACAACCCCTGGATTGACAGACTCAGACGTTATCTACTAAAGCTATCCAGGCATGACGGAAGAGTTTGGTTCGGTTTCAACGAGGTTTACGCTGTTTTCAAGTACTATGGTCATATGGCTGATACTGGAGCACCTAACCATAGATTCCTGTAGTTTCTCATACCAATGCTATATCAACACCCTTACCAAGCCTCAATCTACTTGCCCACATAGGTTAACAATATCAAACCATTGGAGGGTGACATTTTGTCAAAAACAAATCTCTCGAGTGAGAGGCAGATGCGCTACCAACTGCTCGACAGAAGATAAAATTAGCCTCACCTCACCATTGACCAGATCTATCACCGATTCATACACTGACACTGGTAACTGTAAGTATACAAATATACAATAGTGTTACCCATTGACCGGAGGGAGATTTTTAAGATATCTTGAGATTTCTTGAGAATTCTCTAGAGAAAAATTTTTGGCAGCGTCATTACTCTATACTACTAGTGGACCCCCTCGGTCAATTTTGTAGAATCAATATGAGGGAGAATTGAGCGAGTTGTTCCCAATGCTCCATAATTTAAAGACCATGTTGTTTCAAATGCTCCATACTTTATACAAATGACATCATCATGACGTCATTTGTATAAAGTATGGAGCATTCAGAAAAAAGCAATGAGAATCTCGCTCTTAAAAACGCTTTAATAAAACATCCTAAGAAATCTTAAAAAAATCATGCTCTAAACAACAAGCCTCTTATCTTTCAGAGATTCATACACTGACACTGGTAACTTTAAGTATACAAATACAAATGGGTTAACTCTTTACCAGATGGCAAACTATTGGGATGGTCCAAGTTCAAAGTTGTTGCAGACAACAATTTCAAGTGCATGGAATTCATTCCTTTTTTTGTCTTTTTGAGTAGAAAACATTGTGGGAAATGAAAAATTGCTTGTCACAAGCAATTCTTTTAATTTTCAATAATGTTTTCCAAAAGTTTTATCTTCTGAGGTGTCAAAAAGTGTCAATGTGTGGTAATGGTTTAAGGTATAAGAGAAAATGCTGATAATCAGCATTTTCTCCTTTTGCCTCAATATTTTTCTGTGCAATAATGTACACAAATCTAAACTTTATCAATACCCATATTGTCATCTGCAGCAGTTTTCAAACTGGACCACCCTATAATTTTGTTATTTGGGAGAGAGTTAAATAATCTCACTTATTGTGCAGGGTTAACTCTTTCCCAAACAACACAATTTTAGGAGGTCCGAATTCTAAAGTTATGAAGAAGACAAAATAAATTCCAACAAAAGATTTAAATTTTAATTACAGAGACAGAAAGTATTGGCAGTAAAGGAGGACATGCTATTTACCAGGCTACCAGCATTTTCTTCTTTTGCCTCAATGTGCTCCTTTACCTTTTTATAAGGGCCATCAAATAAGACAAAGAGTAAAATTTAAAAGTTGTTTATTTCATTGCCTTCAATGAACTGCACATGACAAGTTATTCATATAGTTCATGATTCAATGGTTGTATTTAGTGATATTATCATGTTCAGTCTTGTTAATGCATCCTATCTCTCACAGTAAGAATATCAAATATGAGCAATATCTCATTCAATTTAACCCATTACCAAATTACAAAATTTTGGACTTTTCCAATTTGAAAGGCTTGTAGACGACAATTTCGAGTTCATGGTATATTAGAATTCTTTCTGTTTTGAGTTATAAAATGTTGTGGAAAATGAAAAAATTGCTTGTCATAAGCAATTTCTTCATTTTCCACAATGTTTTCCCAAGCTTTTTCTTGTGAAGGACTTAAAAGGCATCACTGTGCAGTAATGGGTTAAACACTAATTAACTTATAGAAATGTTTTAACCCATTACCAGAATGTTAGATGGATCAAAATTCAAAGATGTTGCAGCCGACAATTTCAACCAAATGAAATTTTATACTTTTTGTCTTTCTTGGCGGGAAACATTGTGGGAAATGAAGAAATTGCTTTGTCACAAGCAATTTCTTCATTTCTTATGATGTTTTCCAAAGCATTTTATCATGATGGGTATCAAAAAGTGTCAATGCATAGTAGTAATGGGTTTGAACTTACATCTTGATGTCTAGCTTGAGGATTCATCTTTAACATTATGGGACTCTCATTTATTGTGCAGATCTGAAATTGAGAACAAGATGTGTTTGTGAAACATGAATGCCTCTGAAATGGCCAATCTTACATTATTGGACAGACAGACAGACATGAGTAAAACAATATGCCCCTGGTATTTCGATATGGGGGCATAAAAAATGTAAATGATATAAGAAATGCTGTAGGAAATTAACCCATTCCCACACAAGGACGCCTTTTGACACCCAACAATGAAAAAGTTTTTGAAAACATTGTGGAAAATGAAGAAATTGCTTGTGACAAGCAATTTCTTCATTTCCCACATCGTTTTCTACCCCAAAAGACAACACAAATCTAAATTTTATTCATTTGAAATTGTCGTCTGCAGCATCTTTGAATTTGGCTCAACCTAAAATTTTGTTGTTTGGTTAAACCAGTCATGATCTGGAAACAAGGCCCTAGTGGCATTTGAGACTAACACAGATTCAGATCAGTGAATATACACACTTAACCCTTTACAATTTTGGACTGTTCCTATTTGAAAGCTTAGGCAAACGACAAATTGAGCGTAAATAGAAAAATGATCATTTCCTTTTTTTGCCTCTGACTTTTCTGTGCTATATTGTACACACATATTGTACACTTTGTCAACATTAAAGGGGGAATGGCACTTAAAATCATGCAAATTTTCCGAGAACTTCGTACAAAATAAATATGTATTATGAAAATATGGCCTTTAAATTGCATATATGCTAAATCTTGGCTTTCTATCTTGTGTATTGGCTAGGATGATGACGGATTTAAAACCCCATATGTTCCATTCTTGTAAATATTATCCCCGGGACAACAAATTATTGGGTTTTAAATCCGTCGACGTCTTAGCCAATACACAAGGTAGAAAGCTAAGATTTGGCATATATGCAATTTAAAGACCATATTTTAATAATATATATTTATTTTTTTGTACGAAGTTCTCGGAAAATTTGCAAGATGTTAAGTGTTATTCTGCCTTTAATATTGTGATGTGCAGCAGTGGTTCAAATTTGATTAGTTTAACCCTTTCTCAAACAAGATCTGGTTTTCACATCCCTAAAAGAAAAGGCTTGGAAAAACATCTAGGCAAAGAAAATGTTGATAATCAGCATTTTCTCTTTTAACCTCAATATTTTCTGAGCTTCTTTGTGTCCAAATCCTATCTTTACCAACATTGATTTTGTTTTCTGAGACAACTTTCAAATCGGACGGTCCTAATATTTGTAGTTTGGGAAAAGTTAAAAAAAAATGATTTGTGAAAGGTGTAAATACAAAATACTATAAATTGACCAAGTAAAGCTACCAAATGACAAATTTTAGACTGGTCCACTCCATATTCAAAGCTGTTACTGACGACAATTTCAAGTACATGTAAATGAAATCTTTCTTTTTTGGTCTTTTTGGATAGAGACAATTGTGTGAGCAATTTCTTCATTTTCCACAATGTTTTCCAACACCATTATCTTGAAGGGCGTCAAAAGGCATCATTATGACATTGTGGAAATGGGATAAATTGACCTCACCTGTTTGTGTACATGTATATCTGAGTCTGTTGGGACGTCACCTGTGGTATACCAGCCCAGAAAGTCCATCTCACTAAATACCTGCTTGACTAATAGAAAAGTAAGTTTTCATAAGTTATTATTTGCTGGAATGTTCATCTTTCAAACATATAATCAGTGTTCTCCCCAACCCAATAGGCTGTATCAGCCCCACTACAGCTTCATGTAAATGGGGGCAATTCCCCTACAGCTTCAAAACTACCACACAGCTTAAATTCCTCAAAATAGTGTCCAAATAGTAGCCTTTTTATGTCAAAAACTGAAAAATAATGCATGTTTATGAATGTTAATGTGATAATTGGTTGTAAAAACATTATGGAAAAAGAAGAAATTGCTCAATATGAGCACTTTCTTTTTTTCCCATAATGTTTTTATTCACAATTAGTGTTGTTCAGTGGTATTATGCAATGGTCTGTATATTGATATGTTAGAATAAAAGAAATTAACCATTTTCCAAAACAAAATTTTAGGATAGTTTAGTTTGAAAGCAGCTGCAGATCTGATGTCAAGGCGTGTGTGTGTGTGTGTGATAAAGAAAGGATTTGTGTACATTATATGTTCACAAAAAATATTAAGACAGAGAAAATGTTAGTTATCAGCATTTTCTTCTTTTGCCTTAATACTTTCCAAAGCCACTCTTATTATTACAGATGTCAAATGCAGGTCTTGTTTAAGTAAGGGTTAGAATATTTACTGTGCTAATAAGATTCTATAAACTTACACTGCTCTTCCTTTGTGTTGTAATATTCCATGTCAATAACGATCTGTCCATCTATAAAGTCAAAGTACAGCTCAAATGAGTTCATCACCTCTATGTTACGTCCCTTCTGTTTACCAATCAAAGCTCCCAAAACTGAAATATATCAAGTTTTTAACCCATTACCAGTCAGCAAAATTTCATTTGGTCTTAATTCAAAGATGTTGCAGATAACAATTTCAAGCGAGTCAAATTTTACAACTTGATCTTTCTTGGCAGAGAACAATGTCAAAATAAAAAAACAAGAGATGTCCGTGGAAAACCTAGCTCCACTGAAGATTCCAATTTCTGTGATCACCGATTGACATCATTATCATACAAGAAATTCTGAGGTGACTTTACCACAAAGATGTTATTATTCATTATTGCCTAAAATGTGTGTTTTCAGTCTGTTATTGGCATTGTATAACCAGCAGAAAGCGGGCGGATATCCAGAGAAATCGTGCATTAATCGGCAGATTCACGTGCGATATCGGACCAGTTTTGCACTCAAATATCCTCGATCGGGGATTTGTTGTGAGTGCTTCAGAAAATTGAAAATAAAGCCGAAATTTTGTCATTTCCCTTTTCCGCGATGTAAATTCTTGTAAGACCCCATTTCCAGTTTACATCCCAATAAATAAACTAGGTCTCCCAGTGTAACCATATCTGATGACGTAATAATTATAGTGACGTAGGTTTAATTCTTGGAATCAAAAAGTAAACAAACGGGCAGCTGACAGATTTTAAACTAAAAGTGTATTTCGTGGACATGGAAGGATAGAAATTAGAATTGAGTGGTTGTGGTCTAGGTCAAATGTGGTGGTAAGCCTATGTGTTTCTTGTTCTTCTTTTAGTTACTGCAATTTTTCCTTTACAACTTTGTTTTTATTGAAATGAACGAATGTCTGAGACGAACCAAACGGTCCAGAGATCTACCTTGGAAATTCCGACCTTTTAATTTATTACTCGCACTGAAATGAACGTTAAGATATCCGGAGCATGTTTTCAAAAGAAAACTAAGTCGAATATTGTTAGGATTTCGCCAACCCAAATGAAGATTATGTCAGTAAAAATGCGATGAAACTTGACTATATAGCTACACGATGAAAATCTAACGGCCCGTCTAGTGGATATCGCACTTACTCGATATATGTAGAGTCGAATGCCGGAAAACTCTGGTATCTCTCGGTGTAAATGTGGCTAAATTTTCACTAAGTTTTTTAGTTATTCGTCTTATTTTATTACATTTCTTTGCAAATTATTCATATTTTATGCAATAATAGCGTCAATTCACGTTTTTTCGGTCGTTAACATTCTCAGAGGCCCACAAAATGGGTTATCGCCTTCGACCTCCGGTCTCAGGCGATAACGCATTTTTTGGGCCTCTGAGAATGTTAACGACCTCAAAAATGTGAATTAACCCTATATTATCACTTTCCCAAACAACAAAATTTTAGGGTGGTCCAATTTGATGGCTGCTGCAGACGACAAAATAGATGATGCTAAAGGTATAATATGTGATTAATATAGCTCAGAAAACATTGAGGCAAAAGGAGAAACTGCTGGTTATCAGCAGTTTCTTCTTTTGTCTCAATGTTTTCCTTAGCCTATTCTTTTAGGCACATCAAAACCAGGTCTTGTTTGGGAAAGGGTTAACTGTAATGCTAGGTTCCCACTGCCTATCAAATCAAGTTAATCAACTAGATCAACTTGTCTTGGTCACTTAACTCTAGTTGATAAAACTGACAACTACAGTTGATTTGATAAGGTAAACTGATGACGAGCTGGTCAGGAATTACTCCAATACAAGTTTAGATGAACGAGTGCAGGTCAAGTCAAAGACATCAACCTATTAATCACATTCAAACTCCAGACATAATTTATTGTCTATCATGTCAATCGTCTTCCTGATCAGTAGGGATGACTATTGCAGGCCAAAATGACTATTGCGATAGTATTGCTATTGACCAAATTGCTATCACGATAGTATTGCTATTGTAGGTTGCTATTGCAATACTATTGCGATACTATTGTTATATGCTTTAAGTGCTATAAATGGATATTTTTTCATTAAAAATCACATTTCCTGAATATCTTACATATGAATTAATTTGCAGAATCATTAAATAAATAATCTGAAGAAAGAGAGTCAGTGACATTTCATGATTTGAGTAGCCTGTCATTGATGTCTGATATTCAAGAGACAGATTTTTTGCTAAAATTAGACAATGTCATGTGACAAATTGCTATTTTTAGAACAAATTGCTATTTTTAGAACTATCAAAACTATTGCGATAGTGGAAACAACTATTGCGATACTATTGATATTGCCAGTTGCCTATCACTATAGCACTATTGCAGAGGTCACTATTGCGATATATCGATAGTCTGATGTATCGTTACATCCCTACTGATCAGTACATGAACGTTTCAATTTTCTACTTGACCGCACAATATCTGTATCTGTATTTATATGTCGCAGTACCCACTTCTGGTTTTAACGCGACGGGGGGAGTGCGCGATTAGATTTTATGAATCAAAGTGTCCAGGGCTGATTATCGTGGATTGACCGGTTTTCGATACCCTTACGGTTCTGGATTAACGATGAGGAACATAAGGGTTTACCCTACAAATTCAAGCTGAATCACAAAAGTCTTACCTATTTAGTCTCCAAAAATCATATTTTCGTAGATATTTATCGAAGTAGAGATGGAAAAAACAATGACCTTAAAAATCAAGGTAAAACAGGTCATTTCTTGTAAAGTTGACCTATTTTCGATACCATTTATATCTTTACTGTTAAAGAGTTTTTATGTACAGTTTGGCTCAAAAGTTATGCTACATGCAAAATGGAGGACAACTTGGTATATACAAATGGAATAATATCATAAATGCCTATCAGTACTAGCGATTTTTAACTCATTACCAAGCATCATAAGTTTGGGCTAATTCATAATTCAAAGAAGTTGCTGACAACGATCTATTGATTATGAAATTGATTTTTTTATTATTTTTTTGTACACACATTGTGGATAAAGAAGAAACTGCATGGAAAAAACAATTATTCATTTAAGAAATGTCCTCCAGAGGTTTTTTGTTGTTGTTTTTAAAAAGGAAAACAAATAAAAAGAAGAGAAAATCATAAGAAAAAACAGAAAATTCGAGTAAGGTACCAGCACTTTTGAAACACCCTGTACCTATCCAAACACTGGTGTCACATGACTGTCATATGACTTTTTGAAGCAGACGAATGGGCCAGTTCATTGGTTAGTTGTTGAATTTTAAGTTTTGGATCATTTTTAAGAATTTTAAGTGTTTTTTGTTGGCAAAGAAAAAGAAATAGTAAAAAATGCATTTTCTATTCCGCAAAAAAGTAATTAGTGATTACTTCCTTGATTTTAAAGCATTTTTGGTGAAAATTTCGTCAAACATAGAATTTATGACACTGGTTCGAAAAATGAAAACAATGACGTCATAAAACATTCGGTTTTCTGAGCATGCGCAAAAACGCGAGAGTCACGATTTCTGGTACGTATCGAAAACATGTTGAGCGACGATACAATAATATTTTGACAGTCAACGAAAAAAGTCTGTGAGATCAAGCTTGATCAACCTGAAAATTCCTGATCACCTATGGCAATCCAGATGGATCGCTTGATCCGGCTTGATTTAGTTGAACTGATTAGCAGTGAGAACCCAGCATTTAGCTCTATGTTACCTTGTCTTGGTTGTCCCTCCTGTGCTCTTGTTCTGGTCCAGTGTTCTGACACATTCATGATGACCAGAGGATGAAGTGACACTGACACACTGCCAGACGTTCCTGCTGACGCCATTACATTAGATTTGGCTGTATCTACTTCCATACTTGTTGCCATTGTGGAGAAAAACTAAACAATACTAAAAAACATAAAAATGTATTTTTTTTAGTTGTTGTTGTTGTTGTTGATGATCATTTTAAAAATCATCCGGGCGCTTGGAAATTTGGGTCATGGCTAAACCGCCCAACGTCTCCTCCCCCTTCCAGTTTATTAACTAAAATCCATAATTAATGATGAATATAAGTCTATTTTTACATGTATACAATCAAATATTATTATTTTCTCAAATATCATCATTTTTTGAAATACATTAGAACTTGTATTAGCCCAAAATTATTTCCAGGACGACAGTAAAGCGTCCACGTCAACTCATTCCTCTGACAAGTATGGCGTCTGTCGTGGATACAAAGTTTCCTCATGAAGGAATTTTGCCGAAAACCGAGACAGAAGCTGCTGCGTTTCTGCAGAAGTACCCAGATTTCGATGGACGAAATACTGTAATTGCAATCCTTGACACAGGAGTCGATCCCGGTGCCCCAGGACTGCAGGTTGCACAGAGTTTCCTTTCATTTGTTGACACAAGTTGTCAACAGATCATGAGTGATGATTAAGCAATTTTGATAATCCACCATATCTTTACCTCATTTCTTTAATTAGCCTTAAAGTGACATTTCAGATTTTTTTGTTATAAATTTTACTTATATTTTTATCTGAAAGAGCATATTTCCTTATGAAAATTCTGAAAAATTCAAGCCAAAATATTGCGCCGTTTACGAGAAATTTATATTTTTGTGGTAAAATTGAACAAATTGTTGTGGACAACAGTTCCGATTTATATGCAATTTATCGATTATGTCTCAACTTTGAATGCGTGTTTCTCGCTTATTCGCAACAACTTAAAAAAACTAATAGTATTTATGTTGTATACCGTTTTGGAACCCGAGCAGTTTTAAAACTGCATATACGTAACTTTATTCATTCTCGAAACTGCACGTGCAGTTTCGAAACTGCTCATGCAGTCTTAAAACTGCATATGCATGAGTTCTGTATGTCATGCAGAACTCTTCAGACAGTTAATTTTCACTGAATTATTGATATTCAAATCAAACAACGACCTGAAAGGACTTTTTACGGGTAAATTTTGATTTTTGATCGATTCACTTCTGACAAAGACATAATAATAACAACAGAGATTGGAAACTCCGCGAAACAGTAACGTGGAGTCTCGTAAGCCGAGATTTTATTGCGCACCTGCTTATCTATCTACCTGGCGTTACGTTGCTAAGCAATGATCCCCAAGTCAGAATTGTTTGTTGATGAGATGGCTCGGAAAAAGTTAAACATCGTAGATAATGAAGGAATTGTAGTATATTGTACTGTACATGTATATTTGATACCTATGTTACTGCGCATGCCTAGAATGTATATGTTAACCAGCGTCCCTAGCGCTATCACTTTTGGAATAGATTTCATTATAGAAACACGCTTGTGTATTTTTGTTATCAACCATTAGTCAAAGTATACAACATGGTGTCAGAAGAAAACTAATTTGTTTTGGACATTCCGTGAAACAAAGTGAAAATGGATATGTCGGGAATAACGCCACCATCAATGGACTGGGACAGTTCGAATCTTCCCGATGCATGGGAAAAATTCCTCCGGCACATCGAACTGATATTCAAGGGACCACTTAAGTCTAAAGAAGAGGAAGAAAAAGTGGCCTATCTGTTAATTTGGGTCGGTGACAAAGGCAGGGACGTTTGTCAATCGTGGTCTTTGGGAGCAGAAGAGGCCAAAAAACTGGACACGTACTATACCAAATTCAAACAACACGTGCAACCAAAGCTCAACCCAATTGTCTCACGTTTCAAATTCAACTTGGAGACACAGGGCACCGATTCAATTGACCAATTCATCACAAGATTACGGCTCAGGGTCAGAGACTGTTCGTACGGGGACATGGAGGACGAAATGGTCAGGGACAGAATTGTTTGTGGAACCACCTGTCCGCCAATTCGTGAAAAGTTGATGAACGTGGGAGAAACATTAACTTTGGACAAAGCCATACAAATCGCCCAAAACTACGAATATTGTCGACAACAAATGACAACGATGGGCATGGTCGACAGTACGAGGCAAGCCGGTATAGACGCGGTACGAGCCCAAAGACAGTCGGGTCGAGGCAAGAAGACGAGCAAAAACTCTTCCAAAACGTGTGGAAACTGTGGACGCGTTCACGCGAAGGACAAAAAACTATGTCCAGCATACGGACAAAAGTGTCGTGAATGCCACAAAATGAACCATTTTCAAGCAATGTGTAGGTCTAAAGTTGTACATGACATAGACACAGCCAATGACATTGACTCTCAGGGTGCCAGTGGCTGTGATGAGGATTATTGGTTAAAGGAATATTTTATTGACACTATTGATAAGGGTAGGGTAAGCAGTTTTTCACGTTCTCCAGACCGTGCATTTGTTTCTCTAGCCCTTGGTCCAAAGAAAGCCCCTGTCCAGTTAAAGATTGATACAGGCAGTGAGGTCAATATTATATCCCGTAAGATCTTCGAAAAGTTGCATGTTCAAACCCCATTACAAGCCCCAGATTGTAAACTTACATCATATTCGGGCGATACTGTAAAGGTTTTAGGCAAGATCGCAATGTCATGTAGCCACAACGACAAAACAATTCAAACTTCATTCTATGTTGTTGATAGTCATGCTCCAGCTATCATAGGTTTGAAGTCATCTGTAGACCTAGAACTCCTCAAGCTCACCTATCATGTCGAATCTTCAAAAACGCAAGGTACGAGCCTTTGCAAACAATCGGTCATGAGCGAATATGGCGATTTGTTCAAAGGAATAGGTATAGTTCCAGGTAATGCACGATTGCACTTGAAAGACGACGCTACCCCGGTAGTCTGTCCGCCACGTAGAGTACCGGAAGCTCTGAAAACGCGCCTCAAGTCCGAACTTGAGCAAATGCAAAAAGACGGTATCATAGTCAAGGTCAATGAACCCACTGACTGGGTCAACTCAATAGTTGTTGTCGAAAAGCCGAAAACTGGGAAACTAAGAATTTGCTTAGACCCCAAAGCGCTAAACGAAGCTATTCGCAGACCCCACCAGCCAATGCCTACTTTAGATGATGCCACGACCGAGCTGGCAGGCGCATCATGCTTTAGTATCTTGGATATAACGCATGCATACTGGAGCATTAGGCTCGATAGAGAATCGTCAATGTTAACGACATTTTCAACCCCATTCGGTAGGTACCGTTACTTGAGATTGCCATTTGGGATAAAGTCAAGTGGTGACATATTCCTCCGCAAAGTAAATGAAATTTTCGAGGGACTACCAGGCATACAGGCTATCGTAGACGATATCCTTATCTATGGTCGAACGCGAGCAGAGCACGACGAAAATTTGCAAAACGCTTTAAAACGCGCGAGGGAAAAGGGTATTAAATTTAACCCAGATAAATGCATCATTGGCGTCACGGAGGTACCATTTTTCGGTCACGTGATCACCGACAAAGGGCTAAAGCCTGATCCACGCAAGGTCGAGGCCATTACAAAGCTCGAAATCCCGGACAGCCGAGCTAAATTGGAGACATTCCTTGGGATGGTAAATTATATGCAAAAGTTTACTCCCAATTTATCAGAATTGACAGCCCCCCTTCGGAGCCTCTTGAAAAAGGAAATGGAATTTTACTGGGATGATTCGCAAACCCAAGCATTCCAACAAATTAAGAACGTGATAACAAACGCGCCGGTATTAGGTTACTACGACCCTAGCAAAACACTTACCCTTGAGACAGATGCGAGCAAAAGTGGACTAGGTTGTTGCTTGTCACAAGATGGTAAACCTATTGCGTTTGCGTCAAAAAGTTTGACAAAAAGCGAGATTATTTACGCTCAAATAGAGAAAGAGCTTTTAGGAATTCTGTTTGGCTTAAAACGCTTTCACCAATTCACATATGGTAGACAGGTCATTTGCCATTGTGATCATAAGCCGATTGCTGCTATCATGAAAAAGCCATTATCAGCAGCACCGCCGCGACTTCAACGCATGTTACTTCAAATGCAAAAATATGACATCGTTGTGGAACATGTCAGTGGTAAAGACATACCTGTAAGCGATTGCTTATCGAGACATCCGGTCAAAGACACATGTCCTGATTTGATCGACGGTCTAGATCTTCATGTACATGCTGTCAAACAGCAGTTATTTGTGACTGACAGACGTATAGAAATTGTCAAGTCCGAAACCCGTAATGACACACAAATGATCAAATTAAAGGAAACCATACTAAATGGTTGGCCGACAAACCGATCAGACTGCAATCAAATGATTTTAGATTTCTGGAATCACAGAGATGAACTTGCGGTCGAGGATGATTTAGTTTTTAGGGGACAATGTATAGTCATACCAAAGTCCTTAAGAAATGAAATGGTCAAGAAAGTACATACATGCCACCTTGGCGTGACAAAAACAGTTCAACGCGCTAAAGATAGCATATTTTGGCCAGGTATGCAGAAACAAATTACAGACTTTGTTCTGCAATGCCCAACCTGTCTTACGCATCGAGATTCGAACGCACGAGAACCGATGATCGCGACAGAATTTCCGGATCGACCATATCAAAAAATTGGTAGTGATCTGTTTCATTTTGACGGAAAGGATTATCTCCTCACAATAGATTACTACAGCCGATTTTTCGAGGTTGACCTTTTACATGACACGCGTGCGGCTTCAGTTATACATAAACTAAAGGTACATTTATCACGTAACGGGATATGCGACATTCTTGTTAGCGATAATGGGCCTCAGTTCTCAAGCTCTGAATTCACTGATTTTGCGAGAGAATGGAATTTCAAACACACGACCTCATCGCCGTTATACCCACAAGGTAATTCTATGGCAGAAAAGGGTGTGGGTATCGCGAAAAAGTTGATGAGAAAAGCAAAAGATACTAATCAAAGTCCGTACGTTAGCTTTCTAGAGTACAGAAATACACCACTCGATTGTGGGTACTCGCCAGCACAACTTCTGTACAATAGAAGAACAAAGTCAATTTTGCCAATTACAAGCGAAGCTTTGATTCCGAAAATAGTTGACAATAACAAATTACAAGAATCCATGAATAAGTCAAAATTGGCCCAAAAACAAAATTATGACAAAACTTCTAAACCACTAAAGTCTCTATCTTTAGATGACTCGGTTCGAATTCAATTTGGGAAAATATGGAAACCTGGGAAAGTTGTGCAAACTCACGAAAATAGGTCATACTCTATACAAACTAGGGATGGTGCTGTTTATCGCCGGAACCGCAGATCTATCATCAAAACAAATGAAAATACCAGCGACATTAAACAGCCTGATTTCAACATTTTGGCACACCCTACAAATTCTTCCCTTAAAGAGCCCCAGCAAAATGAGGTTAATAATACACTCCCAGACTCAGCGCCCAATGACCCCTACGTCACACGGTCTGGTAGAATAGTGAAACCTAATCAGCGTTATAACAGCGCAGAATGGACTAAGTAAAATAAATATATCTGACAGGATTCGTGAATGAAACAACGCTTTGTATGTGAACTTTCATTTACAGCCTCACGTTTCACTGATAACCAATTATAACGTTGATTGAATTAACCCTTACACATTTGGTTGTACTTTTGATTTGATATTCATTTTAGCAGCTCGATGTTTAAAATTGATTTAACATTCATATGATTTTCATTACATCAATTTTCTTAAAAGAAGGGAAATGTAGTATATTGTACTGTACATGTATATTTGATACCTATGTTACTGCGCATGCCTAGAATGTATATGTTAACCAGCGTCCCTAGCGCTATCACTTTTGGAATAGATTTCATTATAGAAACACGCTTGTGTATTTTTGTTATCAACCATTAGTCAAAGTATACAACAGGAATTACTTCCGACCATGAGCATTTTCTTTATTTCTCACGATGATTTTTGTCCCAAAAGACAATATTTTTGTTCACTTAAAATTGTCGGTACAAGAAATTGTTACAAACTTTTGATAGATCTAGATCTACGTTAGCCAACATTGACAAATTTCAATATTAGCGGGATCGGGGAACAAAAATTCAGATGAAATTTTGTAGGCCCCAGTAATGGATCCAAAGTGGGTTAGGGGGGGACGAACATTTTATTTCAATTTCATGTAGAAATTCAGTAAAATTTGTGTGATATTAGGAAAACGAACCTCCCCTCCTATACGTTCGAACCCCGTCCACAGAAACCCTGAATCCGCAGCTGGGCCCAGATCTACCTAGGCCTATTTGTTCGCGTATACTGACCGACATTAAAGGGTGAATGATTTAGCTCAACCGAGTAGTTCGCGTATACAGACTGACATTATAGGATGAATGATTTAGCTCCATCGGGTAGTTCGCGTATACAGACTGACATGATAGGATGAATATTTTAGCTCCATTGGGTAGTTCACGTATACTGACTGACATTATAGGATGAATGATTTAGCTCAACCGGGTAGTTTGCGTATACTGACCGACATTATAGGATGAATGATTTAGCTCCATTGGGTAGTTCGCGTATACTGACCGACATTATAGGATGAATGATTTAGCTCCATTGGGTAGTTAGCGTATACAGACCGACATTATAGGACGAATGACTTAGCTCCATTGGGTAGTTTGCGTATACTGACCGACATTATTGGATGAATGATTTAGCTCAACCTGGTAGTTTGCGTATACAGACCGACATTATAGGATGAATGAATTAGCTCCACCAGGTAGTTCGCGTATACTGACCGACATTATAGGATGAATGATTTAGCTCCATTGGGTAGTTCGCGTATACTGACCAACATTATAGGATGAATGATTTAGCTCAACCGGGTAGTTCGCGTATACTGACCGACATTATAGGACGAATGATTTAGCTCCATTGGGTAGTTCACGTATACTGACCGACAATATAGGATGAATGATTTAGCTCAACCGGGTAGTTTGCGTATACTGACCGACATTATAGGATGAATGATTTAGTTCCATTGGGTAGTTTGCGTATACTGACCGACATTATAGGATGAATGATTTAGCTCAACCGGGTAGTTTGCGTATACTGACCGACATTATAGGATGAATGATTTAGCTCCATTGGGTAGTTCGCGTATACTGACGACATTATAGGATGAATGATTTAGCTCCATTGGGTAGTTCACGTATACAGACCAACATTATAGGACGAATGATTTAGCTCCATTGGGTAGTTCGCGTATACTGACCGACATAATAGGATGAATGATTTAGCTCAACCGGGTAGTTCGCGTATACTGACCGACATTATAGGACGAATGATTTAGCTCCATTGGGTAGTTCACGTATACTGACCGACAATATAGGATGAATGATTTAGCTCAACCGGGTAGTTCGCGTATACTGACCGACATTATAGGATGAATGATTTAGTTCCATTGGGTAGTTCGCGTATACTGACCGACATTATAGGATGAATGATTTAGCTCAACCGGGTAGTTTGCGTATACTGACCGACATTATAGGATGAATGATTTAGCTCCATTGGGTAGTTCGCGTATACTGACCGACATTATAGGATGAATGATTTAGCTCCATTGGGTAGTTCACGTATACAGACCAACATTATAGGACGAATGATTTAGCTCCATTGGGTAGTTCGCGTATACTGACCGACATTATAGGATGAATGATATAGCTCCACCAGGTAGTTCGAGTATACTGACCGACATTATAGGATGAATGATTTAGCTCCATTGGGTAGTTCGCATATACTGACCGACATTATAGGATGAATGATATAGCTCCACCGATTGGTTCGAGTATACTGACCGACATTATAGGATGAATGATTTAGCTCCACCAGGTAGTTCGCGTATACTGACCGACATTATAGGATGAATGATTTAGCTCCATTGGGTAGTTCACGTATACTGACCGACATTATAGGATGAATGATTTAGCTCAACCGGGTAGTTTGCGTATACTGACCAACATTATAGGATGAATGATTTAGCTCCATTGGGTAGTTCGCGTATACTGACCGACATTATAGGATGAATGATATAGCTCCACCGATTGGTTCGAGTATACTGACCGACATTATAGGATGAATGATTTAGCTCAACCGGGTAGATCGCGTATACTGACTGACATTATAGGATGAATGATTTAACTCCATCGGGTAGTTCGCGTATACTGACCGACATTATAGGATGAATGATTTAGCTTCACCGGGTAGTTCACGTATACTGACCGACATTATAGGATGAATGATTTAGCTCAACCGGGTAGTTCGCGTATACTGACCGACATTATAGGATGAATGATTTAGCTCAACCGGGTAGTTTGCGTATACTGACCGACATTATAGGATGAATGATATAGCTCCACCGATTGGTTCGAGTATACTGACCAACATTATAAGATGAACGATTTAGCTCAACTGGGTAGTTCGCGTATACTGACTGACATTATAGGATGAATGATTTAGCTCCATTGGGTAGTTTGCGTATACTGACCGACATTATAGGATGAATTAGCTCCACCAGGTAGTTCGCGTATACTGACCGACATTATATGATGAATGATTTAGCTCAACCGGGTAGTTCGTGTATACTGACCGACATTATAGGATGAATGATTTAACTCCATCGGGTAGTTCGCGTATACTGACCGACATTTTAGGATGAATGATTTAGCTTCACCGGGTAGTTCACGTATACTAACCGACATTATAGGATGAATGATTTAGCTTCACGGGGTAGTTCACGTATACTGACCAATATTATAGGAGGAATGATTTTTTTTCAATTGGTAATAACATGTAATTTCAACACACAAAATATAAATAAATTCTATTATTGGGAAAAGATTTAGGAATCTGGAGCATTCCCCCTTAAAGGGTGAAATGTTCCGTAATAAAACTTGCTTACTTTCAAGGAGTTTTTTTTTTGTTTTTTTTTTTTCAAAATGCCAACTTTGTCAACTAAAATTTCCTATTAGACCTGATTACATAAATTTCATCTTATTTTTAAAAAAAAATCCTATAGATAGGTTGTTAGGATGCTCATAACAATACATACAATCGTATTGTCTGACCACATTGAACTGATACTGATTAATTTTCGTGTGCAAAGTCCGTTAGTTGAGTGTCTTAACAAAACATTGCCGAAGTGGGGTCATTACATATGCAGATGTACCGGGTAAATCTCGCTGGATAATAGTTCACAAACAGAATAGGCCTACAGACATTTACAATCTGTAAATAATGTTACGAAATGGAATAGTACGACTTACTACATCATTTTCCAATATAATTAGTCAGAATCGAGAAACCATATCACCATTATGACAATATTGTCTATAAATTGGACGATATGCATTGTTTTGTACATGTAGACGAACTAGTAAAATTAAGGTACGAAATTTCTAGGGTACGAATCATTTTCGGTAAACCGGAAGCTGTTTTTCGGTTCGATGCAGAACTTCGGCTGTTCGGTACCGAACATGTTTTCAAATAAAAACAGCCTAATATGGTTTGTTTTGTGATCTGTTAAGTTTCCTTCTCAAAAGGAATATGTTTAAGATGAGTTCTGCATCGAGAGAACGCCGTTATACATCAAAATATCAATATAATCGCTATATTACGCAGTTTCGAAACTGCATAAAATGAGTTCCGTAACATCTGTGCAGTCTTAAGACTGCATAGTTTCAAGTTTGCTTACGACATTTATACTCATTAGAATAACCAATCTTGGCATCAAGACATACTTTAAAAAATTGAAATTGGAATGAAATGTCCCTTTAATTCTAATGAGTTGCAAGTAACAAAATGAATGTCATGTTTTGTTTTAATCCAAAATCTAAAGCAAAGAATGCTTTGAGAGAAGAGGAGAAAAAAGCAGAAAACCAGAATCATGTCCTTTTTCTTCAATTATTATCAATTTGAAGAGACAAACCAAGAATGTTCTGATAGCCAATAGGATCTCCTTTCCTTAAAATAATGCCTTAAAATTTCCCCCTTTTTTTGCTCAAATTAGTTGTTGCATATCAAAATTACTGATTGTTTGTTGAATCCCAATGATTGATTGAGTATGCTGTTAACCCTTTCCCAATATGCAAACTTTAAAGGTTTTTCAACTTGTAGGTTAATGCAAATGACAACATTGAAGTAAAAAATAAGGAAATTTGTGTATTTTATGCAGTGAAAATATTGAGACAAAAGGAGAAAATGCTGACTACCGGTGTCATCATTTTCTTCGGTTCTTTTGCCTCAATGTTTTCCCAAAGCATTTTGCTAAGGATGTCAAAACCAGCTGTTGTTTGGGAAAGGGTTAAACCTGATTTCAATAACATTTTGCGGTTAGAAAAACTGACACAATTTCCGTATTCCTGTAACAAACATGACCGGGTTAGTGTCCTTAGCATAAAAAGTTTGGGGAAAATATTGAGACAAAAGAAGAAAATGCTGATAATCAGCATGTTCTCCTTTTGTCTGAATGTTTTCCACACTCCTTTATACATGTATACATGAATCCAACCTTTATCAACATCTATTTTGTGGTCTGAACTTCTGAAGCAGCTTTGGCCTTTTGAATAAGACCAGGGCCTGATAAGACCACCCTAAAATTTTGTCTATTTGGAAAGGGTTAAATATAGATCCGTAATATTTTTAGGTGACGCCTACAGGTGAGCCAAAAATAGTTGACTTGATTGATGCGACTGGATCCGGGGACGTGGACACATCAACTGTGGTGGAAGCCACTGATGGCTATATTACTGGACTGACTGGCAGAAAACTCAAGGTACAGTTCTGCAGAGCAATAGATAAGAGGGGTTGAAGACTTTCTAATTCTTTACTCATTTGAATCGTTTCGAGGAAACTATTCTAATGACATACCCGCAACATAGGGTTTGTTGTACTGTAGATGAAATATTGCATTTTGAATAGCCACCAACCACTCTTGTGAGTCTTATCTGTAGCTCTGGTTCAGGGTTCTGCGCAGAATATTTTGAAGCTGTAGTGGCTAGATTTCATTAATACATTCTCAAGGCTTTGGAAAACATTGAAGAAATTGTTTGTGACAAACAATTTCTTCATTTCCCACAATGTTTCTACTTAAAACCAAAAGCTGTAAAATTTCATTTACATAATATTTTCATCTTCAAGTTGTAACACCTTTGAATTTGGACAAGTCTAAACTTTTTCCGTTTGGGAATGGGTTAAACCTTTACAAATCAACCGTAAAGGCATAATGTTGATAAATGCAAATAATTGTGAACAAAAGTGTTGTCGGGAATGAAGAAATCGCTCATTATGATCATGATGCAAAATGGCATGAGGGCCCATTTCCAGTTCCTGGCTCAAATTTAAATTCTCATGAATACCAATCCATGAACATGATTAATACACAATTTAGTAAAACTAAAGTAACAAGTAAGAGGGGGTAACCGTAAATGCATTCCAAAGGATGGGTTGCAATAAGGGGTCAAAAAATAGATTTTCTTTAAATTTTGTGGACTGATAGGGTTACATAATATCTTTAATTTGTATGTGTAAAAAATCTGGTTTTGGCTTATTTTTCGAGATATGGGTAAATAAAGTGGGTGGGGTAAGATGGACTGAAATACAGTAGGGGTCATTCTAAGTCGCGTATCTTTCTTATTTTTAGCCCAAGATGCATGGAAATTTGTATGCGTGTTTTGTGATATATGCGTTAAACATTTATGGACTTATATTTGATATTCCATGTATATCTTTTCCGTAATACCCATTCTTCTTTCTTTCGAAGAATTTCGCTATTTTTAAACGACCAACTTTACCAAACTATCTCCACATGTTTTATTTGAAACTCGATTTCTATGAAACTTTACAGATGTGTTGTCCAGATATTAATGTAACTTTGTGTGAAATTTGAAAGAAAAGCTTAGGTCCGTTTTTGAAATATTTGACCTTGACCTTCAAAATGACTTCAAAAAATGGAAAATGCCAAAATGTGATATTTAAAGCGCCAATTTTATTCATAAAGATTGGAAGCATGGTTTCTTTTTATTGTTCCTAATGAGTTTCGTAGCAATATTTAATTTTTTGTGTCGTACAACCCATTCGGAAGAATGGGAAAGAAAAGAAATTCTTTTTATTTCTCAGTTTTCTTATCAAACTAAATATTGCACATGAAACATGTCTACGCGGAAACCGCTGTGATTAATATTACTACCACAGGTGAGTGAAATTAAATATTAGCGTTATGTTAAGATTGCTAGAACTACCAAAGCTTTATATGTAACTTGAATTGTCGAAGAGTTTATATTCACTCGTCTCATGATGGACAAGAATTATCAATTTGCTACGAGAAAACTGATCAATTTCAGATTGTATTTCTTATATGGTTATAATGAAGACGCATTGTGAATGATTTTACTAAATGACCAAATGTGCTTACAATTAGTTAACTTAAGCTAAATATTTATATAACGTTATATATTATCAACAAAAAGAAAATAATGTTACATTTTATGTATAGACAGGCCTTAAACAAATATCTGTCTAACAATGATTTCATTAGATGAAATAACCGGGTAACTCTGAGAGGTGACCAAGTTTATTATATTGAGTATATCAATTTTAACGGTAAAATCATACAATAAAAACCCCAATCATATGTGAAATGCATTCTTTTATGAATGGGCTGTCACATGCCATTCAACCCTAACCATTTTCCCAACAATGCGTACTTTTAACGGACTTTCCCAAATTTGATGTTATTTTGAAGGTCAAGGACAAATATCTCAACAACGAGCCAACGCTTTTCTTTCAAATTTCACACAAAGTTACATTAATATCTGGATAATACATCTGTAAAGTTTCATAGCAATCGGGTCACAAATAAAACGTGTGGAGATAGTTTGGTAAAGTTGGTCGTTAAAAAATAGCGAAATTCTTCGAAAGAAAGAAGAATGGGTATTACGGAAAAGATATTCATGGAACATCAAATGTAAGCCCATAAATGTTTAACGCATATATCACAAGACACGCATACAAATTTTCATGCATCTGGGGCTAAAAATAAGAAAGATAAGCGACTTAGAATGACCCCTACTGTGTTTCAGTCCATCTTACCCCACCCACTTTATTTACCCATATCTCGAAAAATAAGCCGAAACCAGATTTTTTACACATACAAATTAAAGATATTATGTAACCCTATCAATCAACAAAATTTAAAGAAAATCTATTTTTTGACCCCTAATTGCAACCCATCCTTTGTTTTTTTAATCTCCAAACCCTATTTTATGGATACTCATAATTTGAATCGTCTCATGAATCGTCTCAATGAGACGATTCCATTAATTTAGGTATCCACCACTTAGGGTTTGGCAAACTATTAATTAAATATTGCGTTTTTAAAAGCCATTACCACCTCTTATCTGTAGCTCTGATTCATGGCATAAGTGCAATAAATGATTGATTAGATAAATTTGGTGCTTCCAGATACCTGACAGCTGGGAGAACGAGAGTGGTAAATATCACATTGGTGTGAAGATCATCTATGAGTTGTATCCTAGACCATTGAAAGAGAGAATACAAAAAGAGAGAAGAGAGAAACTCTGGGATCCAGAGAGCAGGAAGGCACTGTCTGAAGCAGTGAAAGCTTTAGAGGAATTTGATTCTGAGCATCCAAGTCCCTCACAGGTAACTTAGTAATTTTGGACACTGTAATACTAGTCCATCCTTCTTAGAAGCCAAGCTATAACCCTTTCCCATATGGTGATGCTTTTTGACGTCTTCACAAGATAAAGACTTCAGAAAACATCTTTAGAACTGAAGAAATTGCTTGTCACAAGCAATTTCTTCATTTCTCAAGATGTTTTCTCACAAAAAGTTTCGTCATTTCCCGCAATGATTTCTACATAAAAGAAACAGAAAATGGAGTATTTCATTCATTTGAAATTGTCATCTGCAACATCTTTAAATTTTTTCCAGTCTAAAAATTTTCCATCTGGTAATGGGTTGATCCTTTCCCAAATAAGACTTGGTTTTGACATCAAAACTATGAAAAGGTTTGGAAAACATTGAGAGAAAAGAAGAAATTACTGATAATCTGTAGTTGGGAGAATGAGAGTGGTAAATATCACATTGGTGTGAAGATCATCTATGAGTTGTATCCTAGACCATTGAAAGAGAGAATACAGAAAGAGAGAAGGGAGAAACTCTGGGATCCAGAGAGCAGGAAGGCACTGTCTGAAGCTGTGAAAGCTTTAGAGGAATTTGATTCCGAACATCCTAGTCCCTCACAGGTAACTTTGAAATATTGGATACTTTAAGATTTACTTGTTTATCTATCTTTCTGATGCAGCAAGCCTTAACCCTTTCCCAAACGACAAAATTTTTCAGTGGTACAATTTGAAAGCCGCTTCAAACGACAAAATAGATGTTGATAAAGCGTAAAATATTGCACAGAAAATATTGAGGCAAAAGGAGAAACTGCTGGTTATCAGCAGTTTCTTCTTTTGCCTCAATATTTTCCCGAGCCTATTCAATTAGGGACGTGGAAACCAGGTCTTGTTTGGGAAAGGGTTAAGACTGATGCTGCTGATTACTTGCAAGAATTTTCTTTAAACATTGTTACATGCAGCTTTAAATATCCAATTCAATCAATTGCATTTCACATATTTTCTGTTTGAGAAATTGACATTTTATCATACTTATAGCCTTTTTAAAATTGTGGACCTATGTGTAAAGTGAATCATTTGGGCAGAGATCTTGAAATACCGTAGGTCCTTTAAAGTATTTGAGAAATCCATGCGCCTAAGCGGCACCTGACTGGGATCTGTGTTACTCTCTTATGACTGCTACAGAAGTTATTGGTAAACAGCATGGTTCTTGATCAGACTGCGTTTATACACAGGCTTATCTGGAACCATGTTGGCCTCAAAAGTCTTAAGGTACCCTTTTCGGGATCATGGCTCATTTCTATTTTACAGACAGAGAAGATAGAAAGAGAAGACTTACAGGCCAGTATAGACATTATAACAGAACAAGATAAGAAATACAGTGATTGTGGGCCAGTTTATGACTGTGTGGTGTTTAATGATGGACATACTTGGAGGTAAGGCTTACAGGCTTAAGTCACTTGTAGACCAACTATCCATCTCCCAAACAAGACCTGGTTTTGACGTCCCTATCAGAAATGGCATGGGAAAACATTGAGACAAAAGAAGAAAATGCTGATAACCAGCATTTTCTCCTTTTGTCTCAATATTTTTATGATTGTATGGTATTTTATGATGGACATACTTGGAGGTAAGGCTGTTAATACCGGAGTACATTGTGTTCAGGCTTAGCTATTGTGATCGATAAATGTCCATCATCTGTCTTGCAGTGTCTGTCTGTTTGCAATTACAAAAATATTCTCCTAAACTAAGGAAGGGAGTTGACTGTTCAACCAAACTTTACAGAAATTATCTATTGGCGATGTTCTGCTAAAATCTTTCAAAAAATGTAATCGGTGAAGAAATCATGTTGCAATGGAATAAGAGAAATAAAGGAAAATTTTGACAATGTTCTTCTCCCAAACTATAGTGCCTAGGCATTTGAAATTTTGAATACAGTTTTGAATCAAGGTCGTCTACCAAAATTACATAGGGATGAAGAGGGTAATTTTGTACAATCTATGTCAAAGAGGTTATGAAATGGCTGAGTTATCTGTATTATTGATTGGCAAGTCTTACTTTATCCTACACTAATTGTCTGTCATAATTCTTCATGACTGTGGTAAACAAGATTTTGTTGTTATGTTTGACAGAGCATGTGTTGATACATCAGAAGAAGGAGATCTGGAGGTATGTCCTTTACTCGCATCCTACAGAGAGGAGAGGCAGTTTGGAACATTCTCTAAAGATGGTAAATTGAGATTTTTATGCCATGCTGTCAAAGCTTCATTTGAAAATGTTGTGATTACAGCTTGAATAAGCTGCATTCAAGCTGTAATTACAATGTTTTCTAACATAGCCTTATGCTTTTTACATTGCTTGTCTGTTTCTTGATTAGTTTGTTTGTCTTCATAGAAAACAAGGTCTTGTATCATGTGAATTTATGTCTTGCGCTACTGTACAACTACTCTATTTAAGAGACAAGCAATCATATGTAAGAAATTACTTTTCAAGGTTTGATGAATTCAAGTTTGGATAACAAATTTTTGTGAAAATTTTGACCAACTCTTTTTCTAAATTGCAAAAATTTGGACTGTTCCAATTTGAAAATTGCTGGGAACAACAAAATAGATGCTGATAAAGATCTATAGATAAGATTTGACCACAATAAAGCACAGAAAGTTTTGTAGCCAAATAAGACAATGCTGGTTATCAGCATTTTCTTCTTTTGTCTGAATGTTTTCTGAAGCTTTTTATGCCCCCCATGTGGTAAGATTGGGGGCATGTTGTTATACTCGTCTGACCGTCTGTCTTAAAAATTAACAATGGCCATTTGGAGGGCATTTATGTTTCATAAACACTTCTTATTCCACTAGGGATGTCAAATCTGATCTTTTGGGATAGTTTTAACCCATTACCACACAGTGACGCTTTTTGATACCCCAGAATAAAAAGACTTTGGAAAACATTGTGGAAAATGAAGAAATTGCTTGTGACAAGCAATTTCTTCATTTTTCACAATGTTTTCTTAGCCAAAATGTAAAGATTTTTGAAATTTTATTAACTTGAAATTGTCGTCTGCAACACCTTTCAAATTAGAACAGTCCGAAATTTTGCTGTTTGGTAAAGGGTTAATTATTTATTTGTTTATTCCAGACCTGATGAACTATGCAGTTAATATATACAATGATGGGACTACCCTGGAGATTGTCACAAATGCTGGTATGTATCTACAGAGTAACAGATAACAGGGATAGAAGGCTTTTCATAATGCAATATTACATTTATTGTTCATCAAACCCTACAGTATGTTGTGGGTACTCATTTGAATCTTCTCATCAAGACAATTCAAATGAGTACCCACAACATATGGTTTGAATTTCACATAACAAATTTAGAATGTCTTAACTCACTCTTATTTGTTAATCTGGTAGACAAAGGTAGGAGGTGAAGAATTATTCTGAAATTGTTATTTCATAACCAAACACTATGTTGTGTGTACTCATTTGAATCATTGGAATTTCTACCCAAGAAGATGAAAAAATGTAATGTTTCATGTACTTGAAATGGTAGTTTGCAATATATTTGAATCTTGGCAACCCTAAAATTTTGCATGTGTTAATAGGTTGATAATCAATTACATAATTTCTTAATATTTGTCAATCTAAGTATAAAAAGTACAGGTGGGTGCTTTAAGACCGTCCAAAGCCAGAATTATCTAGAATCAGCATGGCAATGTTGACATTTTTCTCATAAACCCTTCAACAGGATCCCATGGTACCCATGTAGCATGTATAGCTGCTGGCAACTTTCCAGAGAAGCCGGAAAGGAATGGTGTGGCCCCCGGGGCTCAGATTATTGGCATCAAGATTGGAGATTCACGCCTTGGTTCTATGGAGACAGGGACAGCACTTGTAAGAGCTGTAAGTATTGTTTGTTTTGTTTTCATCTTACTGAACTATCAAGAGTCTTGATAGCAGAATTAGTAAAATCTGAAACTTTTTACAAATAACAAAGAGATCGGCAAAAATACAGCAAATACCCATAACTGGGTCTCTCCCTTCAAAACCAGCATTTTTTTGTCTCTTAGTCTGCTGTTTGCTCCTCATTACTAGCACAATTGGATTGCTCGTATCGTTAACACTCCTTCCAGTCAGGATCTACACAATAGCAGAACAAGAGAAACTCCCATCAGCCAATTTGTATTTTAGTAGTAATTTTAGAGTCTAAGAATCTTGGGATCTTATTCTACATTGGTATTTTTATGTTTTTAAAAAGACGCTGCTTAACATCCTTTTAATACATTGATGATACTTTATTATTGTATTTGTAGATGATCAAAGTGATAGAGTATAAATGTGATCTAGTCAACTATAGTTATGGAGAGGCATCTCATTGGTCAAACTCAGGGTATGTACAATAGTTTATGTTTTAAGCTTATAAATTTTCTTGGAAGAAATATCAGACATGATAGAAAAAAAGAGGTTTTTATTTCCATACATAGGTGAAATACAAGGTTCTACAGTTAAGAGTTTGGGTTAGCATATTACGATGAAGTCTTGCTTATGTTTATTTCCTGCATTTCACATAAACTCGGGGTAAAATGAATATCAATTGATGTATGCGGCGTCCATTATTTTTAGTTCTACAGGTCAAATATACTCTACTATAATTCTTAAATTTGTCTCTGAATTATGCTGAAAATAATACCCCGCAAATACCTTGATATAGTTTAGGAAACAACTAACTGAGAAAAGAGGGTATTGCTGATAACCAATATTGGACCGGTCAAAAGTTTCATGTTTAGGGAAGGATTAAATCATTGTGAGTTTGCTGCTCATATAGAAAGTCATTGATGGAAGGTATCAGATTTCTTTGCAGTTGTTTTACTTTATATTTGTAACACTGTATTGAGTCTATCTGCGATGAAACATTGTTTTATTTGATCATTTCAGGCGTGTCTGTGATATTTTAAGTGAAGCTGTAAATAAACATGGTGTAATATTTGTATCTAGTGCTGGTAACAATGGGCCAGCTTTATCTACAGTAGGGACTCCTGGTGGTACTACATCAGCTATTATTGGTATGTTACTATAAATAAACATGATGTAATGTTTCTATAAATAAACATGGTGTAATATTTGTATCTAGTGCTGGTAACAATGGGCCAGCTTTATCAACTGTCGGGATTCCTGGTGGTACAACATCTGCTATTATTGGTATGTTACTATAAATAAACATGGTGTAATGTTACTATAAATAAACATGGTGTAATATTTGTATCTAGTGCTGGTAACAATGGACCAGCTTTATCAACTGTCGGGACACCTGGTGGTACAACATCAGCTATTATAGGTATGTTACTATAAATAAACATGGTGTTATGTTACTATAAATAAACATGGTGTAATATTGGTGTCTAGTGCTGGTAATAATGGTCCTTTCCTCTTACAACTTTTATTTTTGTAGCATTTGACAGCATGTTGATTTGAATTCTTGATATTGACATGTTCTTTGATTTTGGTTTGCATCATTTGCTAAGCTACAAACTATTAAAAAATCATATTTTAGGAGTTAAGCTCGTAATTTTGCTATTTTATAGGTGTCGGAGCCCATGTAACTCCAAAAATGATGGAAGCAGAATATTCATTGAGGAAAAAGTTACCAGCTATGCATTATACATGGTCTTCTAGAGGTCCAACGTAAGGAAATTTATTGTTCAACCATTGACTTGCTTATCTCAGGATATGCTCTGTCTAACTTGACATTACATATATTGTTTGGGTTTTGCAATTTTATGCTGTATCACAAAAAAGGAAACTTAATGCACAAAAGGGGGGTATAATTTGTCTGTGGTACTCTTGTTCATAAGATATTGATTCACAAAGCTGTGCATCAATCAAATTTCATGTGGCAAGTTAACATAAAAGCAATTGATAAGATTTCCTTTAGTAATCAAAAAGGAATTAAATAATTTCGGTCGCCTACTGGCTATTAAGTAAGTAAGTAAGTTTAGTAATCAAGGAAGACTGAAAAGGAAAGGTCATCAGAAGAGATCAATATTACCTGAAGAATATTCTATAATACTTATATAGAAAAATATTTTTCAAAGAAAAACAGTTTGTGATGTAATTCCTAGGTAAATAATTCTTTTTTCCTTACAATGTTTTCAGTAAAGATGGTGCCCTGGGCGTGTCTATAAGTGCACCAGGTGGGGCTATAGCGTCAGTTCCCAACTGGACCCTAAAAGGGAGCCAGCTCATGAATGGGACCAGTATGAGTTCACCAAATGCTTGTGGTTGTATATGTGAGTAGACTTTCTTTTGTTTATGAACCAGAGCCAGTGCCCACAGATAAGAGGTTTAAAAGGCTTTTTAGATTTGTTAGTTCAACTCCAAACCCTATGTTGTGGGTACTCATAGGAATCATCTCATAGAATCAAATGTGTACCCACAACATAGAGTTTGATGAATATATGATGAAATATGGCATATTGAAAATTAATTACTCCATTTTATCTGTAGCACTGTGAATTACCCATTTATGAAATATGAATTTTCAAAATAATCCAACCTTTTCCCGAACATTACCTGAGCAAGATTGTTCGACAATGTTTTCCAAGTCTGTTTATCATATAGGACATCAAAAATTTTCATTATTAGGGAATGGGTTAAACATAATATAATATTATACATGTCTTTTCTCCATTTACAGCTTTGATACTGTCAGGATTGAAGGCGAATGGTACACCTTATTCACCGTTCAGTGTCAAAAGGGCCCTAGAAAATGCAGCTAAGCCTGTAGAGGGTGTGGAGATATTTACAATGGGTTATGGATTGGTTCAGGTAAGTTCTTAACCCTTTCCTAAACGTCAAAATTGTAGGTTGATCCACTTCAAAAACTGCAAAAAATGACAAAATGGAGGTTATTTACGATAGAATTTGTGTAAAATATGGCAAAGAAAATATTGAGACAAAAGAAGAAACTGCTGGTTATCAGCAGTTTCTTCTTTCGTTTCAATGTTTTCCCAAGCCTTTTTTATTAGGGACCTCAAAACCAGGTCTTGTTTGGGAAAGGGTTAACTCGAAAATTAATGTTGGCGTCAATGTAATGCATTTTAGTTCTACTTGGAAGTGTTACATATCTCTGTTTCTACTAATGCTAATGTTTTGCCGCTTTGCAAATGTTTTAGTGACATTAGTATTATCCACTAGGCAAAGATTTATTACAATTTCATTTGTAAAGCGGAATTGTTATCCTTTTAGACTTAAAAATGTTTGATTAAAGTTTTGCATGCAGATTTCATATACTAGTTATTTCTCTATTTCTATAAGTGCTATTAATCTGAAACTTACTACATACTTTTGTGACAATGATATCATCTGCTAGTCAAACATTCATTACCTTTTTAAAAGTCTTTAAGGATTTTCTTCTTTTTATGCTCCCCGAAGGGAGAGCATATAGTCGCCGCTTCGTCTGTCCGTCTGTCCGTCCGTCCGTCCGTCCGTCATTCCGTCCGTCCGTCCGTCCGTCCGTCCGTCCGTCCGAAGCGATTTCTCTATAACCTATGGGCCAAATCAAATGAAACTTACCATGTGAACTCCCTATGACATAATGCCGATGTACTTTTCCCAGTTTTTGGATTTGAGGCCTCGTCATGGGAAAAGGGGACTTAAGGTCAAATACACTTTTTCTCTAATTTCTCATAGTCTAATGGTCAGAATTTGATGAAATTTCATATTTGAGTAGCAAATCAGATGCCCTTGACAATAAACTACTTTAAATTTGCGTATAAAAAGTGTGTCATGGAAAAAGGGGGCTTAACGTTTGTTAGCTTAATCTTAGCTCTGCATGGCATACATTTATTGTGACAATGCCTTAATCGGGGAGCATTGTCCGTCTCTGACGGCTCTTGTGTTTAACCTATTCCAAACATAGACTCTTTTTGACTCCCTTATAGGAAAAGGCTTTGGAAAACATTGTGGGAAATGAAGAAATTGCTTGTGACAAGCTATTTCAGAATTTCCCACAATGTTTTTTGTCCAAAAAGACAGAAAAAGATGAATTCTATTCACTGGAAATTGTCATCTGCAATGTCTTTGGATTTGGAAGTCTTAAATTTTTCTGTTTGGTAATCGGTTGAATGTGTATTGGAGAAGGCAAAGCCAAGAATTGTTTTGGAAAGGATAAAGAAACAAGAAAGAGAGAAGTTGTGTCAGATTTGTTTAATTCTGTTTGTAGGTAGAAAAGAGTTACGAGTTTTTACTGGGCCACTCTAATGTGCAGGAAGTAAACACAGAATTTATTGTCAACTGCTCGGGTAACCTACGAGGCATTTATCTGCGAGAACCACGAAAGCTGACAAAACCGGCGGAGGTTGCGGTCACTATTGATCTGAAACATTTTGAAAACAATATAGGTGAGAAAATTGTGTGAGAATTTCATCACTTAAAAATCTCACCACTGCAGCTTGTCTGAAGCTGCAGTTATGAGGTATTTGTTGAAAAGCAGCGATATGCTCATTGTTTAGGTTCAACCAACAATTTAGAGACACTAATTTTCAGATCTTTTTCATGTTTTCATGCTTGTTCCTTTCATTTTTAACTTCTGTGCAAAATATTTCAATTTTGTATTCTGCAATCCAGCGTCAATGACAAGTGTTCTAAGGTTGTAAAGGTAATCATTTACTATGCGCTAGACTCAGTTCAAATTTATTATGACTTAAATATAATATCAAGGTATTCCATCCATCATTAGATACCAAACACTTTGTGCAACTTTGAGTGTCGTCTATGTCAATGAAAATTGATTTTCCAGGCATCATCCATGGTAATGTCCGGGCATCATCTTTCGTTGATTTCTAGTGCCAGGGATTAAGTCCGAAGTTACTTGAAGTATTTGGTATCTAGTGATAGATGGGAAACTTCAAGTTTTAAATACTCAATTGCAAAATATAACAACATCTTATTTTTTTTCTTTGATATTGAAGTTCTAGTATGTTTGTCATTGGTGTTCACAAACTGATCTTGTTTTCAGAAAAGAAGTCTCTGATAGCGTTCAACCTGCAACTCTCTCTGATCTGTGATGCTAGTTACGTACAATGTCCAGCCCATCTGGAACTGATGAATACATCAAGATCTTTCTCTGTAAAGGTCGATCCTCGAGGCCTAAGGGAAGGTGTACACTATACAGAGGTAAGATAAGTAAGGAATATTATGGCATGATTTTCCCATGCCTTGTATTTTTCTCAAATGTGTTTGAATATTCTGATATCTGATGCAACTGAAATCTCATTTACTATTTACATTTATCATGTTTGGAAAAGAAACTTCAAGACGTAAGAATTTTTATTGCAAAAAAAAAAAAACAACCCATGAACAAAATAAAAAAAACCTGAATACATATTAGTAATAACATATCACAACATATTAGTAATAACATATCACAACATTAACCAATTCCCATGCAACATGGCAAAGATTCGTTACTCTGGCATTTGATTTAATGGAATTCGTACCCTTTTCAGACTTCAGAATTGTTCACTATCCAGCACTTGATAGTCGTGCTTGGCTGTCTTGAGACACCTCTTGTTGTCATATTGATTAATGTTGAGTATTTTCTATTCTGCAGGTGTGTGCGTATGATATAACTTGTGTTGAGAAAGGTCCAGTATTCAGAGTGCCTATCACAATCATGATTCCTACACAGTATGTATCTGAACTATTACTTCCTGATGACTGAGTTATTTAATCTTTACTGACCAATGGCTAAGGATATAATTCATAGCATTGTGTAGGTTGTGTGATGATACAATTCCGATGAGTACCCACAAGAAAAGGGTTTCTAAACATTATCAAAAGCCATTACCCCTCTTATCTGTAGCTCTGGTTATGGGTTTCTAGAAAAAAATTATTTTAGTGTGAAAACTTGAAAAACTTGCACATTCTGTAGCTTTTTGAGTGATACATCTGCTCCAGAAGATACGAATCTTAAGCTTACATCTGAATTACAGAATTGTAGATTATTTAAATTTCAAAAAAGAATAAAAAGGTACATTTTGTTTACAGGGTCACAGATTCCTTGAACTATGAAGTGCAATACAAAGACATGAGTTTCAAGCCTGGTCAAATCCGTAGACAGTTCATCCATGTACCTAGTGGGGCAAATGTAGCAGGTATGCAATATAACTGTGAACTATTACCAGAACAAGAGCTGGTTTTGAAATGCTTATTAGAAAAGCCTTGGGAAAACATTAGCATTTCCTCATTTTGTCTCAATGTTTTTTAAGCTAAATTGTACACAAATCTTACCTTGATTAACATCAAGTTTGTCATCTGTAGCAAGCTTTCAAACTGGAATTGTTCACATATTTTGTCGTTTGAGAAAGGATTAATCAGTATGTTTGTGCTATGATGCTGAAATCTGAAGATTCCAAGAAGAATTGTTGAATACGAATTCATGCAATACAGATAAAAGTGTCATACAACCATAAATACATTACAAAAATATGTGTTTCAAATTTTTTCAAGCTTAATGCCCAGGTATTGAAATATCAGAGGCATACTGTTTTACTGTTATCTTTCTGTCCATTTGTCTGTGTGTCTGTTAGAATTTAATTTGAAAATGAGATAGCTTGACGTTTCAGGGGCATTTGTGATTCACAAACACACCACAACTAAATGAATGATTTTGTTATCTTTTCATTATAGTTGTAAAGTTGAAATCCCAGGATGCAGAGAAGAATTGTAGAATGTGGATACATACAATACAGATACAGCCTCAAACACATTACAAGAAATATGAGTTTGAAAAGTTTGTCACTGTGACGGACCTTGGAGAAATTGTGCAAGCATTCCCAGTTGTAGTGAGTTGGATGTTTATAATCTTTTAAAGCTAAAGTCATATAGGTCTGGATAAATGACCTGGCAGAGCATCTCTAGCTAATGGCTAGAGATGCTCTGCCAGGTCTTTTATCAGGACCTATTTTTTTAAATACATGATTGTCTTTTGTTCTGCTTGCCAAAATAGATGGAGGGTTAAAATAGATAGGAGTTTGAAAAGTTTGTTACAGTCACGGACCTTGGAGAAATTGTGCAAGCATTCCCTGTTGTAGTGAGTTGGATGTTTATAAATCCTATAGTGCTAAAGCCATAGCTTTAGATGCATGTATGTTTTTGTTTTGCCATCCAAAGTAGATTTAAGGTTAAAATCAATCTGAATGAATCCAGAAAACATAATTTCATAATGTTACATCTGAAGATCGCGCATTAGGGGTCATCTTCTGTGACCTTGGAATTTCCATTTTTTTCTATTTTTACACCAACCAATCAAAATGCTCGTTGCAAACGCAGGTCTGTTGTCCCTGACAACAACACCAAAATGGCTGCGGTCGATAGACACGCGCTTGACAACGAGCAAAGAGCGAAGCTCGTTAGTTTGAGAGCAAAGATATGGCATTTATTAATGAAGTGGATAGGTTTCGGTATATTTTTGGCACTGTACCTTTTTAAGTGGAAGTTTTGTGCAATCATTGTGCTAACCCGAAGTAGAGCGATGTGTAATTTTGAAAATAAATAAACTATATATTGCCAATTGGTATATGATTTCAGCAGTAGTCAGATTAGCTCACTTAGTAGAGCTGCCGACTTGAAAACCGTAGATTAGAGGATAGAATTTCGCGCCGACTTCAACTTTTTGTCCCCCTGTTTTTTTATCATCTTAATTACATTTTTCCATACCAAATTAGTCTAGAAATTGCAAAAATGAAATGGAAATACAATTACCAATTATGTTTTTATATCCGTGATTTCTAGATACTTTAAGTTTGAAAAATATATAATACATAGTAGGAAAAAAATATGAAGCCAAGGTGAGAGTCGATCCCTGGTCACCAGGATCTTGGGTAGGACGCTCTACCGACTGAGCTAATCGGGAATCTTCATCACGCCGATTCAAATTGCCAATATATAGTTTATAAATATAAGTTAAAGATTTGTTTCGGATTGGCGTGATGATCGTATTGAACTGTTGCTGCCATGCAGAAGACTATCTGCTTCATAAATGCCATGTCTTTGCTCTCATAATTAACGGACTTTGGTCTTTGTAGTGAAATCACCACACTGGAGGCAGCCATGGCTACTAATCTTGTTATCGTTAGAAACGGAAGTGTAATGTGCACGGTAGTGCGCATGCCGGTGCGCATGCGAAAAATCTTTCAACTTTTCCAAAGTAAAATCTGATTGGTCCAAAGAAAGGTCGCAGAAGATGACCCTCAACGGGTCGTCGTTAGATCCTACTGAGAGATAGGATCTATATTTCAATTAGATTGGGTTAAAATTTGTATAAATGTAAATATACAAATTGTATATCTGTGGATAAATTTCATTTACTTAAGCTATTACTTTCAAACTTTTCACATGCTTCTGTGACTATAATATCAGTTTCTATGCAAAGATTAACTTCTCTGACAATTAATTCATTGGAATGTTATCCCTTTTTGGACTTAAAAATTCTCTGTCATGTTTTTATGTGCAACAGCCTTAATGGCTTTAGAATTTGATAATTCCTTGCACTTGTTAGTTGCACTTTTTGTCCTCTGATGACTCATGTTTTGTTTTGATTCCAGGATGATTCTACACTAGAGCTGTGTGTAGCCAAATGGTGGGCTAATATTGGTGAAGTTACGGTGGATTATTCCATCACCTTTCACGGAGCTAAACTGATGTCAGATTCTGTGTCTGTGGTAAGTTGTCTTTTATCCAATCATTAGCTCTATCCAGGAGACTACAGTTTCTTAACCAAACCCTCTGCAAACAAGGACAAAAGCCATTGTGCAGTTGGTTGTCTGTCAGACTTGTAATCATGGAGTCCAGAGCCGCGTTCTTTAGAACAAGATTTCTTGAGATATCTTGAGATTTCTTAAGATATTTTAGGATAAAGCGTTCTTTTGAGCAAGATTTTTGAGACGCTCAATGGGAGGCGCCTTTACCCTTGACTTCATGCGGAACCCCTCTTGTCAACTCTGTACTAACAATATAAAAGAGATTTGACCGAGTTGTTCCAAACACTCCATAATTCATAAACCGCGGTGTTCCGAATGCTCCATACTTTATACAAATGACGTCATGATGACGTCATTTGTATAAATATGGAGCATTCGGAACAGCTTGGTCAAAGTCTCGGTCTTAAAAACGCTTTATCCAAAACACCTTAAGAAATCTTAAGAAATCTCGCTCTAAAGAACACGCCTCAGGGTTTGATCCCCAGTCCTAATCTTAGAGAGTAGCTTCATACTCAAATTTGATAGTGTGATAGTTATGGTGATAGAATCCACAATTAGGTGTCATATGATCAAATGCAGTTGGAAAACTACATTCAATCAATCAGTTGATTCCAGGTTATGGCAAATATGGGAATCAGCATTGTCTTTTCCTTTTAGTGTTTACTAAAATTGATTTTGATAATGTCATCAAAACAATAGATCAAATAGGAAAGTTTTATAACCCATTTTCTATTTCTCTGCAGCATGGAGGTGATGGTATCCCTCGTATACAACTACGATCTAACCTGAAACATGAGGATGTTGCCCCAGCTGTCAGCTTCAAATCAATGACACAGCCTTTACGTCCGACAGAGTTTAAAATCAAAAGTTTGGTGGGAGAGAGAGACAAGCTACCCGAGGGCAGACAGATATTCTCATTAGAGCTTACATACAATCTACATATTGTGAGTTGACCTCCTTTCATATTTTAATCCACTCCCATAAAACAGTGCTTTTTGAAGCCCCACAAGATCAGGCTTTAGAAAACATGATAGAAAATAAAGAAATTGCTTGTGACAAGTAATTTCTTCATTTTCCTCCATGTTTTCTATATAAAAAAGACCAAAAATATATGAAAAATATATTCAACATCTTTGAACTTGGGCAAGTATAAAATGTTGCTGTCTGGTAATGGGTTAAGCCTTTTCATGTGTAAATTAAATCATGCAGGAGGTGTAGAATAAGATGGACCTGCACTTATGTATAGACTGATTAGCTCCACCGGCCAGCAAGCTATTGTCATGGCGTTGTGTCCGTCGTGCGTCCGTCCGTGCATGCAACCGTCCGTGCGTCCGTCTGTCCGTTAACTTTTTCTTTAAACATCTTCTACTCTTATACCAGTGGGCCAATTTTGACCAAACTTGGCAGGAATGTTCCTTGAGTGACCCTTCTAAAAACTTGTTCGCGAATTTTTGATTCATCAAAAAATGTGGGCGTGGCAGGGCGGGGCTTATCAGACTTAGAGAAATCATAAGAAAGTTCTTTAAAAATCAACCATTGGGCCAATTTGAACCAAACCAGACAGGAATGTGCCTTGAGTCATTCTTTTCAAAATTTGTTCACAAATTTTTACATTTGTTAAAAAATGTGGCAGTGGCAGGGAGAAAGGGGCTTATCAGACTTAAAGAAATCATAAGAAAATTCTTTATAAATCAACCATTAGGCCAATTTGAACCAAACCTGGCAGGAATGTGCCCTGAGTCATTCTTTTCAAAATTTGTTCACAAATTTTTACATTTGTCAAAAAAAGTGGCCATGGCATAGAGAAAGGGGCTTATCAGACTTAAAGAAATCATAAGAAATTTTTTAAAAATCAACTATTGGGCCAATTTGAACCAAACATGGCAGGAATGAGACTTGAGTCATTTATTTCAAAATTTGTTCACAATTTTTTACATTTGTCAAAAAATGTGGCCGTGGCAGGGAGAAAGGGGCTTATCAGACTTAAAGAAATCATAAGAAAATTCTTTAAAAATCAACCATTGGGTCAATTTGAACCAGACTTTGCAGGAATGTTCTTTGAGTCTCTCTTTTCAAAATTTATTCACAAATTTTTACATTTGTCAAAAAAAGTGGGCGTGGCAGGGGGGAAGGGGCTTATCAGACTTGAAGAAATCATAAGAAAATTCTTTAAAAATCAGTCAGTGTGCCCAATTGAACCAAAATTCTTTAAAAATCAGTCAGTGTGCCCAATTGAACCAAACTTTGCAGGAATGTGCCTTGAATCATTCTTTTTAAAATTTGTTCACAAATTTTTACATTTATCAAAAAATGTGGCCATGGCAGGGAGAAAGGGGCTTATCAGACTTGGAAAAATCATAAGAAATTCTTTAAAAATCAACCATTAGGCCAATTTGAACCAGACTTTGCAAGAATGCTCTTTGAGTCTTTCTTCAAAATTTATTCACAAATTTCAAGATTTGGCTGTGTAAGGCTTACAAGAAATCATGAGATAATTCTTCCACTTTAGCCAGTGGAGCGATTCAGGCCCTCTTGGGCCTCTTGTTTTGTTTTAGGCGCCTGACTGCCAAAGCAACATCAATATTATGGCACTAGTTAATAAGGGTTTAGGATGAATAAAAAGCAATACTATTTTCTTGATCCTTTTACAGACTACAAACATACAAATATACGAAGTCAATGCAAACTGCAGTAGTTTTACTTGTGGAAAATTGTTAATATCTAGGATCATTATGATTATGTTCCAAGTTTCTGTACAACATGTAAGGTTTTGGAATGGTTTTGTGTACATCCTGTTAATCTTAATGATTAATTGTTTGATTGAATTGTTTTGATTTCATAAAGATACATTATTGGGAATATCAATGTCTGTTCTTCTTTTTTTTTTCTTTTCTCTAAACGTTAATGACAGTAAGGTATATTTTGTTCTATTTGCAGCAAGGGAAGTCAGTTGAGGTCACACCAGATTGTTCTTTACTGAGTGACCTACTCTATGAGTCGTAGTATGAATGTGTATGATGTTGTTTGATGAATACCAATTTTCAGAACCTTGAGTCCTTTGATTTGTTTACTTTCAGCAAGGAAAGTCCGTTGAGGTGACACCAGATTGTTCATTACTAAGTGACCTACTCTATGAGTCGGAGTATGAAAGTCAACTCTGGATGTTGTTTGATAACAACAAACAGTTACTGTGTTCTGGCGACGCCTTCCCACATCAGGTTAAAAAACATGTAATTGTTACTCCTTGTGTTAGCCTTTTGTTACTTTCCTTATCGTCAGAGCTTCAGATAAGATATTAACCCATTACCAGACAGCAAAATTTTGGGGTGGTCCAAATTCAAAGATGTTGCAGACGACAATTTCAAGTTGATGAAATTTTAAAAATTTAACCATTTTGGGTTAGAAAACATTGTGGAAAATGAAGAAATTGCTTGTCACAAGCAATTTCTTCATTTAGCACAATGTTTTCCAAAGCCTTTTTCGTTTGGGGAGTCAAAAGGCGTCCCTGTGTGGTAAAAGGATTGCGGTGGAGTTGTGACCCCTTCCCAAACAAAAATTTATTCTGCTCCAGTTTTAACCCTTTCCCGAACAAAATTCTAGGATGCTCCAATTTGACAGCTGATGCGGACGAAAAATTATGTGACAACATAGAAAGGATTTGTGTACAATATAGCTCAGAAAATATTGAGACAAAAGGAGAAATTGCTGATCATCAGCAATTTCTTCTTTTGTCTCAATGTTTTCCCTAGCCTTTATTAATAGGAATGTTAAAACCAGGTCTTGTTTTGGAAAGGGTTTAAGATACTGCAGATAACAAAATTGCTGTTTGGAAGATTGGATTTGTGTACAGTGAAGCACAACAAATTTTGATATAGAAGTAGAAAATGCAGGTTATCAACATTTTCTTCTTTTGTCTCAATGTTGTCCCCAAGCTTTTCCTGTTAGTTGCTTCAAATACTATCTTTTATGGCAAAGGATTAATTGAACAATCTAGCAGTGGTGATAAAGGTCAGACTGCATGTTGCTTGCTATAGCCATTGTGGGATCAACACAACAAGGTTTAAAAGTAAATGTCACTTATCTGGAGCTCTGATTTCACATTGTTTTTCCATTTTCCATCTATGTATGGGCTAGTTTATGCAAACAATATTCAACTCATTCAGAGATACTCCTAAGAATGGCTATTTACTTTTCAAAATGTGATATTTCATTTATCCCTCATTGTGCTTATTCATTTGATTCATCTTCTTGAGACAGTTCAAATGAATACCCACAAAATATGGTTTAGATTTGAAATAACAAAGTGAGAATGCCTTTATCCCTCTTATCTGGAGCTCTACTCATCCTCAGCTTTTATTTATATATCTACACTATGATTTATCATTTTATGTCTGTCGATTTATCAGTACACATTACCTCTGACATAAGAACTTCATGCATTAGTGTTTAACACATACAGCTTGACTAAAACATTTGGAATGCTTAACTTCAGACAAATTACTCCTGTTTGTGAAACAAATATATATATATGCCTCCCATGTAACTAAATATACCTGTATTCTTCATCCTGTGTAATAATAGATGGTGATTTCAATATGCTTTTAACCCTTCCCCAAACAATGACAATTTTTGACAAGCTTTGGAAAAACATTGAGACAAAAATGTTGATATTCTGCATTTTCTCCTTTTGTCTTGATATTTCCTCTGTTCTTTTGTACTCAAATCATATATTTGTCAACAAATATTTTGTCATCTTTCAAATTGGAACACTTTTCCTGTTTGGGAAAGGGTTAACTTACATACTCCTATGCATTTTAGCCAGGATCTGGAAAAAAGTCCATATAGTGGGGGAGCTTAAGTCCAAAAAGTGGCAGAATACTTCACTTTGTGATACAAGCACCAAATTTGGCACAAATGTTGCTCAGAGTGTACTATTTTCAAAACAAATGGTATCCACGATGAAAAACCAATATGGCGGCCATTTTTCCAAGATGGCCGCCATCTCTAGAGGTAAAAAAATCAGAAAAATACTTCATTTCGAGATACAAGCACCAAATTTGGCACAAATGTTCACCAGAATATACTCTTTTCAAAACATATGGTATCCACCATGACAAACCAACATGGCTGCCAAATTCTGAGATGGCTGCCATCCCTATATTTAAAGAAAATTAAGAAAACCCTTCTTTTTGAAGATACAAGCACCAAGTTAAGCTCACATGTTCATAAAAGTATACTATTTTCAAAACATATGGTATCCACCTTAAAAATCCAACATGGCTGCCATTTTCCAGAATGGCCGCCATCTTCATAGAAGAAAAAAAATCTGAAAAAATTCTTATCTTTGAGATACAATCACCAAATTTGACAAAGATGTTTCTTAGAGTAAACTGTTTTCAAAAAGCAAGATATCCATAGTGAAATCAACCTTGTGGCCATTTCCCAAGATGGCCGCCATTTCTGTAACTCAACATATTGGAAAATGCTTCTTTTTGTGATATAAGCACTAAATTGTGCACACATGTTCCTAAGAGTGTATCATTTTCAAAAATAATGGTATCCACTGTGAAAACACAACAACATGGCTGTCATTTTCAAAGGTGGCTGCCATCTATATATAGATCTCAATATGGGTAAAAAAAACCATTTTCGATGTAAAAAACAGATTTTTTACACAAACGTTTTTTTGTGGAGTAGATGTTCTTTGTAAAATATCTTATCATAGGTGAGGTATCGGAATTTGCATCCATTTTTTTTCAAAATGGCTTTAGTATGTATATACATGTAGATAATCTAGTTTTCAATTCGCCTTACTTCAACATTCATTTTGACATTCTTTACAACATATTTCTTCAAAAAATCATGTATAACCTGAATTTGATAACATTTGCAAAGCAGTTGTAACGTTTAGTTTGGGTTATGTCAGTTATGTTTTTTGCTGTTGGTTATGTTTGTGTTTTGAGAGGATTGTAACTAAATGTGTTACCATTTTGTTTTTTGCAATGCGCATAAAAGTTTCTGCATGTTAATAGCCCGGTCCTATGTTCATGGAATACTAAGACAAAACAGCTGACATTTCAATAGGCCTATATGGTGGCCATTTCGATTTTCATCTATACAAGTATTAAAATATAATTCAATATAACCAAATTTATAGTGTTCAATCCTACATAAATTGTCATTGAAACATCAAGAAGTAATCTCTTAACAAGCTTTGTCATCGTAAAAAGTTTGCTTCCCACCAAAATAGTTGTCTTAGTATAAAATAAAAGACATGGGTTCTTCATGGCCAATGACAAATCATAAACTACAAACTATGAAATACAAAATATAGATTGTTTCTGCAATATAAAGGAAGAAACTTATTCGTTCTACGTATTCTATGTATATCGTTATTCTGTACAAAATATATAATGGGCTGAGAGGCCTTAAATACAATTCTGAAAGAATGAACATCAAATGATGATAGAAAAATACAGTTTTCCATATTTTTAAAATAGAAAATAAACAACGAACCCTGTTGTCAGTTCAATAGGGAATTAATAATGCTTAACATTCTATGTAAAAACAGTTCTTGGCCTTTTTAGATATATTTGACAAATCTTTCATTTAATAAAAATGTACACACACAAAATATTCCTTACCATATACTTTGATATATATAGTCACATATAATTCGTAGAACATGCATTCTTCAAAATGCATGGTATCAACCTGGAAAGTCAAAACACCTTGTTGATTTCAAATAAGTCCACATTTACAAAAGACAAAATAGTGGTCTTTGAATTTGTCATGCAAGCCCCCATTTCGCACAAATGTTTCTTAGATTATATTTTCTTCAAAATACCGTTCATAGTATCTGCCGTGAAACTTTAACAATGCTGCTGCAAAATTTGTGAGATAACTGTATACAATTTTTAAATGTTCAAATATTTGAAAGATCTACAAAATGATCCCAATGACACTAAGTTGCAGCTTAATATTTTAAAAGTTGTTGATACATAATTGTGGCTATATTTGTACTGAATCGTCAATTACAATTTAAAGGAATGTTTTTTTAAAGGGGTAGCCAAGTAGTTCTTTAACACACCATGGTGAAAATTTTGACCGATACAATTTCACAAGAACAGCAATACTGACAAAATTGTTTGGTTAACAGTGAATTCTAGTTAGTCTGTCAAATTTGGAAATCATTTTGTTATTGAGCACAAGAACAATTTTGCTATAAATTGCCATAGTCTTTATCACGTTATGACAAAAATATGGCTATGTAAGATACCATATTTCACAAAGAATAACTGATCCACAAAAACTTGAAAAAAAAAAATCATGCTTATAACATAGGAAATTATTTTGACCCATATGTGATCTACAGAGATGGCAGTCATCTTGGAAAATGGCAGCTATGATGTTGTTTTATCTTGGTGGAAATCATTGTCTGAAAATGGTATACTCTGAGAAACATGAGTGCCAGATTTGGTGCTTATATCACAAAAAGAAATATTTTCAAATATTTTGAGTATAGAAATGGCGGCCATCTTGGAAAATGGCCACAAGGTTTATTTCACATATGGATATCTTGCTTTGTGAAAACAGTGCACTCTAAGAAACATCTGTGTCAAATTTGGTGATTGTATCTCAAAGATAAGGATTTTTTCAGATTTTTTTCTTCTATGAAGATGGCGGCCATTCTGGAAAATGGCAGCCATGTTGGATTTTTAAGGTGGATACCATGTGTTTTTAAAATAGTGTCCTTTTATGAACATATGTGCTTAATTTCGTGCTTGTATCTTCAAAAAGAAGGATTTTCTTGATTTTCTTTACATATAGTCCATCTCAGAATTTGGCAGCCATGTTAGTTTTTCTTGGTGAATACCATATGTTTTGAAAAGAGTATATTCTGGTGAACATTTGTGTCAAATTGGTGCTTTTGTCTCGGAATGAAGTATGTTTTCTGATTTTTTTACCTCAAGAGATGGCGGCCATCTTGGAAAAATGGCCGCCATATTGGTTTTTCATCGTGGATACCATTTGTTTTGAAAATAGTACACTCTGAGCAACATTTGTGCCAAATTTGGTGCTTGTATCACAAAGTGAAGTATTTTGGGATAAGCTCCCCCACTAATAAGGCTTTTGAGACAAACATGGTTCCAGATCAGTCTGCGCATATACCCAGTCTGATTAGGAACTATGTTGTTCTCCAATAGCTTCATCATAGTCTGTAGTAACCATATGAGAGTAACATGGATCCAGGTCAGACTGCACTTAGGCTCAGCCTGATCGTGAAACATAGCGTTCTCAAATGCTATGAAGGATGTTTTTCCTGATCGCGGCACATTTTTATTCCTCACCTGTACAATTACAGATACATGTATCTGGATTACTGTCTTCTTCTGTCTGTCTATTTTTCTTTTCAGACAGAACTTAAATAATGAAATACCTTTTGAAAGTTATGACAATTTCATTTTGTATAATTTCATGTGTAAAACCTCCTTAGTCTAAACCCATTACCTAGTGACTCCTTTTGACTCCCCACAAGATAATGGCATTGGAAAACATTGAATGTTTACTACCCAAAAAGTCCAAAGAATTCAAAATTTCATTCGCATGAAATCGTCTGCAACATCTTTGAATTTAGACTAGTCTAAAAATTTGTTGTTTGGTAATGGCTTAAAGCTACAAGGTTTCATTCTGTACTGAAATTAAATGGAAACTGAAAATTAAAATGATACATTTTTAATTTGTACTCCTATTCAGTAACTTTGCTAAGACATTTTTAGCTCGACTTTTTGAAGAAAATGAGAGCGTATACTGTCACCCGGGTGTCTGCGTTGGCATTGGCGTCGGCGTTGGCGTCGGCCTTGCGACAAAGGTTAAAGTTTTTTCAAACATCAATAACTTCCATACTATCAAAGGGATTCAACCCAAACTTGAAATGCTTACTCACCATCACACCCTCTACCTTACTACTAGGGCCTATGACCCTGGCTCCACTATATTTGGAGTTATGCCCCCTTTATACTAAGAAACTTAGAGTCGAGCGCGCTGTCTTCGGACAGCTCTTGTTTGAAGATTAAAACAATGAATTATGCTAAGTTAATGTCATGTTACCTATTCTGCCATCTTTGTATTTGTTAACAATGTAGTCACAGACATTCAACTTATGAATTTCATGTGATTCTTTAAAACTCTAAAGCCGCGTTCCCATTGCTGACCAAATAAACTCGATCAACTCGATCGCCTTATCCCCGACCAAACCCGATTAAACTCTATCAAATGTATTTACACAACTTCTTCTTGTCGATTATTTCCCTATCATTTTTGCCGACCACGGTCGATCGTCCCGATCACTCTTGCCGACCAAGCTCAATCAGTACTTGGTCGCTTGATCCAGCTTTTGAGTTGATTTGGTCGGCAATGGGAACGCGCCTTAAGATTTAAGACTTAAACTTGGTATATTGGAACTGAGATTTGTAGAATGATTAGAGAAAAAAATTTTGCTCTTTAAACTCTAAAGATATTGAATTCCATGCACTTGATATTGTCATCTGCAGCACCTTTGAATTTGGACAAAGTCTAAAGTTTTGCTGTCTGTTAATGGGTTTATTTTTCATTCATTTTCAGTACAATGTGAAGCTAGAGAAAGGAGATTACACCATTTTGCTACAAGTCCGACATGATAGAAAAGACTCGCTGGAAAAACTAAAGGCCATGATATTACTTGTCCATCAAAAATTACCCGCACCTCTACCCTATGATTTGTATGGAACTTGGCAGGCAGCATTATCAGGGGGCAAGAAACAGAACTCTTTCAATTTGTTAAAGTCACAGCTAGCTCCCTTGTTCATGGCACCATTTCCGGATGACAAGTAAGTGTGATTTTAACCTTGTCCAAACAACAATTTTTAGGGTGAACCACTTCAAAAGTTTGTACAGAAGACAAAATGGAAAGTAATGCAAATATTATTTGTGTTTAGTATAGCCCAGAAAATGTTGAAGCAAAAGGAGAAAATGCTGGTTATCAGCATTTTCGTCTTGTTTTAATGTTTTCACTAACCCTTTCTATGGGTGGGCCACGGCCATGGCGCAGTTGGTGGCGCATCTGCCACTCATTGGAGAGGTCCCGGGTTCGATACCCGGCCGCGGCAAATACCCTTATTGACAAAAATGTCACCCATCAATGGTTTGATATCGTGAACCTATGTGGGGGAGCAGCTGGAGGCTTGGTAAGGGTGTTGTGGTAGTACTTGTATGAGAAGCGCCAGGAATCCATGGTTAGGTGCTCCAGCCGCTGTGATATGACCTTAGTAGTTGAAAACGGCGTAAAACCCAAATAAAACAAACCTTTCTATTGGTGATGTCAAATTCAGGTCTTGTTTGGGAAAGGGTTTACCTTTCCCAAACAACACACTTTTAGACTAGCTATATTTTAAAGCTGGTGCCAAAAACAAGATTAGAATCACTGAATGAAGAATTGGGATATAGTCTAGCCCAGAACATATTCAGATAAAAGATGCTTCCATGTAATGTTGAAAAACATAAAACTTGCAGTGCCAGAGATTACCCAGTAAATTCTATGTTTTTAGCATTTTCTTTTATTTTAAGCTTCAATGTTTTTAGAAACCTCCTTTCCAAAACAAGATTTTTGACATTCCTACAAATGGAAAAGGTTTGGGAAAATGTTGAGACAAAAGAAGAAACTTCTGATAACCAGCAGTTTCTTCCTCTACCACAATATTGTTTAGCTATATTATACACAAATCTCAGCTTTGTGAACATTCATTTTGATGTCTGCAGCAGCTTTCCTAGTGGAACAGTCCAATTTTTGTCGTTTGGGAAAGGGTCAACCCATTACCAGACGGCAAAATTTTAGACTGCTCCAAATTCAAATTCAAGACAAATTTAGGCCAATGTAATTTTACATTTTTGGGTGTCTTGGGGTAAAAATATTGTGGGAAATGAAGAAATTGCTTGTCACAAGCAAGTTCTTCATTTTCCACAATGTTTTCCAAGACCTTTATCTTGTAGGGTGTCAAAAAGAGTCGATGTGTGGCAATGAGTGAAAGGCCTGTCCAAAGGAGGGATTGTTTGCAAGAAACTTGTTTAAATATATGTAACATTTTTCTTCAGAATACCAAAAGGAGCAAGCGCAGGATGTTATTTATCAGGGACAATGACAATCTATAAAGATGAACCTTGTAAAAAAGCTGTAAGTTTGTTTGCAAGTTTTGATTCAACTTAGTAAAATAGACAAGGACTAATTTGTTGAATTTGATAAATCTGCAAGGTAACCGATTACAATTGCTCAAATCTATTTACAGTCTTGGGGAAAAAAGATATAAAAACATGCAATTGACACAAAAAGATACTCAAAGGAAGGTGAGGTGTGGGTTGAGTCCCTGAAAAACATACCAAATCCTGAAATTGTTCATCCAATGTTTCGGATTCCATCGGAAAAATTATGGCATGTATGATTAAAAACTAAAAAAATAGCATATATTGATAAATGTTTAGGCTGATATATTTCACTCAAGTGCTGCGCTTACCAATGTTGTTATCAAAAATGTAATCACTGGTGGCGAACTCGGCCAAAGCGAGGGACGTTTTTCGTTACAACAAGGTACAGATATTATGCGTTTAAATGTGAGTTTAAAGATCTGATTGGATAGTTTTTCTAATAACAATGAATTTGTTAAAAAAATAGACTTGGTTTACCGATATGTATTGACAAACCGTCTGTGTTGTTATAAAATCTCGTAACTACGGCTTTATCGAAGCCGTAGTTACGATATTTTATAACAACACCGTCGGAATACTATGATCGCGAAAAAACGTCCCACGCTTTGGCCAATGTTGCAATTTACTTTTAAAATGATTCATTTTCAGAGTGGCATTCCATTCACATACCATCTAACTGAGGGACCCAAGAAATTAGCCAAGAACAATGGCAAAGATAAATCAAACAGTAAAGATAAAGACAAGGGTAAAACCAAACAGGAGGAATTCGCAGAGGCACAGAGAGATTTAAAGGTGTCCTGGCTACAAAAGTAAGCATATTTTATCCCTTTCCAAATGATACCAAATTGTAGGGTGGTACACTTCAAAATTTGCTGTAGAAGGCAAAATGCAACTTAAACCAATTGTTATTGATATATATTATAGCTTAGAAAATATTGAGGCAAAAGGAGAAAATGTTGATCATCAACATTTTCTTCTTTTGCCATAATATTTTCCATAGTCTTTTCTACAATGGACTTCAAAACCAGGGTTGAAATATTGTTTCGTAATCCTCTTATCACACAATCTAACAAATAATGAAATCAGCCAAGAACAATGGCAAAGATAAATCCAACAATAAAGATAAAGACAAGGGTAAAACTAAACAGGAGGAATTTGCGGAGGCCCAGAGAGACTTAAAGGTGTCTTGGCTACAAAAGTAAGTGGGCACTTTATGTCTGGGGAGCTGATGTCAAAGCCCTAGTGTCAGCACCGCGTCCTGTCCCCTCCCGTCGCGTCTTCACTTGAAAAACTTTATTCTGGTCTATATCTCAGACACTATTAGAGATACAGCCTTGATATTTCACACATGGATACTTCTCGCCAAGACCTTTCATTTGGGACCATGACCTTTGACCTAGTGATCTTGACATCGGAGTTTGACCTACTTTTAAAAAAACTTTAACCTGGCCTCTATCTCATGCACTATTACAGGTAGAGCCTTGATATTTCATATATGGATACCTCATGCCATAATCTTGACTTTGAGACCATGACCTTTGACCTAATGACCTTTGACTCTGTTTTTTGTGACCAGCTCTTGTGTAGGCGAGCTACGTTGTCTGCAGACAACTCTTGTTTTGTTTCAAAATGTTTTAAAGTTTAAAAACACTAGTATACAAAAGCTTTTTTTAAACGTTAGGTAAATGAAGAAAATGCTGAAAACCAACATTCCCTCTTTTCCCTAAGGCTACGGCCTTAGCGCAGTTGGTAGCGCATCTGCCTCTCATTCGAGAGGTCCTGGGTTCGATACCTGGCTGCGGCAAATACCCATTCTGACAAACTTTTCACCCACCAATGGGTTTGAAATAGTTAACCTAAGTGGGCGAGCAGCTGGAGGCTCGGTAAGGGTGTTGTGGTAGTACTGGTTTGAGAAACAACAGGAATCCATGGGTAGGTGCTCCAGCCGCCGCGATATGACCCTGGCAGTTGAAAATGGTGCAAAACCCCAATAAACTCAAACTCTTTTCCCTACCGTTTTTCACCTTACAGAAGATGATTTTCATTGCTTACTTTTCTTCCTTATGTGTCATATGTATGAACTATTTTTGCAAAAATACCTATCAAATAATGAAGAAATCAGTTATAGTCTATCAAGAACATTGGCAATAGTAAATCCAACAACACTGGTAAAAGTAAACAGGATGAATTTAACCCTTTGCCAAACGACAAACTTTTAGGGGGTGTAATTTTGACAGCTGCTGCATACAGACAGCAAAAAAGATACAGATAAGATAATATTTATGTAAAATAAAGCAAAGAATTAAATTGAAGCAGAAGGAGAAACTGCTGGTTATCAGCGGTTTCTTCTTTTGTCTCAATGTTCCCACACTGTTTCTTTTAGGGAAGTCAAAACCAGGTCTTGTTTGGGAATGAGATATATGTGATGTCCACAATATAGAGTTTGATGAGCAATAGAGGAATTATTACATTTTGCAAAGCCATTGTCCTCTCTTAACCCTTTCCCAAACGACAAAATTTTAGGGCCATCTAATTTAAAAGCTGTTGTAGACAACAAAATTGGTATCAAAAAGGAAGGTATATGTGTGCAAGATAGCACAGAAAATATTGAGACAAAAGGAGAAACTGCTGGTTATCAACAGTTTCTTCTTTTGTTTCAATATTTTCCCAAACCTTTTCTATTAGGGACGTCAAAACCAGAGGTGTGTTCTTTAGAGCAAGATTTCTTGAGATATCTTGAGATTTCTAAAGATATTTTAGGATAAAGCGTTCTTTCGACCAAGATTTTTAAGACGTGCAATGGGAGGCGCCATTACCCTACACTTTGTGCGGAACCCCTCGGTCAACTCTGTACAAACAATATAAAAGAGATTTGACTGAGTTGTTCCGAACACTCCTTAACTCATAAACAGCGGTGTTCCGAATGTTCCATACTTTATACAAATGACGTCATGATGACGTCATTTGTATGATATGGAGCATTCGGAACAGCTCCGTCAAAGTCTCGGTCTTAAAAACGCTTTATCCAAAACACCTTAAGAAATCTTAAAAAAATCTCGCTCTAAAGAACGCACCTCAGGTCTTGTTTTGGAAAGGGTTAACTTTTTACTCTACCCTTACCAAACACTAAAATTTTAGGGTGCTCCTTTTTGAAAGCTGCTTCAGAGCACAAATTGAATGTTGATAATGGTAGATTTTGTGTACAGTATAGCACCAAAAATAAGGCAAAATGAGAAAACGCTGATTATCAACATTTTCTTCATTCATAGGTGTGTCAAAGGTGTCATGTGATTGGGATGGTTTTAAATATTTACTATTGTTAACCCATTTCTGCACAGTGACGCCTTTTGAAATTGGTTCATTTTCCACAATTTCTTTATTTCCCACAATGTTTTCTAACCAAAAAAGGAAATGTTTTTAGAATTTTATCAACTTGAAATGGTTATCTACAATTCATTTCAAATTGAAACAGTCCAAGATTTTGCTTTCTGGTATTGGGTTAAAACTTGTGTTTTTTTTTAGATTGGAAGTTACAGACAGTCTGTATGAAGAATTAAAGACAGAGTTCCCTGAACATTTACCTCTATACCTAGCTAGAATACAGGCATTAGAAGCTGATAAGGTGGGTAGTAATTATATTTTACTTTTTACCAAACAAAACCTAATTTTTATGTACCATTAAGATTGACATATGCAAGTGTTGATAGAATTTCCTGATCATTTACCACTGTATCTAGCTAGAATACAGGCTTAACCCTTTCCCAAACTATTGTCAGTTTGGCTGTCACCTTAAGTTTTTCATGGGCAACTTCTTTATATCTTATATGTTTAGTTGTATTATTCCCATTTCTTTGTGTTATTCAGGAAAAGAAGAAATATCTTGCAGAAATCCTAGAGTTGTCCCGTCTTGTGTTATCCAAGATAGACCAAGACAGTGTTCTGGCTTATTATGGCATGAAGTCAGACAGCAGTGAGGAGGCGAGTACTGTCAAAAGGTAATAAAACAGTAATATTTATTCCATACTAAACCAAGACCAGGTTTTGATGTCCTTATAAGAGAATTCTTGGGAAAATATTGAGGCAAAAGAAGAAAATGCTGATCATCAGCATTTTCTTCTTTTACCTCAATATTTTCTGTATAGACATTACATTTGACATCTACAGCTTCTTGATAAATGGTACAGTCTAATTTTGTCATATTATCCAAGATTGATCAAGATAGTGTTCTGGCTTATTATGGCATGAAATCAGACAGCAGCGAAGAGGCGAGTACTGTCAAAAGGTAATGATAAAAATTGGCATCTATGGTCAAGAAGTAGAGTGTTAGAGTCACAAGAGGTTTTAAGTTTGGTTCCCTGTAACAGAGGTCAGTGTGGGACTTTTTCCCGACTTGTGTAATCCAAGATTGATCAAGACAGTGTTCTTGCTTATTATGGCATGAAATCAGACAGCAGTGAGGAAGCTACTACTGTTAAAAGGTATTAAAACTCTAACATTTAACCCTTTCCCAAACAAGACTAGCTTTAACGGCCTTATTATAGGCCCTTTAGGAGGATATTTAGGCATCATCCTGTCAGTCCCTCTGTTCATGTTTCTCCTGGGCACAACTCCTACTGAATGGCTGTACGGATTTTGATGAAATGTTGCATTAACGATGAGCATCGTATGGACATTTGCACGAAGAAATTTCTTTGCTCTCCAAGGTCAACCAAGGGATATAATTTGACTTTGAATTTGTGATATGCATCAGCATGGGGTATTAGTCTGTGCGACAGTGCTTGTTAGAGAATGCTTGGGAAAATACTGAGGCAAAAGAAAATTACTGGTATAAGAAATGACAGGAATCCATGGTTAGGTGTTTCAGCTTCGATATTACCATAGCAGTTGAAAGAGTTGTCAATCAATCAATCAATCAATCAATCAATCAATCAATCAATCAATCAATCAATCAAAATACCATTTCAGTGAGAAAGATGAGAAGAAATCCCAGATCATGCAGGCGCTTGTATCTCAAGGATCGGTTCAGGCTGAATATTTGTTGGAGGTTGAAGAAAAGGGAGAAGAGGGAGACAGTCTAGCCTCCATCGAGGATCTAGATAAGACTATACAAGAGCTCAATAAATGGGCGGATGCTACAGATGCAAAGGTATATTAATGTTATAGGAGAATGATGCTGTAAATGATATTACACTTGCGACTTATTTCTTCAACAAATTGTTTGTTTTTAGCTCACCTGAGCACGATAGTGCTCATGGTGAGGTATTGTGATACCGCTGTGTCCGTCGTCCGTCGTCCGTCGTCCGTCGTGCGTCGTGCGTCAACCTTTGGCTTGTGTGCACTCTAGAGGCCACATTTTTTGCCCAATCAACCTGAAATTTGCTCAGAATGATTGTCTTGATGAAATCTCGGACAAGTTCGAAATTGGGTCATCTGGGGTCAAAAAGTAGGTCACGGGGTCAAATCTTAGAAAAACCTTGTGTGCACTCTAGAGGCCACATTTTTTGCCCAATTAACCTGAAATTTGCTCAGAATGTTTGTCTTGATGTAATCTCGGACAAGTTTGAAATTGGGTCATCTGGGGTCAAAAACTAGGTCACGGGGTCAAATCTTAGAAAAACCTTGTGTGCACTCTAGAGGCCACATTTTTTGCCCAATCAACCTGAAATTAGCTCAGAATGATTGTCTTGATGAAATCTCAGACAAGTTTGAAATTGGGTCATCTGGGGTCAAAAAGTAGGTCACGGGGTCAAATCTTAGAAAAACCTTGTGTGCACTCTAGAGGCCACATTTTTTGCCCAATCAACCTGAAAATTGATCAGAATGATTGTCTTGATCAAATCTCGGACAAGTTCGAAATTGGGTCATCTGGGGTCAAAAAGTAGGTCACGGGGTCAAATCTTAGAAAAACCTTGTGTGCACTCTAGAGGCCACATTTTTTGCCCAATCAACCTGAAAATTGATCAGAATGATTGTCTTGATCAAATCTCGGACAAGTTCGAAATTGGGTCATCTGGGGTCAAAAACTAGGTCACGGGGTCAAATCTTAGAAAAACCTTGTGTGCACTCTTGAGGCCACATTTTTTGCCCAATTAACCTGAAATTTGCTCAGAATGTTTGTCTTGATGTAATCTCAGACAAGTTTGAAATTGGGTCATCTGGGGTCAAAAACTAGGTCACGGGGTCAAATCTTAGAAAAACCTTGTGTGCACTCTAGAGGCCACATTTTTTGCCCAATCAACCTGAAATTAGCTCAGAATGATTGTCTTGATGAAATCTCAGACAAGTTTGAAATTGGGTCATCTGGGGTCAAAAAGTAGGTCACGGGGTCAAATCCTAGAGAAACCTTGTGTGCACTCTAGAGGCCACATTTTCAGCCCAATCAACCTGAAATATGCTCAGAATGATTGTCTTGATAAAATCTCGGACAAGTTTGAAATTGGGTCATCTGGGGTCAAAAACTAGGTCACTGGGTCAAATCTTAGAAAAACCTTGTGTGCACTCTAGAGGCCACATTTTTTGCCCAATCAACCTGAAAATTGACCAGAATGATTGTCTTGATGAAATCTCAGACAAGTTTGAAATTGGGTCATCTGGGGTCAAAAACTAGGTCACTGGGTCAAATCTTAGAAAAACCTTGTGTGCACTCTAGAGGCCACATTTTTTGCCCAATCAACCTGAAAATTGATCAGAATGATTGTCTTGATAAAATCTCGGACAAGTTTGAAATTGGGTCATCTGGGGTCAAAAACTAGGTCACAGGGTCAAATCTTAGAAAAACCTTGTGTGCACTCTAGAGGCCACATTTTTTGCCCAATCAATATGAAATTTGCTCAGAATGATTGTCTTGATCAAATCTTGGACAAGATTGAAATTGGGTCATCTGGGGTCAAAAACTAGGTCACAGGGTCAAATCTTAGGAAAACCTTGTGTGCACTCTAGAGGCCACACTTTTTGCCCAATCAACCTGAAATTTGCTCAGAATGATTGTCTTGATGAAATCTCGGACAAGTTAGAAATTGGGTCATCCGGGGTCAAAAACTAGGTCACGGGGTTAAATCTTAGAAATACCCTGTGTGCACTCTGGAGGCCACATTTTTTGCCCAATCAACCTGAAATTAGCTCAAAATGATTGACTTGATGAAATCTCGGACAAGTTTGAAATTGGGTCATCTGGGGTCAAAAAGTAGGTCACTGGGTCAAATCCTAGAGAAACCTTGTGTGCACTCTAGAGGCCACATTTTATGCCCAATCAACCTGAAATTTGCTCAGAATGATTGTCTTGATGAAATCTCGGACCAGTTTTAAATTGGGTCATCTGGGGTCAAAAACTAGGCCACTGGGTCAAATCTTAAAATAACCTTGTGTGCACTCTAGAGGCCACATTTTTTGCCCAATCAACCTGAAAATTGATCAGAATGATTGTCTTGATAAAATCTCGTACAAGTTTGAAATTGGGTCATCTGGGGTCAAAAACTAGGTCACAGGGTCAAATCTTAGAAAAACCTTGTGTGCACTCTAGAGGCCACATTTTTTGCCCAATCAACCTGAAATTTGCTCAGAATGATTGTCTTGATAAAATCTCGGACAAGTTTGAAATTGGGTCATCTGGGGTCAAAAACTAGGTCACAGGGTCAAATCTTAGAAAAACCTTGTGTGCACTCTAGAGGCCACATTTTTTGCCCAATCAACCTGAAATTTGCTCAGAATGATTGTCTTGATAAAATCTCGGACAAGTTTGAAATTGGGTCATCTGGGGTCAAAAACTAGGTCACAGGGTCAAATCTTTGTAAAACCTTGTGTGCACTCTAGAGGCCACATTTTTTGCCCAATCAACCTGAAATTTGCTCAAAATGATTGTCTTGATGAAATCTCAGACAAGTTTGAAATTGGGTCATCTGGGGTCAAAAACTAGGTCACGGGGTCAAATCTTAGAAAAAACCTTTTGTGCACTCTAGAGGCCACATTTTTTGCCCAATCAACCTGAAAATTGATCAGAATGATTATCTTGATGAAATCTCGGACAAGTTTGAAATTGGGTCATCTGGCGTCAAAAACTAGGTCATGGGGTCAAATCTTAGAAAAACCTTGTGTGCACTCAAGAGGCCACATTTTTTGCCCAATCAACCTGAAATTTGCTCAGAATGATTGTCTTGATAAAATCTCGGACAAGTTTGAAATTGGGTCATCTGGGGTCAAAAACTAGGTCACAGGGTCAAATCTTTGTAAAACCTTGTGTGCACTCTAGAGGCCACATTTTTTGCCCAATCAACCTGAAATATGCTCATAATAATTGTCTTGATGAAATGTACAAAAAGTTTGAAATTGGGTCATCTGGGGTCAAAAACTAGGTCACTAGGTCAAATTTAAGAAAAACCTTGTGTGCACTCTAGAGGCCACATTTTATGCCCAATCAGCCTAGTCAGAATAATTATCTTGATAAAATCTCAGACAATTTCAAAATTTGGTCATCTGGGGTCCTAAACTAGGTCATGGGGTCCAGTCTTGGGGATTTTTTTTGCCCAATCAAGCTGAAAATTTGTCAGAATGATTATCTTATACAGGCCACAAATCTTAGTAAAATGTGATCATTTTGGAGGCTCAGACACACCATATACAGAAAGCTATTATGTCAGGCAGGCCTGTAGGAACAGGGGGGCTAGGGGGTCTAAACCCTTCCAAAGTTGGCCAAAAATACCAATTTTTCTTAATTTTACACTTAAAATTTTGGGGAAATCCCAATTAGCCCCCACCCCCCAATATTTAGGATAGAGTCTATAGCCCCCCATTATGAAATTGCTTCCTATGGGCCTGTCAGGTGAGCGCTTCAGGGCCAATGGCCCTCTTGTTGATTTATCATGTGGTGATGATCATTAATGACCCTTGCCATGCTTAATGTTTATATACTGGCAGTGAGGAATAAGGTAGTATATAGGAGTCACTCTTGAGGTCTGTCTGTCTGTCCACATGACTTGCAAGTGAAAACTTTTCTGCTCTTTGAGGTCATTCGAGAAATGATCATGATTCTGTAAGTTGGGGCAGTGGGGGTGGGCTGGGGAAAGGAATTTATATGAGAATTTACATGAAAGAGCAACATGACTTGGAGTTTTGCATTTCATAGCTATCTGGAGGTCATCTTAAGGATAATTTGCATGTGGTTTTGTTGCAAAAACAAGGTGTTGTGGAGAGTATTGGACCTATCATCTACAGTTCTAGTCTAGTAATGTTGTTAAAGGTCTTAACCCAATACCAGATGGCAAAATTTTAGACTGGTCCAAGTTCAAAGTTGTTGCAGACAACATTTGCAAGTGAATGAATTTCTACATTCTAAGGTCTTTCTTGGTAGATAACAATGTGGTAAATGAAGAAATTGCTTGTCACAAACAATTTCTTCATTTTCCACAATGTTTTTGAACTCTTTAAGGTAGAACCGGATACTTTTAAAACTTTAAGCTACGATCATAAATTTGATATCTTTGGAAACTAGAAGCTATTTCTGGTTCAAATCCGATATTCATTTCTTTTCAAACCTAATAAAATGATACAAGAATCAATTATTTCGGACTGACGACGAAGAAATAAACGACGAACTTTCATCTTTTTTCCACACCAGATATCGAGGAAAAACTAACTTTAGAGCAGAATTTCGTAAAATTGGCCAGAACGATTTTTGCCATTTTTCATTATTTTATTGCACGACCATATTGTAAGCATTTGGCAAGAAATCAGAAAAATTCACCGTACCGATTTTTGATAAAACATATTCAAATATTGTTGGTATGCGTCAAAGTTATGCAGTCGGGAGTCGGCATATTTCGACGAAAAAGCACTTTACGACGGATTTTCGTAAAATTGGCTAGAAGGACTTTACATTATTTCATTTTACATCCATATTGTAGGTGTTATGCAAAAAAATCAGAAAAGTTTACTGTATCGTTTTTTAATAAAACGTGTTTGAATATATTAGGTATCAATCAAAATTTGCACAGTCGGACGTCGACGTTGATTTAGAAACTACGTACATTGACAAGCAACAAGGATGTAGACGCACCGGGGTTTTCAAACTGCTCAAGGAGACCACATTTGTGTACTCAATTAGTCGGACAGCGAAAGTAAACCTCTATTGTCTAAGAAAATACCTTGCAAGAAGTACAGAATCGGGATAACAGTCGACACACCTACGAAAGCCTATTCGAGGGGACAACGAAAACGGTATTGAAATGATACTTTCGAAAAAGAATATGCGGAAAATATTGGTAACCAACAGTAAAAAATGTCATAGAATAATTAAACCACTTCTTTTCGCATGATGTGACAAAATAGAAAATGTAAAAACAAGAGCTTCGCAAAGCGGCGCATATACGCCCGAGAGGGGCTTGTCAGTAAAATTGGCCATTTTTTCGATTCAAGGGCAGTTAATTCAAACAAGAAAAGTTATCAAAATTCTGTTTGCACAACAAGACACCATAGAGATTCATTGTGGCTAGTTTGATTAAATTCTGGTTGAAACTATAGCCTATAGGAGTTGCACACAGGAGAAAATGGACATTTTTGATAAAATGGGCATTTTTTCTTAAATTCAAGGGCAGATAATTCAAGAACGAAAACAGTTATCTAAATTCTGTAAGCGCAACTAGACACCATGGAGATTCATTGTGGCAAGTTTGATCGAATTCTGATCAAAACTGTAGGAGGAGCTGCGCACACAAGAAAATGGGCATTTTTTTTAATTCAAGGGCAGATAATTCAAGAACGAAAAGAGTTAATTAAATTCCGTAAGCGGGATGCACAACTAGACACCATAGAGATTCATTGTGGCAAGTTTGATCAAATTCCGATCAAAACTGTAGGAGGAGTTGGGCACACAAGAAATTGCTAACGGACAGACGGACAGACGGACGGACGGACAGACGGACGGACGGACAGACAGACGAGCAGGGCCATAACATAATACGACCCTTCGGGCGTATAATAATGTCTTTCGCATTGCATCAATTTCTATCGGATACTTTTTGTATCATTTCTAATATCAAATCGAAGTAATAAATGCAGCTTATTCAATATCTCATTAAAACATTGTCATCGATGAAAAATAAACAAAAACTTTATCATATATGCACAGTCAGACTTTATAAATGTTTTTACTTCAACCCAAATGTTACGATTGACCATTATCTAATTACGATGTGATTTTGACGTTCCGACCAAAATTGTTTGAGAAAACGTTTAGCGAAAAGAAGAAAATAGCGACTGTCACAATTTCTCTTTTTTATTTCAATATTTTTTATGGAATAAAATACACGAATTCCATGTAAATGCACTTGCGTAAGTTTTTTTTCTCGTAGAGCAGTTTTAAATCCTGGCGTGTGTTCATCCTTGATGCTCATCAATGTACGTAGTTTCGACGTCGACGTCCGACTGTGTAAATTTTGATTTATACCTTAAACATTCAAATAAGTTGTATAAAAAAACTATACAATAAACTTTTCTGATTTTTTGCATTTCACCTGCAATATGGATGCAAAATAAAATAACATAAAATCACGGTAGCCAATTTCACGAAATTCCTTCATAAAGTGATTTTTAGTCGAAATTTGCCGATGCCCGATTGCATAACTTTGACGCATACCAACAATATTTGAATATGTTTTATCAAAAATCGGTACGGTGAATTTTTCTGATTTCTTGCCAAATGCTTACAATATGAGCGTGCAATAAAATAATGAAAAATGGCAAAAATCGTTCTGGCCAATTTTACGAAATTCTGCTCTAAAGTTAGTTTTTCCTCGAAATCTGACGTGGAAAAAGATGAAAGTTCGTCGTTTATTTCTGCGTCGTCAGTCCGAAATAATTGATTTTTGTATCATCTTATTACGTTTGAAAAGACCTTTCCATCGATGTAATTTGCATTGCTGTGACGTTGAAATTTCCCGACCAAAACACCATTTCGGGCTTTAGAAATTCGACGTAAAAAACGTGCGAGGTGCCTATACTGACGTCGTCGTGGTAACGTCGTCACGACATGAACGAGGAAATGAATATCGGATTTGAACCAGAAATAGCTTCTAGTTTCCAAAGATATCAAATTTATGACCGTAGCTTAAAGTTTTAAAAGTATCCGGTTCTACCTTAATATGCGTGGTGACAAAAAGTCTCATTGTGTAGGAAAATATTAATTCTCTTTCCCAAACAGGGAAAAATTTAGGGTGATCCACTTCAAGAACTTCCACTATTGACAAAATGGAAGTTATTAAAGATAACATTTGTGTAAAATATGGTATAGAAAATATCTAGCCTCCATCGAGGATCTAGATAAGACTATACAAGAGCTCAATAAATGGGCGGATGCTACAGATGCAAAGGTATATTAATGTTATAGGAGAATGATGCTGTAAATGATATTACACTTGCGACTTATTTCTTCAACAAATTGTTTGTTTTTGATTTATCATGTGGTGATGATCATTAATGACCCTTGCCATGCTTAATGTTTATATACTGGCAATGAGGAATAAGGTAGTATATAGGAGTCACTCTTGAGGTCTGTCTGTCTGTCCACATGACTTGCAAGTGAAAACTTTTCTGCTCTTTGAGGTCATTCGAGAAATGATCATGAATGACGTAAAAAACGTGCGAGGTGCCTATACTGACGTCGTCGTGGTAACGTCGTCACGACATGAACGAGGAAATGAATATCGGATTTGAACCAGAAATAGCTTCTAGTTTCCAAAGATATCAAATTTATGACCGTAGCTTAAAGTTTTAAAAGTATCCGGTTCTACCTTAATATGCGTGGTGACAAAAAGTCTCATTGTGTAGGAAAATATTAATTCTCTTTCCCAAACAGGGAAAAATTTAGGGTGATCCACTTCAAGAACTTCCACTATTGACAAAATGGAAGTTATTAAAGATAACATTTGTGTAAAATATGGTATAGAAAATATTGAGACAAAAGGAGAAACTGCTGGTTGTCAGCAGAACTGTTTCTTCTTTTGTTTCAATGAGGCCGCGGCCTTAGCGCAGTTGGTAGCGCATCTGACCCTCATTCGAGAGGTCCCGGGTTCGATACCCGGCCGCGGCTAATACCCTTTCTGACAAAATTGTCACCCACCAATGGGTTTGAAATCGTTAACCTAAGTGGGCGAGCAGCTGGAGGCTCGGTAAGGGTGTTGTGGTAGTACTGGTTTAAGAAACGACAGGAATCCATGGGTAGGTGCTCCAGCCGCCGCGATATGACCCTGGTAGTTGAAAACGGCGTAAAACCCCAATAAACTCAAACTCTTTTGTTTCAATGTTTTCCCAAGCCTTTTCTATCAGGGACATCAAAGCCAGGTCTTGTTTGGGAAAGGGTTAAGCGTTTTGTCATGAAACAGCATTATACTGGTGAATTTGTGATGTGACTCAATTGAGAATTAAGTATATAGGTAAGAGGCGACAGCCTCATACCTACTTAGAGACATCATGTTCATAATTTGTTCTTATTTCATATACCGAGGGGTTGAGAAAATGTGACACAAAACATGTCGTTCACACAACAAAAAGTTTCAAATTTAGAGTAATCTGTCACTGTCCTTTAGGAACTATTCTTTGAAGTCTGGATTTACCCTTCTCACCCATTTGCTGTTAACATTAAAACTAACTGAACCGGATTTAACCACAAAGAAAAGGCATTTAAAATATTAAATGGTTGTCTTTGATAAAAAGTAACTGTGGCCAATATCAGGTCGTAAGAAAAATTACATTTTGGAAGAAAATGACTCGGTCAGTCTTAAGCTTTCAGTCAAAAGTTGAATAATGTTTAGGGAAAGAAAAGTTGAAAAGAATTACTCTCATATGTTTACATCAATGGGGCTAATGTAAACAATTCTCGTACAATATTCTGAACTGTCAAATCTAATCTGTCATCTAGACCTGTCAAAAAATAAGAAGCGGGCATTATGAACTTTTGAAAAATATCAAAATAAGAGGCAAAATGTCGCTAAAAGATATTTTTTTATTATGCTCCCCGAAGGGAGGGCATATAGTCGCCGCTTTGTCTGTCCGTCCGTCCTGTCCGTCCGTAATTCCGTCCGTCCGTCTGTCCAAAGCGATTTCTCCATAACCCTTGGGCCAAATCAAATGAAACTTACCATGTGAACTTTGTGAACGATGTACTTTTCCTGGATTTTGGATTTGAGGCCTTGTCATGGGAAAAGGGGACTTAAGGTTAAATACAGTTTTTCTCCAAGTTCTCCTGGTCTAATGGTCAGAATTTGATGAAATTTCATATTTGAGTAGCAAATCAGATGCCCTTGACAATAAACTATTTAAAATTAAAGAATATGTCATGCAAAAAGGGGCCTTAACATTTGTTAGCCTTATATTAGCTCTGCATGGCATATATTTATTGTGACAATGCCTTATTCGGGGAGCATTGTCCGTCTCTGACGGCTCTTGTTCAATGAGAAAAGAAACTTTATAATTCTTAACAATCAATATATTGTATATTTTAGGTTATTTCTGTCCACATTAAGCATGCTATGGTACACAAGCAGTATGGTCGAGCATTAAAACTGGCCCTCAAGCAACAAGATGATAAACCAACGAAAGAACAGGATCAGAAAATTATAGATGTAAGTATTTTTATCCTTGTCATGCTTAATTTAAAGAAGAAGGCAGTATTTTAAGCCTTGCCATGCTTGATTCAACCCATTACCAGACAGCAAAATTTTGGACCTTTCCAAATTCAAAGCTGTTGCAGACTACAACTTCTAATGTATGGAATTTAACATTTTTTGTTGCTTTTGTTTAGAAAACAATGTGGTAAATGAAGAAATTGCTTGTCACAAGCAATTTCTTCATTTTCCACAATGTTTTCCCAAGCCTTTTCTTGTGAGGGAGTCAAAAGGCGTCACTGTGCGGTAAAGGGTGAACCCATTACTGCAAAGCCAAATTTTTGACTATGTCAAAGAAGTAGCAGACAACATAATGACAAACTTTTAGAATATTGAAGCTTTCTGGATGGAAATGTTGTTGTAAATTAAGAAATTGCTTATCACAATGTAAGCGGAGGCTGGTGCCACGGTGGATAATCAAGTGATACAATATTTTCAGAAAATCTTCAATAATTTTGTAGTTACTGGACCGATTTGAATTCGGTTTGAAGCAGAGAATGTGGACAGACGTCACACATTAGATGGACATGGTTGATTTTTGAAAAATCAACTGATAAAAAAGTTATTGAAGATAAACCAAAATTTTGGTTTATCTTCAATAACTTTTTTATCAGTTGATTTTTCAAAAATCCAACACGTTCAGCTTATTCCTGGCATATTCCCACCTTCTCTGCTTCAAACCGAATTTACATTGGTCAAGTATTAAAAAGATATTGAAGATTATCGGAAATTCAGAGTCACGTGATTATACACCGTGGGTGCTGTTCTGCCTGCTAAAGTGACTAGAATATAAACAATTATATTGATGACTTGGATTTCATATGATTCATTAGGAACAGGTGAAAGATTTAGGACCATCATGATCCTCTTGTACAATAATATGTTGTTAAAGAATCAAGACACTAACTTAAGGTCAATCTTTAAGGTTTATCAGCTAACTCATGCTACTCTTGTTACTGTTTTATGTTTGGGCATCATCAGTGGCAATGGAAATTGACGATGGTGTCCTTATTTTAAAATCTGGATACCCTTGTCAATAGCTGGATGTCATCTTTGGCAATGGAAATTGACGAACCTTGTCAATTTCCATTGCCACGGATGACACCCAAATTGCATGAAGTTATTGGTCTATAATGATGGATGATGGAATACCTTAAACACCTATTTTCTGTTGTCTTTTTCAGCTGTATACTAAGAAAGGTTGGACTCACAGTGCGCGCCACTTTGGTAACTGGCTACTGGCGAAATACCCAAATGATTACAGACCATTTTGATGAAAGATGCAGAATGTAGCAGAAATCAGGTCTTAAAATATTATCGCTTTTCAACAAAAACCTTGTAATTACAGCTTCAAACAAGCTGCAGTTACATTTTTTTGTTGAAAAGCATCGATATGTGGATGTAGTAAACAGCCTTATGAAAAATCAGATAGTGTGTGTGGATTGGTGGTAGAGAAAAAGATAATAAGACTAAGATTTTGGTAACTGGCTAATGGCAAATTACCAGAATGATTACAAAACAATATGATGAAAGATGCATAATTTGGAGGAAATCAGTTTTAAAATATGTGGATATTGCTGCCTTTCAACAAAAAAACTTGTAACTGCAGCTTCAAACAAGCTGCAGTTACAAATTTTTCATTGAAAAGCATTGATATGTGGATATGGTAAACAGCCTTTATTAAAACTCAGACAGTTTGTGTGGATTGGTGGTAGAAATGATGATAAGACTTAAATTTTGGTAACTGGCTTTTGGTGAATTACCAGAATCCATTTTGTGGATAGGGTGCATAATGTTGAGAAAATTGGTTCTTACAAAAAAACAGAATTTACTAAATATTAGATAAATGCATACATAGTGCTATAAGTGTTTAACTCTTGTGATACTGAATTGATCCTTTCCAGAAAAAAGACCTGGGGCCTGTATGATCAACTGTCATACAACCAAGTTTGACAGGATATGGCAAAGGTAAATGTGTTATATGATCGTTGATAATAAAGGCCCACGGTTTTGAAGTCCCTATTAGACAAGGCTTGAAAAAATATTTGGACAAAAAAAGAAAATGCTGAACACAAGCATCTTTTCTTTTTGTCTCAAAATTTTCTATACAAATCCTGCCTTTATCAACAGTCATTTTGTTGTCTGCAATAGCTTTTAAACTGGACTAGTCTAGACTTAAGTTTTTTGGGAAAGGTTAAGTGATACTGGAATATTCCCACAAGGTGACTCCCTCCAAGATAATGGCTTGAGAAAACATTGTGGAAAATGAAGAAGTTGCTTGTGACAAGCAATTTCATTTGCAACAATGTTTTCTAGCAAAAAAGACAAGAAAATGGAAGATTCTATTAGCTTTAAATTGTATTCTGCAACATCTTTGAATTTGGACAAGTTTAAAAAATTGCCGTTTGGTAATGGGTTAAGGATTGATTTATAATTGTTTTGAATTACTGGGAGTTGGAGGTGGTTTAACCCATTACCAGATAGCAAAAATTAAGATTGGCCTAAATTCAAAGATGCTGCAGATAACAATTTGAAATTTTACATTTATTGGTCTTTTTTGGGTAGAAAACATTGTGGGGAATGAACTTTTTACATTTTAACCCTTGTCCTGCTGCCTTTAATTTTGTCTCAAACAAATTTGACAATTTAAGAGACATTTCAATAAAGTGATATCAAGTCACAATAATTAAAGAGAAAGCAGGCAGTGTAGGCTAGGATCAGACTGCACATGTGTGCTGTCTGATCTTAGTCTACACCACCTGCCAAGGTCTTGGTCACAACAAGAATATGATGTGAACAGCATGAGAAGTGTTAAAAGTCATTTGTCTCTCACCAATGGGTGTTCTATTTATAAATGATATAGTTTATTGATTAACATACAAGATAAATTCAAGAAAAGTGTTAACCCTTTCCCAAAATATGACATGGTTTTGAAATCCCTAATAGAAAATGATATGGAAAACAATGAGACAAACTAAGAAAATGCAGTTTTTGTGCTAAATTGTACAAAAATTCATCAACATCAAGTTTGTCACCTGGAAGGACTTTGAATATAGACTACTCTAAAGTATTGATTTTTGTGAAAGGATTAATACTTGGGCCTATATGCTGACAGGGTTTTATGATATGATAATCAAGGTTGAACCCTTTCTCAAATGAACAAATATTAGGCAAGTCCAATTTGAAAGTAGTTGCAGATGACAAAATTATTGATATCAAAGGAAGAAAATGTGTATATCATAGCTCAGAAAATATTGAGGCAAAAGGAGAAAATGCTGATGATCAGCTGCCTAAAATGTTTTCCCAAGGCTTTTCTACTAGAAATACAAAAACCAGATCTTGTTTGGGAAATGTTTATATTAATGATATTAGTATTGTATACGACAGATCTATTCTTATTTTTTTAATTTTGCTTGAGTCATTTTTCACTATCCAGTAAAATGAATATGAAACTATCAACTGTTATTATCTTATCTTTTTCAACCAAAAAAGATTTAACATTTTCCTGTACATTATCAGATTTTGATGTACCAATATCAGACAGATTTTAGAAAATATTGAATGAAGAGAGGATGCTGCCGAATATTTTGGCATTTTAGCTCATCTCAGCAAGAAGTGCTCAAGGTGAGGTATTGTGGTCACTTTTTGTCTGTCTGTCCATCCATCTGTCCACAATTTCTTGTTAACACTAGCATCCACAAGCGTTAGCCAATCTTGACTACGCTCAAGGTCAAAACAAGTATGGTCATAAGATTTATAATGAGTTCCATTATGGGCTCAATCAGACCACAACAAAGCCGAGTCAGTCAGTAACATCAGGAGTCTATCATCCAGTGGTTGTGAGTTCAAACCATGGTGTGGCCAGTATCCATTCTGACATTTGACAAAGTAAAAATTTTGTCTGTCACAAATGGGTGTGAATCCTCTATAAGAGAGAGCAGCTGGAGCCTCAGTTTGGATATTGTGGTAGTTCTGGTGAGAGAAATACCAGGAGTCCTCGGTAAGGTGATCCAGTCGCTGCTATACAACATAGCAATTGAAAACGGTGTTAAACCCCAATAAATCACTTTAACAACCACAAATATTGACCTAGTAAGATATTACTTGGACACAATTATGGTGACTATAAAATCTCTGATGACTGCAATTTTCAGTCTGATCTGGACAAAAAAGAATTAGATGCCCTTAATTTTGTCAAAATTGCTCTTTTTGAAGTGATTACTCTCCAGATATTGTGAATCAAGGGAGATAACTCAAATAGCCCCTTAGAAAATTGCTCATTGAGTTGCCATGTGAACGTCAGCTAGAGCTAAATCATGAAAGAATGTTGGTAACTGTTAGATCTTTCATGAGTATAACTTTTTAACTAGATTGGAATCTTTCATCCCAAGCTATGGGCCCTTGAATTTTAGAAAGTGGCTATTTTCAACTTTGTTTTCACTTAAAAAGCCACAAATATTGAACAATACAGAATTTGGACAAAATGTTGGTAACCACAATATCTTGCATTTATGAGTGTAATTTTGAGCTTGATCATGATTTCACCATCTGAGTTGCTTTCCCATGAACTTGACAAAATTGCTGTTTTTGAGTTTGTTTTCAGTCTTAGTCACAAATATTTATTGATTTGAACAAAACTGCGACAAAAATGTCTGTTTATGTCGGATCTTTGACAAGGATCATTTTATGCAGCCCTTTTGACAGAATTGTCATTTATGCTCATGTCATCTTGGTTCAGATGAGCGAATTAAGACCATCATGGTCCTCTTGTTTGCATTTTCTCATTATCCCTCAATTTTTCTATAGCATATCAATCTAAGCTTCTGTTTTTAACCTATTCCCACATAATGACGCCTTTTGATGTCCCATGAGACAAAGGCTTGAGATATCATTGGGGTAAATTAAGAAATTGTTTGTGGCTGGTGGCCCTTTCCCAAATGACACAATTTTAGGATGGTCCGATTTGAAAGCTGCATCAGATGACAAAATGGATTTTACTAAGAGTGAAATTTTTTCATAATATAGCACAGAAAACATTGAGACAAAAGGAGAAAATGCTGATCATCAGCATTTTCTTCTATTGCCTCAATGTTTTCCCCAGCCTATTCCAGTAAGGATGTAAAAACCATACTTGTTTTACAAACATCTCTTGTAATCAGCAATTTATTACTTTCCCTTCATGTTTTCTCAAACTCTATCTATATGGTGCATCAAACCAGGTCATGTTTGGGAAAGGGTTTATCAGTCTACATAAAATCCTTTGCAAGAACTGTGGCTGCTTATTTACAAATAACAAGTATCTGGTGTTGTATGCAACACAAAGTCCCCTACCGGCTTCACATTGACTCAATATGGTAATCAATAATAGATTAAGATGAACAAGTCATCAAAATAATTGTCAAACATATGAAATGTTATGCCCAAAATTTCGGAAATATAATTCAAATGACTTGAATAAAGTTACTGGTTTCATCAAGTTAGCTTGCTTAGTTATTAACTTATCGCAGGATCCAATATTTTTTGCCATATTTTCACTATTTCCGTAACCATAGCAACAACAATTTTAGTCTAAAAACAAAAATAAAATGATGTGCATAATCTACACATTGCCATATAGTCATATACCAAGTCTCATCAAACTAGCTTGCTTAGTTATTATCTTATCGCAGGATCCCATTTTTGGCCATATTTTCACTATTTCTGTAACCATAGCAACCTCAATTTAAGTCGAAAAACAAAAATAAAATGATGTGCATAATCTACACATTGCCATCTAGTCATATACCAACTTTCATCAAAAACGCTTGCTTAGTTATTAAGTTATCGCGGGATCCAGATTTGAGCGGACAGACAGACGGACAGACGGAGGGCAAACCTATAGTCCCCTCCGGTGTGAACACCGGTAGGGGACTAATTAAAAAGTTACAAACTGATTGGGAATGGTAAGTGATTCACAATGGATAAACCCCTTTCCCCCCCCAAAAAAAATTCAGACTTTCAAGTTGAAAGCTGCTGTGGGCGATGAAATGGATGTTTATTACGTAAAGATTTGTGTACAGCAGTGTTCGGGTTGATTGAATAATTGTTTAAAACTACTTTAAAGCACTACCAGATAGCAAAATTTTGGAATGATCCAAATTCGAAAATGTTGCAGACGACAATTTCAAGTAAATAGAATATTAGATCTACATTTTTAGTCATTCGGGGTAAAAAATATTGTGGGAAATGAAGAAATTGCTTTTCACAAGCAATTTCTTCATTTTCCACAATGTTTTCCACAGCCAGTTCCTTGTGAAGTGTCCAAAGGCGTCATTATGTGGGAATGGGTTTAACAGTATATCACTTATATCACGGCAGAATGAGCATTTCAATATGGATTCTCACAAGTTCTACAACATCTTTTCCGAGCCATTAGCTGCTAATCGCATCTAGGTCTACAGTCATCTACCCATTGATGGGAGATCTGAAAGGATATTTACCCTGGGGCAAGGATCAAATACTAGACTCAACAAGAACTTCGCAATGCGGCGCATATACACCCGAGAGGGGCTTGTCAGTAAAATTGGCCTTTTTTTTCAATTCAAGGGCAGATAATTCAAGAACGAAGAGCTATCTGAATTCCGTAAGCGGTGTGCACAACTAGACACCATGGAGGATCATTGTGGCAAGTTTGATCAAATTCCGATCAAAACTGCAGGTGGAGCTGCGCACACAAGAAATTGCTAACAGACGGACGGGGCCATAACATAATACGACCCTTCGGGCGTATAATGATTAAATTGAGCCAAAAAGTGTCACTGTTTGGGAAATGGCCCAAGACTGAAGCAATATCAACTGTGCTCTATGACCTCTGTCCTAATCAGTGTTGGTTGATTGGGGTTTAATAACTCTTTCAACTGCTAAGGTCACATAGCAGCAACTGGAGCACCTTACCATGGATTCCTGTTGTTTCTCATACCGTAATACCACAACATCCTTACCGAGCCTCCAGCTACTCGACCATGTCATAGGTCAATGATATCAAAACATTGATGGGTGACATTTTTGTCAGAGAGGATATTTTCCGCAGCCGGGGATCGAACCCCGGACCTCTCGAGTGAGAGGCAGATGCGCTACCAACTGCGCTATGGCCAATTAGTATTAGGACAACGTAATTTGGTTTACAAAGGAAAAGAAACACATCCATTGAATGAGTTGGAAACCCTGATTGTAATCAGCATTTCCAACATTTATTCATTCATTTATATAAATTCAATTGCTTTATTCATTTTTAAGTTTTGCATGTAAAAAAATCCATGCATTTTTTGACATTTTTTCATCGCATTAGTTTTTAAATTGATTCTAAAATTCATTGTTTTAGAATCATTTATGAAAGACTTAACATTTTGTCTGGATAATTATGGAATAATCAATTATCAATTCAAAATCTAGTTCTCTTGTGTAAAATCAAAAGGATTATTTGTTGTATGAATCAAGTCTAAAGAAAAGCCTTAGTGTTCAGCAATTAATCATCAATTCATCATGGCATAAACCCATCCCTTTATTTAACTAAGGTATTGCTCACAATAAATGACCTGGCAGAGCATCCCTAGCTAATCGAAAGGGAAGCTCTGCAAGGTCATTTATAGTGAGCTATAGGTGTAGTAGGTATAGATTTTTTAGTTGATCAAAACAATATTTACTGATCCATGTACTTTTCCTGGCCATCACCAGTACTAGGTTAGGATGCTGAAAAAGCCAGCAGAATAGGACCACTTACATCAGTTCTAAAATAAAGATTCCTAAAAATGGAAGCTGGTGCACCGAAATCATGTGTCCCTATCAATGGTCAATGATTCATTCTTTGTTTAAGTCTTTTCATAAATATCGAGAAACGACCTGGCAGAGCATCTCTAGCTTATAGCAAGAGATGCTTTGCCAGGCCATTTATCGAGAACTATAACCTTATCACAGTCTTAAAAATGTCCTTCAAGATAAACATTGAAGCTTTCAAAAGTTAGTAAAAATCATCACAGAAAATAAACTGATAATTGACTAATTCATATGTATCCAGCAATTTTAAAAATAATTTCAAAAACAAAATATTTTTCGAGGAAATGGTTGCTTTTCTAAAGTCAAAGGAGACATCTGGTTTGGAAAAGAATTAAAAACAAGCAAAATACTATATACAACATTACCAGGTGACCTTGACCTTAGAACTGCAAAGGAACATTTCCTCTACGCATGTATTTTTAAAATGAACATAGCAAAATAACATTAACATAATAGGTGAATGCCAAATAATTGAAAGTGCCTAAACAAAGAGGACAAAAGTCAATTAACACGAAAAGATGTTTAAATGAAGTTTAAAATCTTGCCAACACTTTGTAAAACATTGTGGAAAAAGAAGGAAATGCTCGTTATTCCCATTGCCTTCTCTTTTTTCAAAATATTTTCCAAAACATGTATCAAGCAGAAAATTTCGCAAATATAGCCAAATTTCTTCAAATATATTTGAAATTTGACCAGTCCAATTCTTGTATTTTGTAAAAAACACTTTCAATATTATTGCTTACACCTATAAAATAAGAGCCTTTCTGTGCTTTTCTATAATCATTACACAATTGTAGACTTAGATCAGCTTGCACATCCATGAAGCCTGATCACAATTCACATTTGTGATGTTGCATCAAGATAAACAGTCAGCATCAAAGTTTAAACACTTTATGCAAATAACTGCAGTTAATGTGGACCAGTCTTTTCTACTTTTCCATCAATATTTTCTTCATGTATTATCAAATACACTTGTAGAGTAGTAAATCATTAATATACATTTTGAGCACAGTCCAACTTTGTTAACAAAGATCCCACAGCATTTGTGGATAAAACATGCTCCACTATTATTGTGGATAAAACAAATTTTATTGTTTCCTAGCCATTATCTTTGAGCCTTGATATGTTTGTATGTATTTTATCAACTGATCTTTTTTTTTAATTAAAATAATCTACCAACTTTTAAACATTGGCGAAAAGCATTTCCACTAACAACAATGTCTTTCGCACTTTACTGGATCAGATTTTATTGCAACACCCAAAATTTGTTCTATGCATTGGATTTCAATTTGATCAGTCTAGTATTCAATGAAAAAAGAATTTAAAAGTTCATCGTAAACACATAAATAGCTCAAAGCATGGCAGAAACATAGCACACTATAATTTTTTAAACATGATATATAAAATATAATACCCTGAAAACTTTTCAACCATGACCTATTCAAATCAAGGGATCAGCACAAAAAAATTTTCAGTGCATTTTATCTTATATTGTTGCTTTTCCTCAAGAATCATGTAACTACAGCTTTAACCCATTTCCAAACGATAGAATTATAGACTGGTCCAAATTCAAAGATGTTTCAGACGACAATTTCAAGTGAAAGAAATTTAATTTTTTTTGTATTTTTGTGTAGAAAGCATTGTGGGAAATGAAGAAATTGCACAAGCAATTTCTTCATTTTCCACAATACTTTCCAAATTCGTTTTCTTTGGGAAAGTCAAAAAGAGTCAATGTGTGGGAATGGGTTAATCAAGCTGTAGTTACAAGATTTTTGTAACAAAAGCGGCAATTTGCACTTACAATACTTTTGCAATAAGCCCTTGATATGGCCTTTCAAAAAATCTTCGGCACAAGCCAAAAACAAATTTGAACACTTATCTGTAGGATCTTTGCTATAAAAATACATAAAATACACGAGAATGAATACAAAAGGTAATGATCCGATGTTTTACGAGGTAATCAAGAGGAGAAAATCTAGCAAATACATAATTCATTGCTTTAGGTATGTAGATATTTCAATATTAGCAAACATAATATTATCAAGCTAAAAGGGAGACTTAAGTCTTTTCATGGAACATTGAAACCAGTTCAAATAGAAAGAATTTGCCAACTTACAATATGTGTTAAAGCACAAAACCCCATGTTGTCCGTACTCATCAGAATCATACTGAGATTGTTCAAATGAATACATAGAACATAGGGTTCCAAAATTGATCCAACTTATTTAGAATGCAATACAAATTCTCTCTTATAAAGGCCTGATCCCACACTCATGCTTGAAGCTTCACTGGCGATATCTTTTTTATCAACCTTCTCCAGCATCATTTGGGCAGTATATGTGTGTCCAGGGGCCAGTTTTATCAAAAGATTTAATACATACTTTTGACTTACCAATGTCTTATTAGGACAAAAGTAGTATATCCCCCCTTCAATCAAGACCTAGATTATGCGATTGCTGTTTTAAGCGGTTAATAAGACTTTGGTAGGTCAAAAATACATCTGAAATGTTTTGATGAAACCGGCCCCAAGTCTTAAAGATATGATTTCTGAATACTTCACATTTTCATTATTATCTCTGATCACTTATGAAAATATATGCTTTTTTCTTCTATCTGATAAAGTGATTTTTAGCACCATGTTGTCAAGCATGATTGTACAAAATGACAGTATCTACTTTAAAACCCTTTCTCAAATGACAAAATTTTGAACCATTCCAAATACAAAGACGTTGCAGACGACAATTTCAAGTGCTTGGAATTTGACTTATTTTGTGTGCGTTTTTGTTTCAAAAACATTGTGGGAAATGAAGAAATTGCTTGCGACAAGCAATTTCTTCATTTTCCACAATCTTTTCTAAAGCATTTGTTATTTCATAGCGCATAAAAATGTGTCACTATTTGGTAATGAGTTAAAAACCCTTATCATGCTGATCCAGAAATATTCCCAACACTTTGTTATACAGACTGGAACAAGACCCTCCTACACATGTGTGCAGTCTGACTTAAGGTAGTTCACCCCTAATGAAATTGACGTAACGTCGGAATTATTCGAGCAACATCGAAAACATTTGGCGGTGGATCATTCCACCGCCGAATGTTATCGACGTCGCCCGAATAGGTTCGGATACGTAACAAATGTTAAACGACGTGGCATGAATAATTCCTACGTCACGTGAATCTCATTAGGGTGGTATACCTTAATTCTACTCTGCCAGCTTAATTTACTTACATGACAGGAGTTAATGTAAATTGTATCTAACAACAGCAAAGTACAATGCATATCCCTAAGAAATTTACAACCATTTATATTTAAACCAAAACCATTATAAGATCCACAAACAAATTTGCATATGATAATAGCTTAATGAACAAATTAGAATCAGTAAGATTCCTGTTATGAAATTTTATCTTAAATTTTCCCTTCAACATTTGTTCATTCTCTCCAAAACAAGATCTAGTTACATCATCTCTAGTAGAGAAGGCTTTCGAAAGCATTGAGGGAAAGGAGAAAATGATCAGCATTTTCTTCTTTTCCCTCAATGATTTCCGTGCTATGATTATTGATAATCATGAATTTCATAACATAAACTTGGTTGACTACTGCACCTTAGAATTTTGACCAGTCTAAAATGTCACATGGAAAAGGGTTAAAATTGTCCTTCACTTTTATGCTTAGGTAATTGTCTTAAATATATTTTAAGGAACAGTGAACTACTAATCAGTGATTTTCAAATTGTACTGAATGAAATACCAAACTAACATTTATGCAGGAACAAATGATAGCCATTCATACAAAAAGAATTCTAAAATTTCCATATATCTTTCAAAATATTTTAAAAATTCCTGAGGATTCATGCATACCACTTGGAAAAAGACAGATTTCATTCATTTTGAAAATTAGTCTTTATCTGCACATTTCATGGGCAAGTGCACAACTATTACTTGTTAATTGTCAATATATGCACTTATAATATTTTTGCACTTGCCTGAAATGTCTTTGTTTTCATTCAAATGCTTTCACTGTAATTACAGAATTTTGAATGTAACCAATAATTTATTTAATTTTAGACAATACAGGATTCTGATGAAATAGGATGAGAATGGACTAAATGCAAGCAAAAGCATGAAATATAAATTTTACAAAATTGAAAGCAGTTACCAATTCTAGAATAGATTTACTTAACCCTCCCCCCAACAATCCATTGTTTTGATGATTCAAAGTAAGCATTTTTTTTCAGGTAGTATACCCCCAATGAGATTTGTGCGACGTCGGAATTAGTCGAGCTCGGTCGTAAACATTCAGCGGTGGAACTTTCCACCGCCATGTTTACAACCCCGCCCGAAGGAGTTTGGATACGTAACAACGACACTCGAAAAAAATCCGATGTTTTATGAAAGTAAAAATGGCCACATTACGGGTATTCTACCTTAATAGAAATGATTTCAATATTTTTACCACAGGAAATATTTTTGGTACAATATGTTGTCATGCAATTCCTTTCAATTTCATTTGTTCATAACATTTAGGAAAGAGCTAAAAAGAATAAATTTTGTGCTGAAAAAAGACCGGTTTTCTTAACAGCCCTAGATCGCTCACCTATTAAGAGGAGATAAGCTACTTGTAAGCAAAATTACAAAGATATAGCTTTCTTTACAATTATCAAGTCGTACAAGTAAAATCTAGGATCTTAAAACATATCACTCAATTTCACCTATCATAATTTGAATTAATACAGAAGAAAGCCACGAGGCACTGCTAAATACGGAAATTCTGATATCTATACTTATCAGTTAAAGAGCAGATTTCTTTTCTTTTTTCATAATTTTGACAGAGCATGAGAATTCACACAAAAGCTATCATTTTAGCACTTCATTCAAGCTCTGGTATGTTTAAAATATTAAGTTATTGCCTCCGAACATATTAATTTATGTACATCAATAAAATTAGCATTGAGCAACAAAATAATAACAACTAAATAATAATCTTGAGCTCAAAAGCTAAATTGGAATTAAGATTCATATATTATTAGAGTATTGTATAATTGATCCAATTTTAAAACAAAGAACATGCATTTGTGAAACACCAGTGTCACGATAACAACATTTTTTCTCTAAAAAGCATGACCTTAACATCATAAGTACGGTTTTGTCGCAAGCATTTTCTTCATATGAATGGAAAATGGTACATGAATTTTATGCATTATGTTTTGCTAAATCTAGTTCACTGCAAATGGGAAAGGGCTGTTATTAATATATTTACTTAAGATTTACAACTCTGCAAATACACAGATTAAAATCCAATCTGATGAAAAAAAAATTATAGTCCTTTGCCATGCCTGCTTTTTAAAGCATTTCAAGCATTTTCGAATGTAACCATCCAAATGTTGATAAAATTGACGCTGCTAAGTTCATCAGAATTATTCAATACAATGACTGTGATAAGGTTAAATTAGCAAAAGCCATGGACTAATATTTTTAGATCATGATATTTGATGGCAAATTTTAAGGTCTAGATGGCTTTTTTTTAATCAATTACCAGGCGGCAAAATTTTAGAATTATCGAATTTCAAAGAGGCTGCAGACGACAATTTAAATTGAATGAAATGTTACATTCTTTTGTCCTTCGGGGTAGAAAACATTGTTGGAAATGAAGAAATTGTTTCCGTCAAAACCTTTTGACACCCCACAAGATGAAGACTTTTGGAAAACAGTTTTGAAAATGATGAAATTGCTTGTTACAAGCAATTTCTTCATTTCCAAAAATGATTTCTAAGCTGAAAGACCAAAAAATATACAAATTTGTGCACTTCAAACTGTCATCTGCAACATCCTTGAATTTGGATCATTCTAAATTTTGGTAACGGGATTAACCTGTATCTGAAATCCTTATCTCATGCCAACTTCTCAAATTGCAGCACAATCATGACACAGACAATTTGATCTGCTGCCTTGAAATTTAGAAATCTACATTCTGCCATCAACAAGTTAACATGTTCCAAGGCAATACCAAGACAGCATATCCGGGTCGCCAGAATACGCTTTACTATATCCATGCTCCGATGAATTTACATCTTCTGAACTTTGTGCCATCTCTGCATTATGACCACTTGCTGCAATATCATGCTGTGACTGAGGCATAAGAGAACCCCAATGTCCTTGTATGTTATCTGAGAGACGATCCATCTCGTTACTATTCTCATCAATGATAAGATTTGACTCGGCCGTACTCGGTATCGTGTCAACCGAATTCGAGCTATCACTATTACACTGGTTAGCCATGGATATTTCCGAGCCACACGGAGAAGCTCGTAACAACCGACTACTCGTATTCTCACCCATATTTGTTATAACACCACCAAGCTGCATGTCATTTGAGTTCGAGGTTACGACATCGTTTGTGACCGACAATCCCGGCAGATAGGTTTGTTGATGTGAGGTTTGAATCTCGACTATATTATCTATGTCGTCATCTAGTCAGAATTTAAAGCCTTCCTGCGGTATGGTCGTGGCAGGATCAAAGTGATAACCTTCGTTAGTCATGTCTGGCATTAATGAGGGATCATCATCAGCCTGGTTGAAATAAGATTGTAACAGAAATGATAAATACAAGAGATACAGACAAGAACAAAATATTCAGTGATCCTAACTCACTTAAGTGTTGCAGATGACAAAACACATGTTGAAAACTGCGAAAATATTCCGCGAGATAACACAGAAAATATTGAAGCAAAACAAGAAAATCATTGCTCTTCAACAAAAACCTTGTAACTGCAGCTTAAAACAAGCTACAGTTACAAGGTTTGTGTTGAAAAGCGGCCAAATGCTGATTGTCAGTGTTTTCTCCTTTTGCTTCAATATTTTTCCAGGCCTTAGATATTAGGAATTTCAAGACACTGTTTAAAACAAACAATCCCAGCAGATAGGTTTGTTGATGTGAAGTTTGGCTATATTATCTACGTCGTCATCCAGTCAGAATTTAAAGCCTTCCTGCAGTATGGTTGAGGCCGGATCAAAGTGATAACCTTCGTTAGTCAAGTCTGGCATTAATGAGGGATCGTCACCAGCCTGGATAAATAAATTTTACATTAAACCCTTTCTCAATTGGCGAATAAATAAGACTGCTTTACCAATTACCAGACGACAATACTTTAAACTGTTCAAAATTCAAAGATGCTGAAGATGAAAATTTCAACTGAATGAAATTTCAATTTTTGTGGTTCTTTTTTGGTAGAAAACAAAATGTCAAAATGTGACAGTGTTGAAATGGATTATATTTAAAAGTTGCTGAAGATGACAAAACCGACATTGGGAAATACATCTGTGATTTGTGTACAAAATAAAATTCAAAATAGTATTGAGGGAAACAGATAGAATAGAGAAATTAACATAAGCTTAGAGCTTTTATCCCAATCGATAAAATATATGTTAAAGCTAGATCATACTTACATCACCAGAGAAGAAGTTATCTATAATTTCATATGCTAGTTTGTAAATGTCTTCATTTTCGTGGTTTTGTAAACTTTCTATCTTGTCCAAACCTACAAAGAAAATTATCATTTCTTCATATGTGGCAATGGAAGAGCTGCAAGAATTAAAATGTATCGGTATCCATATGTACAGTCAATCTTGTTTTAAGCGACCACCCTGGGGGAATCCCAAAAGTGACCGCTTAATAAAACGGTCGCTGAATACAAAATCTAACTTTTCAAGCAAGTTATTTTTTTCCACAAAACATTCTATCTAGAAGGGCTACGATCGATCAATTTATTATAAAGTTACAGTAAATCTGCAGTTGATATATGGAACAAATCTTTGATTTAATTAATTTGTGAAAACACAAGTGGGGATTGATGACATACAGTGTTATATTTCAGCAGTTCTGTTCAACTTCGAGAATTTTTGCTATGACAGAGTGATTTCCATTTGTTTATATTTGAAGTGCTGGACTTGATTTTGTTTGTATGTGAATTTGATCGAACAAAAAAAATCTGTTTACTTTAGGGATGTCAATAATACACACTAAGTCTACTAATGTTAAAACTTTATGATGAGACACATGATTTCATGGAATTTGCAATGAAAACTCACTTGTAAATTCAGATTAGTGTGTGAAAAGGTTATGATGGGAACATTATTCGAAATGAATAAGGGCAATCCAAAATGCTCAACAAACAAACAGGTACACCAACAATATTAGCCACATGCGATATCATTGGTTTAAGCTTTTTTCTTTCGTGAAGCCCCATTGGTCAGCGTTGAGTCGTATTGTTTACAGTTTTGATTGAATTCACAGGTGATTAAATTGGTCTTAATTTGGCAAATTTCACAGCTTTTCATCTCGAGTGCATGCGTTTGACACCTTTTTACAAATTATCTGTAATGTGGAACGGTCGCTTAAACTATCATCCTATTGTTTAAGGGCCCCAAATTTGCCGGTCGCTGGTCGCGTTGGGGGAAAATCGCTTAATACAACAATTTAAAGAAGGAATTTCATCGGGAGGACCCAAGAGTGGTCGCTTCAAGCAAAAAGTCGCTTAATGCACGTGGTCGCTTGAGCAAGATTGACTGTAATTTGATTGAGTCCTGTTTTATGAAGTTGAATTTGATAAAATCAGAGATCAATATACTGGAACAAAATGTAACATATTTTTGAAACATGAATGGCCTTCAAATGCAAAGTTTCTCATTAAGGTATTTCACCGCTTAATGAGATTCATTTGACATCAGAATTATTTGTGTGATGTTATAAACATTTGGCAGCAGAATATTCTACCACAAAATGTTTAAAACTTAGCCACAATAGGTTCTAATACTTAACGAATGTTGAGGATGTAGCACAAACAAGAGCTGTCACTGTAAGATGACAATGCCCCCGACACCGCTTTGATTTTAAATTATGGCCAATCTATGTTCAAGGTCAAGGTCATCCAGGGGTCAAGGTCACCAAAGTATGTGCCTACAGAAAGGTAATGTACCAAGGAATGTTGTGGTAAAGTATGAAGCGAATATAATAAGTAATAAGGAAGTTATGGCCAATGTTAAAGTTTTTGGACGGAATGACGGACGGACAGACAGACAGACGGACGGACGGACGGACAAGTCAAATTTATGATGCCTCCCTATCGGGGGCATAAAAATTCTGATGTTGCATGAATCTCATTATGGGTAGACTACCATAAAGTTTGCCATAGACTGACAACTCTCGGTAAAATATCACCATAATATTTTGATACTGTGTCTAATACCATAACCCTTCCCAAACAGCCAGATTTTGAAGTATTTTTCCAATCATGACAGCGATACTTTACCTCCGCATTCTTCTATTAACTGTGCTATTGGATCAAAATCCTCGCCGGCCATTTTCAAGATATTGTTGATACCATCGAGCACCACACTAACAACCTGGGCGTCTTTAACCGACAACAGACTGCAAAACGGGGATATAACGCCACACTGTACAACATAGTCAACCTGTAGAAAGATATATCACAATGATCATTGCTGCTTTAACCCTTAGCCAAACGACAAAATTTTCGGGTGGTCCTCTTTAAATATTGACTTACATGACAAAATGGATGTTATTAAAAATAGGATTTGTGTAAAATATGGCACAGAAAATATTGAGACAAAAGGAGAAACTGCTGGTTATCAGCAGTTTCTTCTTTTGTTTCAATGTTTTCCAAAGCCTTCTCTATTAAGGACGTCAAAACCAGGTCTTGTTTGGGAAAGGGTTAACTAAGCACAAGATGGCAATATTTTAGACAGGTCAAAATTAAAAGACGTTGCAAAAAACAATAATTTCAAATGACTGAAATTTTATATTTTTTGGTTTGCCTCAAATGTATGCAATTTGTTAATTTCCTACAATACCTTCTCAAGCCTTTATCTAGTGTGGCGTCAAGGTGTCAATGTATGGAAAAGGATTAACCAACCATTCCCAAAAAGCCCGATTTTGACATCCCTAGCAAAAATAGTTTCGGAAAAGTTTCATGATTGTTTTCTGCTTTTAACTTCAATTTTCTTCTGCAACTCCTACATTTATATTGAATAGGTCTGAACATTAGCCATTTGGAATTTAAGATTAACAAGAGCTGTCACTGTAAGATGACAATGCCCCCGACACCGCTTTGATTTTAAATTATGGCCAATCTATGTTCAAGGTCAAGGTCATCCAGGGGTCAAGGTCACCAAAGTATGTGCCTACAGAAAGGTAATGTACCAAGGAATGTTGTGGTAAAGTATGAAGCGAATATAATAAGTAATAAGGAAGTTATGGCCAATGTTAAAGTTTTTGGACGGAATGACGGACAGACAGACGGACAGACGGACGGACGGACAGACGGACGGACGGACAAGTCAAATTTATGATGCCTCCCTATCGGGGGCATAAAAACAATTGCTAGTCTTCAATTCAGACAAGTCTTTCTGTAGGTTTGTTATCCGAGTCATGATAGGATATACCAGATATTTAGATGTGGGACAAGTAATGCAGTAACCAATATTTGACACAAATGAGTGCTTTTTCCCTTTTCCATCAATCTTTTCTACCAAACAACATGTTTTGTTTATATCTATTTTGCCATTTGTTGTTTGGGAAGTGGGTTATCACAATAGAAAACTGTACTAGAAAGTATTAATATTTAGAAAGCTAGGACAAATAGCCCAGAGAGGTGTTAGAATCAAACAAAGGAAAGCATGCATAACCCTTTCCCAAAGACACCTTTTTAAGCTTCTATATATCAAAGCTTTTGAAAAATATTTCAAGAAAAGGAAGGAAATGCTGATAACCAGCATTTTCTCCCTTTTCCTGAAAACTTTTCCACCATGTCACTTACAGTTTTCATCAAGAAAGTGCTTCTAATTAAGTCAACTGCCACACCTTATTTTTTTGTTGTTTGGGAAAGGTAACAGTTACATAACTAGGAACTACATAATGGATTGAGCAACAAGCTTTCTTTCTGAAGAAATTCTAAGCACTGATTTAACCCTCTCCCAAACAGCAGAAATTGATTGTTCTAAAGAAGACAAAATTGAGTTAATGTAGCATAGAAAATATTGAGACTAAAGGCAGAACAAGCTGGTTATCAGAATTTGCTTTTTTTTTGCTTTAAGGTTTTCCCAAACCTTTCCAATCATGGATGTCAAAAGAAAGTTTTGTTTGTGAAAGAGTATATATGTATGTGTAGAAATATTAATGTTGAATTCCACGAAATGTGAATTGGTTAGTTGTTTTTATCTTATCTTTAATACTCCCAATTAATTTCTTTACCATTATACATGAGATTAAAGAATAAAATTCTCTCTAGTTTCATATAGCTTTTTCCTCAATATAATTGCAAGGACATAGAAAATATATCACCTTAGGAGAAATACCCAAATATCTTTCTTGCAACTTTTGCTAAAATGTAAATGACTTTCATTCAGACAATAGGGAATGATTTTATCTAGTAAGCAGTGACGTAATTTTGGACAAACAATATTATATCACGGATGTTGTTATAAAAGCTTGTAACTACGGCTTGATTCTTACAAGATTTTTTAACAACACTGACTGTTTACCAAAACATAACAGTGACAATACAACTATAGGGACCCTTCAATATTTGAGACCAGAGAAATCCAAATTAAAAGATGTTGTAGGTGACAATTTCAGATGACTTGAATTTTACATTTTTTGTCTATCTGTGTGGAAAACATTGTGGGAAATGAAGAAATTGCTTGTCACAAGCAATTTCTTCATTTTCCACGATGTTTTTTCCAAAGCCATTATCTTGCAGGGCATCAAAAAGCATCAATATGTGGGAATGGGTTAAGTGCATGTTGGACCTTTATCAGACTGTGTTTGTTCAGACTAATCTGGATTCATGCAAGTTCGTCTCAAAACAGAAGAGGCGCCTTTTTTCACATCCCATCTCAACTGAATCATTCCTCAATAAGTAGACATGTGATTTTCATAACATCTAACAAAACAGTCTGAAGAAGATTTGGGAATTGTACATTGATCTTGTTTTGTTTGATTATTGGGGTTTTTCTCCATTTTCAACTGCTATGGTCATATCGAAGCGGCTGGAGCACCTAACCATGGATTCCTGTTGTTTCTCATACCAGTTCTACCAAAACATCCTAACCGAGCCTCCAGCTGCTCACCCACATAGGTATCAAACCATTGATGGGTGACATTTTGTCAGAGAGGGTATTTGCCGCCGCTGGGTATTGAACCCAGGCCCTCTCGATTGAGAGGCAGATGTGCTACCAACTGCGCTATGGACGCGGCATACAATGATCTTACTTTAATGTTCTAAACATTGATAAAGGATTTTTTCTTCTAACTCTTTCCTAAACAATGCCTGGTTTTATTTGACCCATCTAAGAAAATATGCTAGAGAAAACATTGAGGCAAAAGAAGAAATAGCTGATAATCAGCAATTTCTCCTTTTGCACCAGTATTTTCTGATCTATATTGTCGTAAATATTGTCTTCCTCAACCCCAATTTTATCTTCTACAACAACTTTTAAAATGGCACCAACCTAAAAATGTGTTGTTTGAGAGAGGAATACCGTTAATAAATTGATTGATTAGAGTTTACTTCCAAAATTAGCACACAACTTGGGATTCTCCAATAAGGGATTTTTGTTACAGTGGATTTGAGGATAGAAGGTCAATAAATATCATTTAAAACAGAAATGTTAACAGGACAAACCAAAGACCAAACAAAAGATGGATGAAGTGATGGATTAATAAGTGATTAATAAGTGATTATATCCAGAGCAACAGATAATAGGGGGTGAAGGCCTTCTAAATCTTTTATATCATATCCAAACCATAAGTGTTTTGTATATGCAATTCCAATGAGTATACACAACATAGGCTTTATAAACATTTAGTGAAATAGTTCATTTTGAAAAGCCATCATCCCCTATTATCTGTAGCTCTGCCATAAAATAGGGTACAATGAAAATTCAGGAATACAGATAAGTGGGGTGAAGACATTCTTACTTTGTTATTTCAATTCCAAACCTTATGTTGTGGGTACTCATTTGAATCGTCTCGACGAGACGATACAAATGAGTACACACAACATACGGTTTGATGAACAATAACAGAATTATTACAGTTTGAAAAGTCATCACTCCCTTTTATCTGGAGCTCTGAAAATTGAATGATTTTTTTTTTCATTTTGAAAAGCAATTACCCCGTCTTATCTGAAAATGTGTACACTACCAACTAGACACAGTATTTACCTGTTCTCTCTTTCCACTGATGGTGAGGTTACTTATGGCCCAAGCTGCCTCTTTCTGTGTTTGAAAATCTCCCTGAAATACATAGACAGATATTTTTAAATAATTGCCCATTTTAACCTATTCCCAAACAACAACAAAATGGTCAATTCTGTAATGAAAGATGTTGTAGTAACTTGTAGACGACAATTTCAAGTGAATGGAATTTTAAATCTTTGGTCTATCTTGGAGAAAACATTGTGGGAAATGACAAGCAAATTCTTCACTTTCCACAATGTTCTCCAAAACCTTTATCATTTGAAGAGTCAATGCGTGGCAATGGAATAATACTTGTTCTGTCAGCTTGAATTTTTCTCAAAAACAAATTGCACATTTAAGGTTTACGAACTGAGAATGATACCACCACTTTCTAGCCGTACGAAATGCATCAAATTACACACACATGTAAATAAACTTCACATAAGTTGATTCACCATGCCGGATTTCAAGATTATGCTTCAAGAAGAAAAAAATTTACAAATACTATTTTACTCTATATTTATATGCAAGGGAGGTAATTTTGAATATTTTTATCAAATATTTCCAAAGGTATGCATTAATTCAAAATTCTAAACCATACAAAATGCTTATGTTTGTATTTGGAATGGGAATGTAACTCAGTTTAGGAATTACTGGCACTTTTCAAATTTCGCCTCTGGCTCTGCATTTCATTCTCAGTTCGTAAGCCTTAAGAGACATTTCAATCAGGCTATCTGAAATTTTCACCATTACAATTGAGTAGAAAGCAGGCAAACAAATTTTACTTGGTCATCAATAACTTTCTTATCAGGTTTTGGAAAAGATGTACCACAAACAGGAAGTCCTCGACATATTTTGGACTTCTCTGCTTAACACCATTTCAAATCAGTCACATATTAATAGAACGACAATGAATCTTGTACTAAAAACAGACTGGGTGTACCATAATGTATTGATAAACCATGGTGTTTTTATAAAATATCACAATTATGGCTTGAACCAAGCCATAGTTACCAGATTTTAAAACAACACCATATTGTCGAAAATTGTGTCATGGTTACCGGGATAAAATTGTTCCCTGTTATTCAAGATTTTCTGCAATTGTTGAGCTGCGAGATTCACAAGCATGCAGTAGCTACTTACCTTAGCTAAATGGTGTATAATAAGAGGAATCAACCCACTATCAATAACGGCCTGTACTTGACCCATATTGCCTGCGGTAATATTGGACAGAAACCACACAGCTTCCTACAAAATAATGCAACAACTTTAATCACATCGCTGCTTTCAAACCAAAACCTCATAACTGCAGCTTAAAACAAGCTGCAGTTACGAGATTTTGGTTGATAAGTGACGATACATTGACTTCCAGTAGTAAGCCATGTGTTACAAAGCATCAATAGCATTGGCTTAGCCAGACTCACAACTTGGTCATGTTCAAGAAAAGTAACTACAGCTTGAATCAGTGTTGAATCTAGAGTGCGCCATTGCGCCATGGGCCGGCAAAATTCGCAAATGACGCAATGGAAACACAAGCTCGGGCCCGACGGGCGCATTCGCTTCTCGATCGTAAAAAGTCCATTCCGGTATTATAAAGCCCGTATGGTCATCCTAACTTCAAATCTAAAATTCAATTTCTTCTTGAAATAATTCATTTGATATTTTTAACTTAACTTTTCCGCTTATTTAGAGGTTCCCTGTTTGGTTTGTTTACATTTTTCCAATATCCGCTAACGCGCATGGGTAAGGAAGAGATCGATGAGAAATTTGCATAAATGGGCGGAACTTAGTATCACCTGACGGCTTGAGTAGGTTACCGGGCGATTTAATCAGAGAGGAAAACTCCGAAACCTACGATCGAATACGCTTCAAATTCAGTTATTTTCTGAAAGTTAAACCAATTTCCTACAAAAACAGAATACATTCCTTCGTGTGGAATGCCTTCATTGATAATTTTTCTAACCCGATTTGACTTGCTTCAAAAAAGACGCTTCCACCCACTTGCCCGAGTAATTGATCAATTTACTTCATTGAGAGCACCCCTCTAGGAGTAAGGTAATTTACTCATGATCTTTGAAACGCTTTTATTAGTTCATGTTTACTTAGAATCAAGCGTTTACTGGACTCGATCGTTGTTAATTTTGGTTCTACTTTCTAAGAAAACTATCGTAAACAGTTGGTATTCGAAAGAACTATCGTGATATTTATCGACTTTTAAAAGTTCTATCGACATGTCGCTATCGTAAGGTAAAATATTGCGAAACTGCCATAAGTTGACATATCGTTACACATTTTTAAATTTGAATATTACAAAGTCAACACAGTGTTGTTTTAGCTTACTAATGCAAGAAAACAACGTACATTCATGTGTATAAACCAATTAAAAGTAAGTATCATAATTTTACTTCTTTTTCTAAGTTTGTCTTTTTGTCCCCCATTTTCCCCAAATGTCCCCCTGTTTTGATAGCTGTGGGCCCGACGGGCCCCCTCTCGAGCCAAGCTAGATTCAACACTGCTTGAATAAGTTATAATAATTGGATCTTTTAACAAATTTTGTAAACAGATTTCAAATACAAAGTATTCAAGATTTAAGTTGAAGACTTGTTGAAAGTATCAAAAATATCTTCAATGGTCTAAACACTTATAGGAGAACAGAATCAAATATGTTATATATTCAAAACTAATACCAAAAGAATACATTCAAATAAAAAGTAAAACATTTGCAGTGCAGAATAATAACATTAGTCCAGGGCTACAGATAAGTGGGGGTGAAGACATTTTAACTTTCTTAAATCAATTCCAAACCCTATGTTGTGGGTACTCATTTGAATCATCTCGCCGAGACGATACAAATGAGTACCCACAATATAGGGTTTGACGAACAATAACAGAATAATTGCAGTTTAAAAAGTCATCACCCCCTCTTATCTGGAGCTCTGCCATAATTTGATATCATCAGAAAGAGTCTCAATTGTTTCACACAAAACAAGAGTCTACAGAGGTCACCAGAGCTGACCTTTGACCTGCGGAACTTCCAGATTTCATCATCGACCAATCACAGGTCTCAATTGCACTTCGGTATCTGTCACATGACCATGTACCAAATGGCGTAAATCAGGTCCGCAGGTGCAAGGCATTTAAACATACAAGACAAATACAACATACATACAAACCACTCACACAAAGAATATACACTTGCATATCAAACATACACATATAATAGACAAAACACAAGCTACTGGTACCAATTTCATCATAAATATCAACAAAGTTGTCATGCAAATTTTGAAAACCTCAAACTTAGCTGAAAAATCTTCAACTCCCTATCTTTCTTTGTTAGACAAATAGTTTGTAGAGAATGGTGTCAAAGATTGCCAGATATATACTATATAATACATGATGATGACGACAGAAGAAATCTTTTGACTGCTCAATTATCCAATATTTTCTGGTTTTACTAAGTTTCCAACATAGAATTAACTGACCTTATTAATTTTTTCTTTGGTATGTGTAAGTAGTGCAGGAAAGTGTGCAAGGGCATCACAGCTAAGGACCACTTGTGTTTGTTCATCTGTACCGGTGACTATATTACCTACAGCTCGTAATGCTGCCGTCTGTAATACAATTGTAATGTTTAGATGAAATCAAATGATGTATGAGTGTGCTTTTGACACAAAAGGGCAACATTAAGAAAATATGCCCCAAATCTTTTAAAATCTATTTCAGTTCAATTGTTCATACATTTATCTCATAAAATATCAATGAACTGTCAATTGTACAAAAGAATATCATTTCATATCAATTGTTAGAATCATAAGACATTTAAACAAGTGTTGACTTGTGTCCATGGTCAAGATGAAGATCATCAGCTTAAAGATCTAGAGGTTCCGAGTTTAATCCCCAGAAGAGAAGAGAGATCCGGTCATGTATTGGATTATTTTCCAGGAAACACTACTGAGACTAAATCATCTTACTTTCATCCATTCCCAATTGACCAAAAATAAATATTATAATTTCCTTAAACTCACCTGGACTTTAACATCTAAATGACTAAGAAGATGGACTAAGAGAGGGACTACATTTGAGTCTATCACCATTTGTATTTGATCATTACCACCGTCGGTTAAGTAGGATAATGCCCACACAGTATCTACCAAAATCTACAATGGAAACAAAATTTAGTAATGTGTCATTTGTTAACCTTTTATCATTATACAGAAGCTAGCTACAAGGCAGTTGCATACCATAAAGCAAGTGATACTGAAACTATTAAATATGCACCTTAAATCCCTATGAACATCGATAGAAATGACACATCCTTCACTTTCAAAAAGTTTGTGTTTTTTTTATAATAAAGGATTTGGAAAGAGAACTTGATTTCTAATGATTGGCTAAATGGAGTTAACGTTTCAACTATGGTAAAATACGCATTTAAAGTTCATCAGAAAGACAAGAACCGCCAGCAATGCACGAGTTTACAAGTGTTTTATTTAAGAGGTTGATTGAAATATGGTTTACAACACCCTATTCAACAATTTTACAATCAAAGTCATAGTGCAATGAAATGGCAAAAGACCAGGCATCATGTGAAATTTTCCTATAGGTGCATCAAAGCAACACTTACAGATAACAGGGAGTGAAGACATTCTAAAGTTTTCATTTCAAATCCAAACCCTATGTTATGGGTGCTCATTTGAATCAACTTGACGAAACAATTCCAATGAGTACCCAAAATTTAGAGTTTGATAAATAACAAAAGGATTTTAATAAATTAATGCAAAAAGTTATCACTCCCCCCTCTTATTTGTAGCTCGGGGTACTTACACCTATATCTGAATGTCGTATCAACACATTAAGAGCTGGTAATATTTCTTGTATAGTTTCTACTGGCGGTGGAGGCTCTTTATTACGACACAAATTCACCACGACCCACGCCACGTTCCGTAAAAATGGCAACGGTATGGTGGGAGTGATGAATTCTAACAACGGTTTTACTGCACCCAGGCTTATCACATAATCTCTGCACTGTGGACCGTCACCTAGTAAATAAGGAGGAACACATGAATAAGTAATCACATGAAATCAAAGTTAATAGAACAATAGTGATCATTAATTATGATTATGCTACCTACAAATGCCTTTTCAGTAAGCGACAGTGCCATAATATGTCACAATTTGTTGTATAGGGCCCTATTTTCTCTCTGACATACAGTCACAGGGTTCGACATTAACTTTTTTTATCACTAGACCAGTGGTCTAGTTGCTCATAATTTTTACTAGACCACCAGTGAAGTCTACTAGACCAAAACAATAATAACCAAAAAACACATTATAATTGAAAACTATCTGTTGTTATTTGCCAACTGTGCAAGACGAGTTCAAAATAAAGAATGCATGCTTATCATGGACTGAGGACTCGTTGTGACTTTTAATAGCATCAATTCTAAAATTATTCGTCCCTTCACAAAACTTCCCTGTTTTCTCATGTTGTCTACAAGGAACGCAAAACATCACGTTTTCTCTTCGTCAAATTCTAGCCACGAAAATTTGTCTTTCCATTTGGGATAAAACGACCTCTTTCTTTTGTTTTTTTCATAATTTTGCTTTGATTCATCTTTGTTTGGCTTCTTGTTATCTTCCGACTGCTGGTCACTATTTTGACGATTTGTTGTGAACCCGAATTTATAAAGGTTCGACATTTCGGCGTGTCGTCTGCTAACGTTGATAATGTAAACAAAAATGAGACGCGTTTTCAGTTGTCGTACCAGTTTTATTTTTTACGAAAAGGAGGACAACGTAACTAGGTCGGATCGTAGATACAAAGAGCAAGATAATTCTTACGGTATAAAGAAAAATTTGCGAGAATCAATCACATTTTCTTTTCTTTTAGCGACTATCAATTTTATTCAGTCGTCAATTCTCGGGTGATCTCCGAAGTCTCCGAGCTATCGTTCGGTGAGTTACGGAAACGGCCGAAAGACGAATGTTTGACCTAGTTCTGTCCACGCTCGATTGCACCGATCTGTAACCTAGATAAATCGGCAAACCGGGTGGCAAATTTTAATTCACGGTCAAAACACGTACATTGAGTCGAAAATCGGGCCAAAATCGGACAGGCATAAATGAAATACCAACTCTAAGCCTTAGATAGTCTAGTTTCACTTTCTATCGCGACTGCGCATGTCTGTTGTCTACTAGATTTCCTGTTTATCAAAATTCTACTTTCACTAAGGTTCTCGCCGAGTTTTTGAAAAAGAAACTGATTTCTCGCGACTTTAATGGACACGAACTATTGTCAATTGTGACCAGGCAAGCTATGAATTGAAAATTTATGTGAATTGTATTTTCATCATCAAGATTTTTTCACTAGACCAGTCGGGCAAGCTCGACGTGGATTTTACTAGCCCGAACGGACAATTTACTAGACTAGGTCGTTCGGACGTGCCTTAATGTCGAACCCTGAGTCATGGCGACACTAGTTGGACCAATGAAATATTCCTCTGTTTGCCATGTTTTCTTTTCTTTCAGTCGAACTGTTATTTTCATCTGTGACTATGTATATTAAATGATAGTTCTGTCCAACAAAATTTTATTCAATCCGACAGATTATCCAGTACTGTCACACTGAATATCTAGCAAAAATGTCTAGACTCTCGCCATATTTGGGCTTAGTCAAAAAAGCCCCTCCCTATATGTGCACACGAGATGTTTGGGCTAAACAACAAGAGCTGTGCGAAGACAGCGCGCTAGACTTTCTAAATTGCTTAGTATAAAGGAGGCATAGCTCCAAATATAGTGGAGCCAGGGTTATGGGCCCTGGTAGTAAGGTAGAGGGTGTGATGGTAAATAAGTATTCCAAGTTTGGGTTGAATCCCTTTCACAGTATGGAAGTTATTGATGTTTGAAAAAACTTTAACCTTGGTTGCAACGCCGACACTGACGTGACAGTATTCATGTATTTTCTTCGAAAAGTCGAGCTTAAAAACAGTCTACTTTGAAAATGACAACAGCAGAGCTTACAACACTTGTTTGTGATACACTCATGCCTGTTAAATGCTATTTCAAGTTTAAGTATTCCCCTTCAATTTTGGACGTATAGAATGGCTTAGATTGAAAGGAGTCTTACGTCCCACCCAACAGCCAAGGTCATATGGAGACAGGACATTGGTGTAAAGTCTCATCCGAAAGACTTGAGTGACAAGGGATCAAACCTGCGATCCAAGTGTTACAAGTCCAGCATGTTACCACTGCACCAAATCCGTCTCTCAGACAGATAGACAGTGTCAAAACAATATAGAATCATCTATCTATGCTGGGGCTTAACCCTTTCCCTAACGGCCTAACGGCAAAACTTTAGGGTGATCCACTTCAAAAACTGACACAAATGACAAAATGGATGTTATCAAACATAGGATTTGTGTAATATATGCCATAGAAAATATTGAGACAAAAGGAGAAACTGCTGGTTATCAGCAGTTTCTTCTTTTGTTTCAATGTTTTCCCAAGCCTATTCTATTAGGGACGTCAAAACAAGGTCTTGTTTGGGTTAAATATTGAACACACTTACCTATGATATTTCCAAGGGCCCATACAGCTTGTTCTTGTACAGTTTGTTGTGGGGATTTCAGTAACTTTAAAAACAATGGCACAGCACCTACAATAACCAACAAAACTCATAATCAAATGACAAAATTCTAGATTGGTCCCAATTCAAAAATGTTGCACACAACAATTTCGAGCAAATGAAATATTGCAATTCTATGTCTTTATGGGTAGAAAACATTTTAGGAAATGAAGAAATTGCTCGTTACAAACAATTTCTTCATTTTCCATAATGTTTTCAAAAGCTTTTATCTTGTGGGGAGTCAAACGACATCATTATGAGGGAATGAGTTAAACTTTTTCCTCAATGGTAAAATCTTATAATTGTCTAATAATTCCATTTGAAAGCTGCAGCTGTTGATAAACTTCATTCATATAGGATCAAAATATGGCATTTAATTTGTTCAAGAATTCTGTGTGATTTATTAATGAGACAGAGTCTGGAAAAAGCTGGTCTGAAAGTCTGGTAGAATTTCTGACTTGTCATTCACATGTATGCCATATTGTCTGTGTGTTTGTTGTTTACTTTCTGTCCAGTGAAAACTGATTTGAATCTGTCACTTGCCGAGATCACCTGACCAAATGTCCTGCAATCCTTAAATTGTGGGTGTAATTGCAAAACATTCAAGCTTGATTTAAGCTGGAGTTACGAGGTTTTGCAATAACACTGACAAAATAATTTCTGTAATGATAGCAATTATCTAGAGAGTGAAGAAGAGAAAGACAGTGTACCTGCATCTACGACAGCCCTGGTTTGTGCGGACGTTCCTGATGCTATATTAGTGAGGGCCCAGGCTGCTTCGAACTGTAGCGAGGGTCGCTTTGGATCACTTGTAGTTGACATCCTGTAAAACCAGAATTCTCAGTAGTAGCCACTAGTCATAGTGGACACATTCAAAAATTGTTATTTTAAATTTAAACCCTATTATATTCACTGTGGATAATCCAGGTGTCTTTTTAGGAGCATTCACACCGCAAAATTGTCCACTTAAAAGTAACTTTGTTTTATTTCTCAGCTTATACTCTATGGGTTTGACAAAATAAAGTGCACTGTATGCGCCTTTGAGAGGCTATAACCAATTCTAATTCACTCTGCACTGAATTCCATGGTTTCTTCATTCAAGAAATACACATTAAATTAATGGGTTAAAGAATTGCTGACAACATTATCATGGATGGACAGAGCAACAGATAAGGGGGTGAGGACATTAAAATTTTTGTATTTCAAATCCAAACCCTATGCTTTGGGTACTCAATTGAATCATCTCCATGACATGATTCTAATGAGAACCAACAACATAAGGTTTGACAATAAAAGAAATAATGCATTTTGAAAAGCCATCATTCCCTCTTATCTGTAGCTCTGAGTAGAGATCAGCTATTAACCCCTTCGCTGCCCCATGACGGCCTGAGCCGTTATGCGAAAATGTCGCTATACAGTGTTTATTCTAGGGCGCGGGATTGCGGGAATCCCCCACATTTCTGACAAATCCCCCAATTTTTTCATCTGCGAGCGGGAAAATCCCGCAAATTGATACTTGGTACTTTGATTACATATTGCCGTAGATATCAATCAAACGAAATTTGAAGCAAAATCCATTTTAAAGCCTCGGATATCGCTGTAGATAGGTTGAAAAGTATCTAATGTCAATAGAAAATTCAAATCTACTGCACCTTTCATTGTTTTAAGAAAATCTTTGGTATTTACAAAAGCCAGTCTATGAATTGGCACCATTATGGCCGCTATCGCGATCTTTTTTCCCAAAATTATTCTTTTATGGTGAAACTATTGTAACTGGATAAAAGGTAAATTTTCAAGAGAAAATCTGAACTTGTGATTTAAATATCATTTCCTTTTATAAAGAATATGTTCTGAAACTTTGTTTCGAGACAAAGAAAGTTAATTAGTACATTCGTACCCATTATTGTTCAACCCCCAAATGAACTTAATATTTTAGAACTCCCCATTTCCTGAACAAACTGAATAAAATAATGTATGAATTAACTTAGGAAGGTAAAAAAAAGTAATTTGAATATTTTATGATCATTAATGAAGGCTTAAAGCATAATGAAAACCATACAAAAAATAATTTTCTTATATAGTCATTTATAGTAATTGACTCTAGTGTCCCCCACATTTTTTCAAAATCCCCCACATTTTTTTAGGAGGTGGGGGAAGATCCCCCACTTTATTCAAATCCTAGAATAAACACTGGCTATACTGCCCCATGACGGCCCAGGCCGTCATGAGGGGAGAACAATGTTTTCTCTTTCAAAGTTTAATAACAACAAATGTAATTTCCTAAATGAATAAAAAATATATTCACTGAATAGCATTTTCAATTATCTTTCAGAAAATATAAGGTTTTATATAGTTATATTGAATAGTTTTTTAGTTATAAGTTGATTTCTTACACTACCGTCAATTTCTTGGAAAAAAGCTTGGCAAATAAGAACCAATTTTCGAATATTTGTCTGGCAGCGAAGGGGTTAAAGGATCATTTTTGTGCGAGATTTGTACAACCTCTCACATTTTTTGCCAGAATCATGCAAATTGGGTAAATGAGACAAAAATTTCACAGTAAAATATATTTCATACATAGCATTTGGTACAATTTGCCATTGAAAACTCAGTATTTCTCATGAAATTTGGCTAAATGAGATTTTTCTCGCATGAGCCAGAACTATCCCTCGATACTTACTCGTCATCTTTATTAAGACAATCAACCAAGATGGGAAGTATTCCAGAGGCTATGAGGTCGTCTATTGGTGGATTTCTATCACTTGATAACAGTTTTCTGTGCAATGCGCTTACAGCTTCAAAATTACCCCACAGCTTTATATCTTTAAAATGGTCACCAAATAGAGGGATTTTAAGCATTTCCTGTCAAATACTGCTAAACAATGTATTTTCATTGTTGTAAATGTTTTCAATGAAAACATTATGGAAAAAGAAGAAATTGCTCAAAATGAGCAATTTCTTCTTTTCCCATTATGTTTTCATTCACATTTTGATTGAACAAGGCTATTTCAGATTTTACCGATACTTAATAGAATTTGCCACTACAGCTTCAGATTATTCTGCGGAGAACCCTGGCAACATAATCATAAGCATAGATCAGATACTTACTCATCATCTTTATTAAGACAATCAACCAAGATGGGAAGTATTCCAGAGGATATGAGGTCATCTATTGGTGGATTTCTATCACTTGATAAAAGTTTTCTGTGCAATGCCCCTACAGCTTCAAAATTACCCTACAGCTTTATTTTTTTCAAAATGGTCACCAAATAGAGGGATTTTATGCATTTCCTGTCAAAAACTGCTAAACAATGCATTTTTATAGTTGTTAATGTTTTCAATGAAAACGTAATGGAAAAAGAAGAAATTACTCAAAATGAGCAATTTCTTCTTTTCCCATGATGTTTTCATTCAAAATTATTTGGATGAACAAGGCATTTCAGATTTTACCAATACTTAATAGAATTTGCCACTACAGCTTCAGATTATTCTGCGGAGAACCCTGGCAACATAATCATAAGTAAATATCTGATACTTACTCATCATCTTTATTAAGACAATCAACCAAGATGGGAAGTATTCCAGAGGATATGAGGTCATCTATTGGTGGATTTCTATCACTTGATAACAGTTTTCTGTGCAATGCGCCTACAGCTTCAAAATTACCCCACAGCTTTATTTTTTTCAAAATGGTCACCAAATAGAGGGATTTTAAGCATTTCCTGTCAAAAACTGTGACGCAGTGCATTATTATAGTTGTTAATGTTTTCAATGAAAACATTATGGAAAAAGAAGGAATTGCTCAAAATGAGCAATTTCTTCTTTTCCCATTATGTTTTCATTCACATTTTGGATGAACAAGGCTATTTCAGATTTTACCGATACTTAATAGAATTTGCCACTACAGCTTCAGATTATTCTGCGAAGAACCCTGGCAACATAATCAAAAGTAAATATCAGATACTTACTCATCATCTTTATTAAGACAATCAACCAAGATGGGAAGTATTCCAGAGGATATAAGGTCATCTATTGGTGGATTTCTATCACTTGATAACAGTTTTCTGTGCAATGCGCTTACAGCAAAAATTACCCCACAGCTTTATTTTTTCAAAATGGTCACCAAATAGAGGGATTTTAGTATTTCCTGTCAAGTACTGCTAAACAATGTATTTTCATTGTTGTAAATGTTTTCAATGAAAACATTATGGAAAAAGAAGAAATTGCTCAAAATGAGCAATTTCTTCTTTTCCCATTATGTTTTCATTCACATTTTGAATGAACAAGGCATTTCAGATTTTACCGACACTTATAGAATTTGCCACTACAGCTTCAGATTATTCTGCAGAGAACCCTGGCAACATAATCATAAGCATAGATCAGATACTCACTCATCATCTTTATTAAGACAATCAACCAAGATGGGAAGTATTCCAGAGGATATGAGGTCATCTATTGGTGGATTTCTATCACTTGATAACAGTTTTCTGTGCAATGCGCTTACAGCTTCAAAATTACCCCACAGCTTTATTTTTTTCAAAATGGACACCAAATAGAGGGATTTTATGCATGTCGTGTCAAAAACTGCGACACAATGCATTATTAAAGTTGTTAATGTTTTCAATGAAAACATTATGGAAAAAGAAGAAATTACTCAAAATGAGCAATTTCTTCTTTTCCCATGATGTTTTCATTCAAAATTATTTGGATGAACAAGGCATTTCAGATTTTACCGACACTCATAGAATTTGCCACTACAGCTTCAGATTATTCCACAGAGATTGCTGGCAACATAATCATAAGTAAATATCAGATACTCACTCATCATCTTTATTAAGACAATCAACCAAGATGGGGAGTATTCCAGAGGATATGAGGTCATCTATTGGTGGATTTCTATCACTTGATAACAGTTTTCTGTGCAATGCGCTTACAGCTTCAAAATTACCCCACAGCTTTATTTTCTAAAAATGTTCACCAAATAGAGGGATTTTATGTATTTCCTGTCAAATACTGCTAAACAATGCATTTTTATAGTTGTTAATGTTTTCAATGAAAACAAAATGGAAAAAGAAGAAATTGCTCAAAATGAGCAATTTCTTCTTTTCCCATTATGTTTTCATTCACAATTATTTGGATGAACATGGCATTTCAGATTTTACCGACACTTATAGAATTTGCCACTACAGCTTCAGATTATTCCGCAGAGATTGCTGGCAACATAATCATAAGTAAATATCAGATACTCACTCATCATCTTTATTAAGACAATCAACCAAGATGGGAAGTATTCCAGAGGATATGAGGTCATCTATTGGTGGATTTCTATCACTTGATAACAGTTTTCTGTGCAATGCGCTTACAGCTTCAAAATTACCAAACAGCTTTATTTTTTCAAAATGGACACCAAAAAGAGGGATTTTAAGCATTTCCTGTCAAAAACTGCTAAACAATGCATTTTCATTGTTGTTAATGAGCAATTTCTTCTTTTCCCATTGTTTTCATTCACGTTTTGGATGAACAAGGCTATTTAAGATTTTACCGATACTTAATCTTTTAACAAACGACAAAATTTTAGGGTTTTCCAATTTGAAAGCTGCTGCAGACGACAAAATAAGTGTAAATACGGGTAACCGTTGTGAATAATATGGCTCAGAAAACATTGAGTCAAAACGAGAAACTGCTGGTTATCAGCAGTTTCTTCTTTTGTTTCAATGTTTTCTCAAGCCTGTTGCATCAAAGACGTCAAAACCAGGTCTTGTTTGGGAAAGGGTTAATAGAATTTGCCACTACAGCTTCAGATTATTCTGCGGAGAACCCTGGCAACATATAATCATAAGTAAATATCATATACTTACTCATCATCTTTATTAAGACAATCAACCAAGATGGGGAGTATTCCACAGGCTATGAGGTCATCTATTGGTGGATTTCTATCACTTGATAACAGTTTTCTGTGCAATGCGCCTACAGCTTCAAAATAACCCCACAGCTTTATTTTTTAAAAATGGTCACCAAATAGAGGCATTTTAAGCATTTCCTGTCAAAAACTGCTAAACAATGCATTTTCATTGTTGTTAATGTTTTTAATGAAAACATTATGGTAAAAGAAGAAATTGCTCAAAATGAGCAATTTCTTCTTTTCCCATTATGTTTTCATTCACATTTTGGATGAACAAGGCATTTCAGATTTTACCAATACTTAATAGAATTTGCCACTACAGCTTCAGATTATTCTGCGAAGAACCCTGGCAACATAATCATAAGCATAGATCAGATACTCACTCATCATCTTTATTAAGACAATCAACCAAGATGGGGAGTATTCCAGAAGCTATGAGGTCGTCTATTGGTGGATTTCTATCACTTGATAACAGTTTTCTGTGCAATGCCCCTACAGCTTCAAAATTACCCTACAGCTTTATTTTTTTCAAAATGGTCACCAAATAGAGGAATTTTAAGCATTTCCTGTCAAAAACTGCGACACAATGCATTATTATAGTTGTTAATGTTTTCAATGAAAACATTATGGAAAAAGAAGGAATTGCTCAAAATGAGCAATTTCTTCTTTTCCCATTATGTTTTCATTCACAATTATTTGGATGAACATGGCATTTCAGATTTTACCGATACTCAATAGAATTTGCCACTACAGCTTCAGATTATTCTGCGGAGAACCCTGGCAACATAATCATAAGTAAATATCAGATACTTACTCATCATCTTTATTAAGACAATCAACCAAGATGGGGAGTATTCCAGAGGCTATGAGGTCATCTATTGGTGGATTTCTATCACTTGATAACAGTTTTCTGTGCAATGCGCCTACAGCTCCAAAATTACCAAACAGCTTTATTTTTTTCAAAATGGTCACCAAATAAAGGGATTTTATGTATTTCCTGTCAAATACTGCTAAACAATGTATTTTCATTGTTGTAAATGTTTTCAATGAAAACATTATGGAAAAAGAAGAAATTGCTCAAAATGAGCAATTTCTTCTTTTCCCATTATGTTTTCATTCACAATTATTTGGATGAACATGGCATTTCAGATTTTACCGATACTCATAGAATTTGCCACTACAGCTTCAGATTATTCTGCGAAGAACCCTGGCTACATAATCGTAAGTAAATATCAGATACTTACTCATCATCTTTATTAAGACAATCAACCAAGATGGGGAGTATTCCAGAGGCTATGAGGTCGTCTATTGGTGGATTTCTATCACTTGATAACAGTTTTCTGGAATACATAAAATGTACGTCAACTCCACTTGAAGTTGTTTTAATTGTAAGTATTGCAAAATAATTAGGATTGCCTATAGAAAAGCAATGCAGTATTTAAATTGCGATTATCTTACATATAATTTACTCTTTTTCAAACAATCTTATGAATTTCCATGCATATTAATAGCATGATACACATATTAATTTTACAGTATAGGAACAATGATACACATACTTTACAACATTTTCTTCCAATGTTTCTGTATAAAAAGTAATCTTCACATCATTTTTTTTTTTTTGTGAGCCATAATTTTACTTGTTGCTAATTTTGGAGAGCAATTATAAAGCAGCCTTTTCTTCTTTTGCATAAATATTTTCGCAAGCCTTTTCTGGTAGGACGTCAAAAGTTTAAACCATGTCTTGTTTGGGAAAGGTCAAGTGAATTAAATGTCTGGCATGGTGCTACACAGCTATCCAGTTTCCATGGACCTCTCTCCTGTAGCTCTACTGAATGCAGGGCTTTTCTTCCAAAAATTGGGAGGGGGCCCAGGTCAGTCATTTTGGGAAATTTTAGCGCGATTTTGGTCAAATTGGGAAAAACAAGAGGACCATGATGGTCCTATATCGCTCACCTGAACCAAGATGATATGAGCCACAGTTTTGTTCAGTTTTGTGACTTTAAGACTGAAAACAAACTTATGGTCAACAACATTGTGTCCAAATTTTGTCTCGGTTTGTCGCTATTTGTGGTTGTTAGAGTAAAAACAGTCGAAAACAGCAAATTTGTCAATTTGAAGGGCTCAGCAAACTCAGCAAATTCTACTATGATTAAGCTGGAATTCAAACTGGTGCCAGATCTTATGTTCAGCAACATTGTGTCCAAATTTCGTCTTGATTGGACAACAATTGTAGATGCTAAAGTGTAAACAAGGTCCGAAACAATCGAAAACATCAATTTTGTCAAATTCAAGGGTGTATAACTCATGAACTTTTGATCTGATCAATCTGAAAATCAGCTCATACATGATATTTTAGTCCGTAACATTGTGACCAAGTTTTGTCTTGATTGGTCAATAATTGTAAGATGCTATAGTGTAAACAAAGTCAAAAACAGTCGAAAACGGCAATTTTGTCAAATTCAAGGGCGTATAACTCTTAACTTTATGATCCGATCAATCTGAAAATCAAACTCATACAAGATCTTATGGTGCCTAACATTGCCTCAAAGGTTTGTCTAGATTGGTCAATAATTGTAGATGCTAGAGTGTAAACAAAGTCAAAAACAGCAATTTTGTCAAATTCAAGGGCGTATAAGTCATGACTTTATGATCCGATCAATCTGAAAATCAAACTAATACAAGATCTTATGGTCCCTAATATTGTCTCAAAGTTTTGTCTTGATTGGTCAATATTTGTAGATCTATACTAGAGTGTAAACAAAGTCGAAAACAGTCGAAAATGGCAATTTTTGTTAATTTCAGGGGCATATTACTCAAGACCTTCTCGTCTGATCAGATTGAAAATTAAACTCATCCTAGATCTTATGGTCACCAACATTGTGTCAAAGTTTTGTCTTGATTGGTCAATATTTGTAGATTCTAGAGTGTAAACAAAGTCGAAAACGGTCGAAAATAGCAATTTTGTCAATTTCAAGGGCACATAACTCAAGACCTTCTTGTACGATCAGACTGAAAATTGAACTCATGTGAGATGTTATAGTCAACAACATTGTGTCAAAGTTTTGTCTTGATTGATCAATAATTGTAGGTACTAGAGTGTAAACAATGTCAAAACTAGCCATTTTTCGCATTCAAGGGCAGATAACTCCAGACTTTCTGGTTCGATCTGACCCATAATCGAACTCATCCGAGATCTTATGGTCATACATGTTTTGACCAGGTTTGGTCAAGATTGGCTTATATTTGTAGATGCTAGAGTGTAAACACGAAATTGTGGACGGACGGACGGACAGACGGACATACCAACGGTTGACCATATGTTGGGTACTTTGCCTAAAAACTTGTTGGATACCCCATCTTGGGTATAAAAAACAGTTCTCACGAGAGGACACTTACTGGTTATGTGTCCAAAGACACAACTGGGTATTTTAGAAATGTTGGCATCACCAACACACATTGGTAGCAATGGTACTCTGGTCATCTTTTAATGCGAAAATTCATGAATAAACAAGAGGGCCCAGGGTAGCTGACCTGAGAAATGTCGGCGAAATTCTGATCAAATAGGGACACACATGTCCCATCTAGAGTCAACAAGGATTTTCTTAGATTTGTCCTGGTGACATTGATTTTTACCCCTATGTGACCCAAATCTGAACTTCACCCGTTTATTGTCAAAATAAACATTGTGACAGTTTCATCAAACTTGGGTCAAATATGTGACCTTTATGGTTCAAACAAGGATTTCCTAAGATCTGACCTGGTGACCTTCTTTCTGACCACACATGACCCATATTCAAACTTGAAAATTCTGTGAGGGGTGTTATGGCTTCTCTGTTGCAATGCATAATCTAAATCATGAAAATAAGTAACCAAAGGAAGCCGTCAATAAGGCTCATAAAATGATACACTCTTACATGTACTTTGAAACAATTTCTAAGAGAACAAAATCAATGCCCAAAAACTGGTGCATTGTCTCATTTTGACACGGTCACTAACAAACAAAATCGTCATTTGTACAATGATGCACTCATTCATATTTTGAAAGTAACTAACGAACACAATTTTCACTTGTACAATGATGCACTCATTCCAGGGCTTTTCTTCAAGAAATAGGGAAGGGGCCCCGGTCAGTCATTTTGGGAAATTTTAGCGCGATTTTGGTCAAATTGGGAAAAAGAAAACACAGGAGAATAATGTTCAAATGAAAATAACTTTTCTTAAACATCACTTTATAACCAGAAAAAATGATTTATAGAACACACACTGCTACTTTTTGACTAGAATTGCCAGTAGGTAATTGATCATTACTTATTTTCAAATTTTAGGGATTTTAGTTTTGAAAAGTGGGAAATTCTTACTTTGAAATTGGGAAAAAAAGAGCAATTTTCCAATTGGAAAGCCACCGAATGTCGGCCTCTGCTATAAAAGGAAGAAAAGCCCTGCATTCAATATTTGAAAAACTGTTTATAAAGAACGAAACTGTCACTTGCACAATGATTCAAATTCCTTTATTGGTTTAAAATCCAGTCACAGGAATGTTACCACAAAACAAACAAGAATTACAATTACAAGAAATCAAACGATGTGAAAACATATATATTACCCACGGCATTTTAATCCATGACAATAAGAATATCTTCACCACCTTTTCCATTCAACTACACAATATGGTGCACAAGATTATGAACATTGTGGAATAGTAAGAAGTAGCGAGTGATCTACATTTTCTTCTTTACTTCAAAAATTGTGAAGGCAAAAGAACAAAATGCTAGGACATAGCCTTCTCACCTTTCCTCTCTACAAATTCTGAACAAGACTTGGTTTTGATGTCCCTACCATATGGGCTTTAGAAAACATTAGGGCAAAGGAAGAAAATGTTGACAATCAACAATCAATTTTCTACTTCTGCCCCTATTTTTCTGAACAGTATTATACTAAAATCTTCGATAAAAATAAGAAAAATTTAATACAATATTTGTGCATGACACAAATTGCATCTATATAGGTATCTATGACCTTTCTATAGAGAAATTATTCAAGACCTTCATACTTTAACTCTTTTTCAAAACATATCTTTTTTTGCCTGGGTAAACATTGAGGCATAAGAAGAAAATGCTGATAGTCTGCATTTTCTCCTCCTGCTTCAATAGTCTACATTTTCTCCTCCTGCTTCAATATTTTCTAGGCTATATTGTACACAATTCTATCATTATCAAAATGAATTAAGTTGTCTGCAACAGCTTCAAATTGAACTGCACCGAAATTTTGCCATTATGGGGAGTTAATTCTTTCCAAAACATTGCCTGATTTTAACGTTCTTTACGGATATAGTTAGGGAAAACATGGAATAAGAGGAAAGAACTAAAAGTCCCCTTCTCTCAATATTGTCTATGCTATAATATATGCATGCTTTCTACTTCGAAATCAGAAATGTTCTCGTCTGCAACTCTTTCCCAGTTGAGCTGGTCCAAGGTTTTGCCATTGAACTTTTTCCCAAACCAGACCCACTTTTGACGTCCAACAGAAAAAGGCTTGGTAAAACATTGATGCAAAAGGAGAAAATGCTGATAGCCACCATTTTCTCCTTTTGCCTCGATATTTTCTGTGATATACTGTGTACTAATCATATCATTTTTAACAACACTTTTGTCGTCTGCAGCAGCTTTCAAATAGGACAATCCTAAAATTTTCCCGTTTGGGAAAACAAATATATCGCCGCCCCTAAACCAAAACTATGTAACCTCAGCTGTCACTGTAAGATGACAATGCCCCAGACACCGCTTTGATCGTTTAAAGTTTCATACAATTTTATTTCATTATTAATTCATTGCTGTTCATGTCGGATACCCAGCAAATATTTGGACGATATAACCAGTAAATCACTGGACAAACTACCCAACAGTTAATCTCCCATTGGACTCATTTTTTTTAAATTGATGTTCATGTCAGATACCCAGCAAACATTTGGACAATATAACCAGTAAATCACTGGACAACTACCCAACAGTTAATCTCCCTTTGGACTCTATTTTCTTTTAAATTGATGTTCATGTCAGATACCCAGCAAACATATGGACAATATAACCACTAAATCACTGGACAAACTACCCAACAGTAAATCTCCCTTTGGACTCTATTTTCTTTTAAATTGATGTTCATGTCAGATACCCAGCAAACATTTGGACAATATAACCAGTCATTCACTGGACAGACTACCCAGGAGTTTATCTCCCTTTGGACTAAATTGTGTTTCAAATTCATGTTCATGTAAGATACCCAGCAAACATTTGGACAATATAACCAGTAAATCACTGGACAAACTACCCAACAGTTAATCTCCCTTTGGACTCTATTTTCTTTTAAATTGATGTTCATGTCAGATACCCAGCAAACATATGGACAATATAACCAGTAAATCACTGGACAACTACCCAACAGTTAATCTCCCTTTGGACTCTATTTTCTTTTAAATTGATGTTCATGTCAGATACCCAGCAAACATATCGTCGGTGTAAATGCAAAACCTCGTATGTCGTTTGTCGCGATTTTCAAAGTACAAACTTGTGTGCCCAGTTTAGACAATTCTCGTAGGTTCTGAGATATTTTAACTGATCTTTATTAATAACACATTATTTGTGAACAATATGTCCAATTTTCAAGTAAAACATTTCAGTTTTGGAAAAGTTATTACACATTATTCCACCCCCTTTAACATTTTCCAAAAACGAGATACGAGGTTTTGCATTTACAACGACGATATGGACAATATAACCAGTAAATCGCTGGACAAACTACCCAACAGTTAATCTCCCCTTGGACTCTATTTTCTTTTAAATTGATGTTCATGTCAGATACCCAGCAAACATATGGACAATATAACCAGTAAATCACTGGACAAACTACCCAACAGTTAATCTCCCATTGGACTCATATTTCTTTTAAATTGATGTTCATGTCAGATACCCAGCAAACATTTGGACAATATAACCAGTCATTCACTGGACAGACTACCCAGGAGTTTATCTCCCTTTGGACTCAATTGTGTTTCAAATTCATGTTCATGTAAGATACCCAGCAAACATTTGGACAATATAACCAGTAAATCACTGGACAAACTACCCAACAGTTAATCTCCCTTTGGACTCTATTTTCTTTTAAATTGATGTTCATGTCAGATACCCAGCAAACATTTGGACAATATAACCAGTAAATCACTGGACAGACTATCCAGGAGTTTATCTCCCTTTGGACTAAATTGTGTTTCAAATTCATGTTCATGTAAGATACCCAGCAAACATTTGGACAATATAACCAGTAAATCAATGGACAAACTACCCAACAGTTAATCTCCCTTTGGACTCTATTTTCTTTTAAATTGATGTTCATGTCAGATACCCAGCAAACATTTGGACAATATAACCAGTAAATCACTGGACAATTTACCCAACAGTTAATCTCCCTTTGGACTCTATTTTCTTTTAAATTGATGTTCATGTCAGATACCCAGCAAACATTTGGACAATATAACCAGTCATTCACTGGACAGACTACCCAGGAGTTTATCTCCCTTTGGACTCAATTGTGTTTCAAATTCATGTTCATGTAAGATACCCAGCAAACATTTGGACAATATAACCAGTAAATCACTGGACAAACTACCCAACAGTTAATCTCCCTTTGGACTCTATTTTCTTTTAAATTGATGTTCATGTCAGATACCCAGCAAACATATGGACAATATAACCAGTAAATCACTGGACAACTACCCAACAGTTAATCTCCCTTTGGACTCTATTTTCTTTTAAATTGATGTTCATGTCAGATACCCAGCAAACATTTGGACAATATAACCAGTCATTCACTGGACAGACTACCCAGGAGTTTATCTCCCTTTGTACTCAATTGTGTTTCAAATTGATGTTCATGTAAGATACCCAGCAAACATTTGGACAATATAACCAGTAAATCACTGGACAAACTACCCAACAGTTAATCTCCCTTTGGACTCTATTTTCTTTTAAATTGATGTTCATGTCAGATACCCAGCAAACATTTGGACAATATAACCAGTAAATCACTGGACAACTACCCAACAGTTAATCTCCCTTTGGACTCTATTTTCTTTTAAATTGATGTTCATGTCAGATACCCAGCAAACATTTGGACAATATAACCAGTAAATCGCTGGACAAACTACCCAACAGTTAATCTCCCTTCGGACTCAATTTTGTTCAAAATTGATGTTCATGTCAGATACCCAGATGATATTCAGAAAATATAACCAGTAAATCACTGGACAAACTAAAACTACCCAACAGTTAAAAATTTTACTCAGGTATTTGTAGGGTCAACATTTTTGTCCACTAAAATTAAAGCAGGACCAGTGGATTGCAATTTTTACAGGTCCTCCTCCAGACTAACAGGTCCTACATTCAGACTCAGTGAATTGTAGGAGAAACAAAGAATAAATTGTATATTCATTGTTACAACACTCCGATAGTTTCTATATAAGAGTCTGGTAAAGGGTTCTGAAATAGCTGAAATAGCTAGTCATAATTATCTCTGGCTGTCCTGTTGAGTTTATGCCTTTTCAAATTCAATATTTTGTTAAAAGTACAAGTAATTTTTGTTTATATATATGTAATTGTTACAAAGAAAACAAGAGTTGTCCGCGGACAACGTAGCTCGCCTATACGGGAGCGTGTCACAAAAACAGCAAATTTTTTAAAAGTAGGTCAAACTCCAAGGTCAAGGTCACAAGGTCAAGGATAATGGTCCCAAATGAAAGGTCTCGTCGAGATGTATCTCTGTATGAAATATCAAGGCTGAATGTCTAATAGTGCCTGAGATATAGGCCAGGTTAAAGTTTTTCGAAAGTAGGTCAAACTCCAAGGTCAAGGTCACTAGGTCAAAGGCAGTAATCAATCTACCTCTGCGTCCTGCGTCCTGTACGCATAAAATTGGCTGGGGACGCATATTTTTGAATGATGCGCGTCCTATGGGACGCATCATTCTAGAAGGGCCTATTAATCTGTAGTTACAAAAATTCTCGATCTTAATACAAAAGTCATTGCAAAGTGAAAGTAAAAGATAAATCTCGGAAAATAACGCAGTAACGATTTCTTGATCGGTGGTCTGTTTGATTAGTACTTTTCTCATGAATTTAATTGAACAATAACACAGACTTTTAAATAAATTGATCACAACATTGACAAAAGTATTCTTTTTATCTTAGTAAAAAGTAAACTGACACGATTTAAAAACGCAAAACACGTTTTCATTAACCATTCCTTTCCTATTGCCTCGATCGGCACCATATTTGGGGGCATGTATGAGACAATGTATACGCTTCACGCCCCAGCGATTTTGTCGTGTTTTCTGTAAACTATCCGGACATCTGAACCGCCCATCACTAAATGCTCGTGTGTCTCGTACATTCAGACCACGTGTTAAATCACTAAGATTTTTTGTGTACAAATTGCCACTTTGATTTACTTATTGAAAACATACGCGAACAACTTAAGAAAATTGTGTATAAAATGCTGAGGCTTACTTTGCGAAAAAGGAACCGAGTTTTTTGGCTTTTGGTTTGCCGTGTTTCGCAAATGAAGGTAGCTAGACGCTTTAATGTAGCCGAATCGACGGTTCCAAGGTTTATGAGACGTGTAAACGACACAGAAAGATTTACAGACCACCCATGTCCCGGTCAGCTGCGTGTAACAACTGTACGTAAACATAATTGTATACGTCAACGTCACTAACGCAACAGATTTGTGACGGCTCAGTCTACAGCAAATTCTACGGTTGGTAAGCGTGGGCGGCCTATACATCGCGACATGGTGATAAATCGCCTGTGAAAACACTGGGTTCGCTGTCGTCGATGTTCAATGCCAGGCTCTTGACTCAACGTGCATTTTGGCATAATCTGACGTCCATTAAGGCATTATTCGTGGTTTTAAAGGTCATTTTCTGTCCTGTTATGTTAACAATTGTAACGCTTACAATTTTACATTGGCTCTACATCGGTTTTGTAAGATGCAGGAGATACCATTTTTAAAAGTACTATTTTGCGTTTTTAAATCGTGTCAGTTTATTTTTTTTCAGTTATACTTTATCTGGCTAATGATAAAAGCATATATGATGGAATATTTGAAAGAACGTTATTTTCATTGTACGTTTTTGTTAAGAGAGCAAACCGTTAAACCTCACCGAAACGACATACACAAGTTACTATTCATGAGAAAAACATATTTACTACAAAACATTCTGTCTTAAGGGCTTCGGCCAGTTTGGGCAACAAATTTGAGAAAATTAATTTATTTGTGAAGCGAAACCATGTTCTCGCATCAGCCATCAAATTCTTCCGTCTGCAATTGGTAAACAGATTGAAGCCGATGGAAATAGGAGGGTTGCCAATCATGTCACCGACAATGGCGACTTCAGACCAAGTCCAAAATCAAATTGTCGTTGAAAGTGAAACTACTCATGTGACAACATCTCAATGTCAACCCATTATAAATTCTGTCCTTTACCTTACACTGACACCGGGACTTTGTGAGAGACATCTAAACTTGTAAGATAGACGGAATGTCCAAAATGTTTTTTTGCAACTTGTTGGTGTTTGGTTATCAACATTCTTAAATTTTGTTTCAGAACTTTTCCAATTTGAACAAATGTCATGCAAAATTTCCCTATATCAAGGCTGGGTTCTGAGTTCTCTCCCCAATCTCTTTCTTATAAACAAGTCATGCGCTGCCAAAACCAAGAAGATAAAGTGAACCTCTGCACGGTGTTGTGTTTTGGTCAGTGGTCAAACATAGTCCACCAAAACAACAATGAAAACAAAGTACAGGTATAACAATAACAAAACAGTGTTTATTCATTTTTCCCAATAGGCCTACATAAATTTCAATTGGCGTCGATCTAAAATTCAATGAAAGTGAAAAGGTGGGACTCATACATTTTGATATGGGACGCACAGTTTTCAAAGCCATGCGTCCCCAGGACTCATGGTTTCAAATTCTAGATTATTCACTGCCTTTCAAAGGTCATGGTCCCAAATGAAAGGTCTTGTCGAGATGTATCTATGTATGAAATATCAAGGTTGTATCTCTAATAGTGCCTGAGATATAGGCCAGGTTAAAGTTTTTCAAAAGTAGGTCAAACTCCCAAGGTCAAGGTCACTAGGTCAAAAGTCATGGTCCCAAATGAAAGGTCTTGTCGAGATGTATCTATGTATGAAATATCAATGCTGTATCTCTAATAGTGCCTGAGATATAGAACAGGTTAAAGTTTTTCAAGTGAAGACACGACGGGACGCCGACACTAGGGCTGTGACATTAGCTCCCCGGATATAAAGTCCCGGCTCGCTAAAAAGGTTGTTAGTAGGTGCCATGTCACGTCTGAATATGCAAAACAATTTGGTCAAAGAAATTTTGAAATTGCTATCAAAACTGTGTATAACTACACTAGTATAGAATCTAGTTGCTACCCCATTTTGATTGCATACATTTCCCAAACAAGGCTTAGTTTTGATGTCATTTGTAAGTAGTTATCAATCATTGATAACAAAGAGAAATAAAGAAAATTATGATCTACTTGAATTTCTTCCCTTCCCCTCGATTTCATGACAATGGGATGTGCATGTTCTGAGTTTGATTACATTATGTCCATTTTGGGAAAGGGTAAAAGATCAAGCCCTTCAACAGAGGATACATGATCAGGTGTTTGGTAATTGCCCATATCCAAGATTTTAGATCTAATGATTCCAGCTTTCAAATTGATCTAAATCTAGTAATGAAAAATTGAGGTTTGGCGAATGAGAATCATATATATAAAGGAATAATAAAGTATCATTGTATGTTGCCAACAAAAAGGTAATCTGTTCAACATATAAATTAATACGCTATCCGTGTAATAATGACAGTAAAATGCAAATTCAAAATACCTTGTTTTTAGACTTACCTCAACAGAATATATTCCTATTAAATTAAATTAAAGGTTAACTTTATATGAAGATTTGTGCACAATCACTGCTAGACTTTAGTATTTGAATGTGTGCAAGGAAAAAAAGGGTTTCTCTTTGATCTTGGGGAAATCTAAACTCACTCTGTGTGATGTAAGCAGTGATGTCACACTGTATGCATTTTTGTTTGGTTATTAAACAGCTGATTGAGCCCAGTTACAGAGTTATAAATAGAAGTTCCATTAACCTTTACCCAATAGAACAAAGTTTGCATTTGTAAATTTGGATTTCTTTTTCTATCCTCATGTTCACAATGGAAGAAAAAAGACGAAATTAAATGCATAAGATTCTCTATTCGTATGAATTCAGTAAATAAGATCTTGGCCATAATTCATGGTTTAATTCAATATTGTTAGAATTATCCTTGACTGAATGACTAAGAAAGGGTTAAGGAAATTGTAACAAAGTGAGTGGATGTTTTCAGTGGAAAAAAATAGTGGACTACAAACTTGTGCAATTTCTATAATTTTAAAGTAATAATCGGATTAGAATTCCTAAGGTAGGTGAATGATAGACTGATGAATTTCTAGTCAATTGATTTTTAAATCTAGATTCTTGTTCACAAAAAAAACCACAACAGTTTACTGCTTTCTTTGTCCTGTCAATAATTTTCCATTCAAGATGTGCCTGAAGGATGCAGTACTCGGTGGTTTTGTGATGTACATAAGTGTTACGTATGTAACACAAATCTACGATTTGTTGTTTTCTGTTGTGTAATCACAGACAATCTTCAAATAGTTTTGTTTAAAATAGGAATTTTGGGTTGGTCGCCGACTTTTTCCTATGAGCCAAAAGAAAGTTATGATGCAGATTTTTAAACTGATTTTGATGCCTTTCAACAAAATCTAAGGGGCGCTGTCTCTGAAATTTACAGGCCCGGCGGACCGGTACCAAAGGATGTTTTGCCAGTCCTCCTTAAAAATTACAGGCCTCGGGCCGACGGACTGGCGTTAATGTCGAACCCTGACAGAGCTTCAGATTGACAGTGGGCCCGGGCCATTTGACACACTTTTTGCAAATATGGCCCATAACTTTTCAACTCCAGGGGCCAAGCGGCCCAAACTTTTACAAATTTTTTATATCACTATGTTTATTTTCATTGCTATGGCCCATCATTTCCAAAAATGACCCATCAATTTCCCTGCCATGGGTCATTTCGACCCACCACTCTTCAAATAAATCTGAAGCTCTGCCCTGACATGTAAAGTGAAATATACAGTCAGGATTCAAACAGTCACAGTTTATTGTGTGAATTATTTTGCCAATGTTGACCATTTCCCAAACAGCTGAACTTTTGACTGTTTTAATTTGAAAGCTGCTGCAGACGACATAATATATATTGCAATGACATGATTTGTGTATGAAATATCAATGAAAATATTGAGGCAAGAGGAGAAAAAAAAAATTCCAAAGGGGGGGGGGGGGGGGGGGGGATGTCCCCACTCTCATATCCTCTTTAGTTTTGGATGTGCTAGATTGTTTTATGAATAAAATTGGAAAGACTTAAAATTTCAGTTGGGTCAATCAATATTAATGCATTCTGATTTCTCGAGAAAAAAATATGATAAATCAAAACAATCTTTAGCACAAGCCTTCACGACTTAAATTGCTTACAACCATCCATACAGACAATGAGATAGCGCTCGGAAAATTGATATTATTTTTTTATTCCACAAATGGCATTATAGTAACCAGAATTTTCATTTACAGGGGGAATATACGTCAAAAAACTTGATTAAAATATCGCATCCAAAAGATCGCGAAAACTAATGACAATTGCTCTAATGTCGGTAAAAACTACAAACAAACACACCTATTGTGCATAAATAGCAGTTAAAAGTTATCGTTGTTTAAACAATGTATAAAATAGTGTGAAATATGGTCGTATTCGGCAAATTTTCTTGTCAAATAAAATCAAACTAACTTACTCGACTCAACGGGAAAATGGAGTGGTTCCACGCGCGCAAGAGACGTCACGCAATAAAGCCGGGAACAAAAAATACGAACGGTAACTCATTTCCGGTGCTTGGCGGATATTCACCGATGGTATCCGAATGCATTTTTCGGCGCGAAATCTAAATTTAGAATTTTCCGATTAGTGGAAGAGTCCGAGATACGGACGAATTGATGGACAAAAAAAAGTCTAATGTTTTATTGGGTATTTCGTTTGAAGTAACCAACAACAGTCTCATATACGTAATAAAATTACTCCTGTTATTGGGTATACCCAACAAGGGAAAAGTAACCAATAAGTGTCCTTTGAACATAAAAAATAGCCAATAATGGTCACTGGTAAACACGGACAGACGGACAGACGGACGACGGACAAAAAGTGACCACAATAGCTCACCTTGAGCACTTCGTGCTCAGGTGAGCTAAAAATAATAAATGGAAATAAATATAGAAATGAGAATATATTTTCTTAACCCTTTCCCAAACGGCAAAATTTTAGGGTGATCCACTTCAAAAATTGCCACAAATGACAAAATTGAAGTTATTAAAGATAGAATTAGAATTTGTATAAAATATTGCATAGAAAGTATTGAGACAAAAGGAGAAACTGCTGATTATCAGCAGTTTCTTCTTTAGTTTCAATGTTTTCCCAAGCCTTTTCTAATAGGGATGTCAAAACCAGGTCTTGTTTGGGAAAGGGTTAAACAACACTTTAGTCTTTACAAACAGAATAACTGAATTATAGAAGACACACTGCTTCTTTGTGACTTGAATTGTCAGTTGATAAATGAAAATTATCTATTTTCCAAATTTTAGGAATTTTGGTTTTGAAAATTGGGAAATTCTTACTCTGAAATTGGGAAAAAAGGAGCCCTTTTCCAATTGGGAAGCCACCAAATTTCGGCCCCTATTATAGAAGGAAGAAAAGCCCTGGAATGAGTCAAGCGTTACCTTGCAGCCTGCACAGCACTTAATTGAACGGCTGGCTCGGTACTATAAGCATTCTGCACAATGGCTTCGAGGGATTGAGTTGTTGGCTTTTCACTGTCGTCACTATCTGTGCTGTCTGCTATATTTGGCACATTTCTTCGCTTCAATACTGTCTCGTCTCTTTTATTCTGAATAACAAAGTAATTAGTTGCTGGCATAGAGCACCTGTCAGTACTACCCGATAGGGGAGTTTGGCAGCGGCCAGTATACATAGATAGCTCAGGGGTGACAACAGCCAGAAATTCTGAATCCTGAAATTCGGTGAAACTAATCCTGAAAAGGTACCAATATGTTCTTGAATAAAAAATAGAGAACTTAAAATGCCCAAATATCAAAAGTAATCTATAGAAACATGCTTTAGTTAAGGCAAACATCTGATTTAACTCAGTTAAACTTTATTCTGTAACAAATATGTATGGAATTACATGCTCCATTCTGGAGTGCTAAATCCGGAATTCAGGATTAATCCTGAACTTTATCACCCCTGTTAAGCTTCATTAGCTTGGAAAGGTTGAATGATTTAAAAACACAACAAGAGTGCCATGGTCACAATATACGCCGCCACTTATAAAACTTGAGACAAAAAAATGACATTGACAAGTAGGGCTGTGGATCGTTGGGTAAGTGGCGATCCGATCCGATCCACGATTCATGAGCAACGATTCACAAATCGATCCACGAATCTCTACAGTTGCAAAAGTGGTCAGAAATCTTGTTGCAGAAGACAAATTAAGTGTCAGTTATTCACATTTTCTTCGTTTCACCTTATGGGTTTTCATCTGCAGGGCTAGCGCTGGCGATCGCCACTTGAGCCATTGGCGACAATTTAGAAAAAAAATCGAATGTGACTCAAAGGCTTGACTCCAACTTTTTGCCGTAAACCAATCACCAATAAACAAGGGTGTAAAAACTTACTTATTGTTTAACATGAAAATCGATAATCCGTGATTGACAACGTCTAAACGGTCTAGTAGACACGCGAGTTATAAATTCCTTTGTGCAATCATGTGGCGGAAAGAGGGGGCGCATCGGCGTTAAAACCATGTCAACAAAATCCCCGTAACTGCAGGTTGTTTTAAGCTGCACTAACGAAGTTTTGGTTGTAAAACAGCGATATCAAATCGACAATGCTTTCATTACCGTAATTTACGTCATCCTTTTTCCCCGCGCTTAATAGAATAGCACGCGCATTTTTTGTCAACAAACCGTAGTAAACATAGCCATATTTGGATGACCTGCCTGAGTGCACCCGCTTGAAAAAGTCACGTGATTATGTTGAGACTGGAATTTTCCGCTGTTAGGAGAGTATTTTCAATACAATTTCTATCGACTACGTCATCAAATGACAAATGTTGGCAGCGTTTCCTTTGATTTCGGCATGAAAAATGTAATGATGTGCCTGTATCTTAGACTTTTTTTATTTTGATAATCGTAATGTGGTATTAGAAATATATAGAACTGTAAAAAAACGTGTATTAGAAACTTAGAAAGTCATGACACGAAGAATGTTCCACTATCAGTTACATTCGTATTCATAATTGGAAACTAGCTCTACCTTACATCATTTGTTTACTTCCATTTACTAGCCATTTGGCAGTTAAAGTTCGGGTAAATTAAAATAAAACGCCTTATTGTTGATCTTTTTTGTTATGTTTTAAGTAGTAAACATGTTTGTTTACTTTATTATAAAAGATCGCGATCCAGCGATCTCTTGGGTGACGATTAATCGTACTCGAATCTTTGATCAGATTCGTGAATATCCGAGTACTCGGATACTCGCAGCAGCCCTATTGACAAGGATTCATAAATATTCACTCAAAAACCTGTAAAAAGTTGTGTTCACAAAAAGGTTTTTATAAATATCCAGTCACAATCCTGGAAGGAATTGCGTTCATAAGGCTGAAATATCGTTCACAAGGCTGAAATATCATTAAGCCCCAGAGACTAAGATTGAAGGGGGCATAACTCAGGTAAAATCAATGAACCATAAAATCCTTACTTCATGCATATCTACCAATCAAGGTAATAACATCCACCAAGTTTCATTAGAATCCAGCCAGAATCTTAGGAGGAGTTGCGTTTCCAAGGCTGCAATTTCAATAAGCCCCAGATACTAAGTTTTAACGATCTGGAACCATAATGGATTTCGGTTATTATCGCCGATGATCGGGTATTTACGGCACTCGGTTATTTCCGTGAAACGCACTTCGGAAAGATTCGATTTTGTTCTCACCTCGGTTTACTTTCTCGTAAATATTAATATATATCGGCCGTGTAAGCTATTTAAAGTGTATTTTTCTGCATAGATAGAGATAATTCTCGTATTTCTTGTTGTTAGTAGCATGAAAAATGCTTAAATATTATCGTTCTGAACACTCTGGCGATTAAACGTATATTAAACGTACATTCATTCCATTAGAATAGGAAATACATGAAAAATACTTTTTCATGTTGTATTCTATAAATAGCAACAAAAAAGAAAGTGAAAGTACAGTGAAATAGGGAACGATTTTATCCAGGTAATCGTGAATTTATTTCGGACATACAATAGTAATTCGTTGGAGCTGTTATGAAATCTCGTAGCTACGGCTTAAATCGGGCCGTAGTTACGATATTTTATGACAACACTGACGGTTTATCAAAACATAACTTTAAACCCAGTCTATTGTTGGCACAAAATCCATTGCTATTCACATGAATTTTCCGTGGTTTGTTCAATTTCAACATTTCCTTTCATAGATATTTTGATATTTTCAGTAATTTTGGGGTTATCAAGGCTTTAAACGGTAAATTTAGGCATCGACAGTGGTGACGAACAGATTTACGCCAACTATTTTTGATCGTAAAGTTACGGAAAAAAAACTTAGGAAATTCTAATCTTAGCTGCGAACATGTTTTGTAAAACGCACTTACGCAAAAAAATTTGAACTTCCGTTCAAATCTACGAAAATAATGTGCGTAATTTCGTTGATAAAACGGGACCCAGATCACTGGTAGAAATAACAGAAAAACACTAAGAGAAATGAAACAAATAACTGTTTCAATAGGCCTACAATTGTTATGAATTTACTGATTTGGTTATAAAGAGCAAAGCACTGATATATCCTTCTCTTAACAAGTCTGGTTTTGACGTCCATTGAAGAAATAATTTGAGAAAACATTGAGAGAAAAGAAGAGGTTGTTGATTATCATCAATGTGTTATTATCAATGTGTCCCTTTTCCTCAGTATTTTCTGTTCTTTTGGACTGGGATGGGTTAAGTATGCACCAATACATTTGATTGATTCAAGATCTATACGAATAAATGCTTAAGACCAGGATTTGATATAGTATCAATATTGCGTCTTCTGCCTTGAATTTTTTTTATTATAGTCCAGTCACAATATAATGACACATGTTTACAAATTTTACAGTAATAAACAAAAGGTAATCCTTGTTAATTTTCAGTTCAACGTTGCATGTCTTGGTTCAAATCTTGAAGGTGTAAGGGACCTGCAAGATTCGAACCATCACATGCAAATTGACAGTAGTTATGACTTTGCTATTGCATTTTTAGCAAGGGTAAATTTTGTAAACATGTGCCATAATATCGTTAATTAAAGGACTATAGGTATGTAAAGACCCGGTAATCAAAGATACATGTTCGTGTAAGATTAGCTTAATTTGATTAAAAGGGCGTTCTTATGTACAGTAGTACATGAGGCCAATTTCAATCCTCTTCCACCCCACGAATCTTATATCACGGCGGGGAATCACCTGACATAATGTTTTCGATTTTTTCCAACAATTCTGTCAAAAGATGACCGACTTGAAAAGAAAAATTTAAGCAGAGACAGCGGGAACACTCCATGACTTTGCTGAATGCCAAGGATAATCTTTGAAAAATCAGCTGATATGAAAGTTATTGACGACCAACCAAAACTTAATCTGGTCGTCAATAACGTTTTTATCACTTGATTTGTAATTTAAGAGTTACCACCCATCTGATATCGGGCGTTTTACACTTTTTTCTGTTTCAAACCGATTTCAAATTGGTCAAATATTTACAAAATTATTAACGATTTTCTGAAATTTAGTGCCGCATGGTTCCCCACCGATATATATAATGCCCTTGTTTTGTTAACAATAGTTTATGTAGTAAATAAAGGGAAACCTGGCAATGAATATTTGATAAAAATAAGTTCTTTATATAAGTTACTATGAAAAATAATGTGTTGTTACATTTGACCTTACAATGAATATTTGATGGAATTGGATGACCTATTTTGGATAATTTTGTCCTTGTTTTATGCGCCCCTACTAAGTTTGAATTAATAAAAAACCAAAATTTAACGGTAACTTTTTCCCATTCTTGTTTTATTTGAACAAGTATAAATTAGAGATAATTTTGGTGTAGGTCTCATACCCTGCCAGTCAATATTACAAAAAATACAGATCAAAGAAAAATGTTCATTTTTCTTAAACATGGAAAAAATTCAGTCGCAAAATCATAAACCTTATGTATAATCAAGTGTTTTTTCTCAATTTTGTTTTTCATAGTTTTGTATTTAGCTTATTTATGTTACATACATATCTGTTGTAGCATACAAGCTGAAAAATGTCAGATATTATCATCTTCTGGGAAAAAAATATGAGATTTACGGAGTTGGTGCTTCCCCTTTTCCCGCCTTTTTTGTAAAAGGGGGTCAATAACTAAAAAAATATATAATATTCCAACATATCGGTAAAAATTGTTTTAAGTTTCATTTTACCTCCGTCTTATATCATAGAAATAATATATAACAATACTTTTTGTATTTTCAAAAGTTTCTATTATGGTTCCAGATCGTTAAGGGGGCATAACTCTGGCAAAAATCAATGAACCATAAAATCCTTTCTTCATGCACATCTACCAATTGAGGTGATAACATTGACCAAGTGTCATCATTTGCTTAGGGCATAACTCTGGCAAAAATCAATGAACTATAAAATCCTTTCTTCATGCACATCTACCAATTGAGGTGATAACACTGACCAAGTGTCATCAATATCCAGCCAGAAACTTAGGAGGAGTTGCGTTTACAAGGCTGCAATTTCAATGAGCCCCAGAGATTAAGTTTTAAGGGGGCATAACTCAGTCAGAAATCAATGAACCATAAAATCCTTCCTTCATGCACATCTACCAATTGAGGTTATAACATCCACCAAGTTTCATTAAGATCTAGCCAGAATCTTAGGAGGAGTTGCGTTGACAAGGCTGCAATTTCAATAAGCCCCAGAGACTAAGTTTTAAGGGGCATTACTCTGGCAAAAATCAATGAACCATAAAATCGTTCCTTCATGCACATCTACCAATTGAGGTGATAACATTGACCAAGTTTCATTAAGATCCAGCCAGAAACTTAGGAGGAGTTGCGTTGACAAGAATGCAATTTCAATAAGCCCCAGAGACTAAGTTTAAAGGGGGCATAACTCAGGTAAAAATCAACGAACCATAAAATCCTTCCTTCATGCACATCTACCAATTGAGGTGATAACATTGACCAAGTTTCAAGAAGATCCAGCCAGAAACTTTGGAGGAGTTGCGTTGACAAGGCTGCAATTTCAATAAGCCCCAGAGACTAAGTTTTTAAGGGGCATAACTCAGGCAAAAATCAATAAACCATGAAATCCTTCCTTCATGCACATCTACCAATTGAGGTGATAACATTGACCAAGTTTCAAGAAGATCCAGCCAGAAATTTAGGAGGAGTTGCGTTGACAAGAAAAGTGGACGGACGTACGGACGGATGGACGGATGGACGGACGGACGGACGGATGGACAGACGGAGAAGATGACGCCAATATACGTCCGCCTCCGGCGGCGTATAAAAATCATACAAAAAAATAACTTTGTAATTTTAGCATTTATTGATTTAACTCCATCTTTCAAAGCAACTAGAGGTTGAAAAGCAAACTTGAGATAAAATAATTTAGTAATTTCAAATCTAAACCCAATGTTCTGGGATTCTGGCATTTCAGTCTTCTTGAACTCTTCAGACGATCCCAATGAGGTTTGATGATAATAGATATCTACTTAAAATAATATTGACTTTTTATAATTCATTTCCCACTACCCCTGGCTTCTCTGCCGCTCTGATATCAGTACAAATTTACAAACAATGTTTGCTTACCTTTCTTAGCTCTACAGTAACTTTATTTCTTCTTCTGCGCATCTCCTACAAAAGTCAAAGTAAAAATCTTTTATACACAGCTGATGTAATTAGTCAAGAGATATCAAAAAAGGTGATTTCTACCGCCCTAACATTTCTATTTGAAACATAGTCCTGATGCACCAGAGGTATTCCCAAAGCAAAATGCTGTGTTCGCAAAGCAAATTTTCATCCATTTTTACCAAATTCTTCTTCTTCTTCTTCCGATACTGTGCATATCCCTCTCTGGGGCATTATCGCACAGGAGTGTATGTACAAAGTCGTTGTGCGGCAATAAACAGTTAAAAGTGTGCAGGTTAAAAGCGGTAAAAACACATCTGGTGATTATGGTATGATGAGCCCCCCCCTTTGAAAGCATCGCGACTCAGTGCTGCCGTCAGGTGCTCTGGCAAGTTGTTCCATAGACGGATTGCTGAGGGGAAGAAGGAATGCTTGTAACAGTCGGTTCTGCAGAATGGTATGTGGAACCTGTGACCATAGCCATGCCCACCTAGTGTAAGGGGGTGGAAGAAGTTTTGAGCAGGAATGTCTATTAGTATATGCGTGATATGCGTGATACGGTACACCATCACCAACTTTGCGTTTGTGCGTCTCTGTTGTAAAGTGGGCCATCTGAGGTTTGACATCATCTCTGTGCAGCGTTTTTTCTGGCCATTTGGGAAAGGTACCTGTACCCCTACGATTGGGAATTTTTCGCATCGCGAAATCTTCAAAATTGGGAAAAAACGAGTTGCGAAATCTTCAAATTGGGAAAAGATTTATTTGCAAAATCAATGAATAGGGAATCTTTTAAGTGCATCTTATCTATCATTAGGGGCTATATTTTGAACAATAAACCATTGTAAGGTCTAGGTTTCAACAGGAAGCTACTGGTGCACATATATTTAGAGTTTTTAGACTTATGATTATCTATACATATGCTGAAATCTAGCATTCACTCCACTTCTCTCAATACTTTGGATGTAGTTATATACAAATTCTGCCTTACATTTAAAGAAACATTTATTTTGTTGTCTGCATGGAAGTTTCTTTCATTTTTGACCATTCAAAAACTACATTGTGGAAAGGGTTAAAGAAAAATGGGAGGAGAATACAAAACACTTTTAGAAGTTAAAGCTCCTTTGTTCTCAATCTTTTCTAGCTATTATATAAGTGATCTGTTGCTTAGAATTTTAATTTGGATCTGTCTTAAAAGAATTCAAGTTCTCAGTGTTTTGATGTATTGGCAATTAAGATTAAGCATTTATTGAGATATTTCCAGCAAAATTAAAATGCATGGGCCATTGGGAACGGCACATAAGATCATTGGGAACGGTAGATATGGAGATTGGGAAACGGCATGTGCTAAAATTGGGAAGAGCCTGTAGTCATTGGGAAAGGTTCCTTTTACCGGTACTAGTTATAGAAGGAAAAAATCCCTGCTGTGGTACTACTAGTGGTTTTGTAATCCCCAGTGACAAAGCGTGCTGCACGTCGCTGGACTGCCTCAAGCTGGGTTATGTTACCAAACTATTAAAATGTTTGATTTATTATTGAAAACATGAGTGTTTCGCGCTTGTTTTAAGGAATACGACCCATCATTAGCTCTAAATGATTCGTGTTATATCAGCTGTTTCCGCAACAACGGAAATAATCGAGCATGTTCGGATTTACGGAGATTTTTTAAAACATTTTTTGTAAAGAGACTTCTACATTAGATTTGAATTTGTACGAACAGTTTCTACAACGAATCCCAGCCGATGAATTTATAAAAACGTCAAATGAAACAACATAAGACGAAAAAATCAAAATATTTTGGCATTTAGAATGACCCCCCTTTGCAACAACAACAACTACAGCGCACCCAGTGGTCTCCCCTGAATCCGAATTACGTACCTCTGACGTAATATGTCACTGTTTGGAGGTTGATTCGCACCATAAATATTTCGTTCCATAACTGGTCACTTTGTTTACCGTAATTTTGGTCTTTTCTTTGGGAAAAGGTAAGCTTGACCTTTGCCATTTCTTTCTGTTTAACCCTTTCCCAAACAACTGGACACAAGATAAGACCAACTGATGCTTTCTCTACGCTAGGTTTGCGTGAAAAAAGAAACCAATGAGAGAAAAGAAGCAAATATTGATACAAACAGTTGTATTCGTTTTCTCTGTAGAATTTCTATTTGATTATATATGTTTGTGTTTCTGTCTCGTCTTTTCCATCTCTTTAGCTACTAATAAGGCAGCAAACATGATTCAAACATGACATCAGAAAACTGATATTCAAAAGTTGCTTGTTTACCTAACCCTTTCCCAAACAAGACCTAGTTTTGGCAGAGACCTATCTTTCTACAACATTCCTGGCTTTATTTTTTTTTTTCAAAATGTTTCTTGTGATGATAATACCGTCCTCAACACACACCCAGACACACACATTTCTGGGGTATTTTAACAATTTTCGACATAGACATGTTTGGATAACGATTTACATGCGGATAATTATGTACTTGTAACATTTTTATTTCTACCATTGTTAAAGTATTGAAACTTTGCACACATGCAGGGGTTCTTTTTATGGCTAGGGGAAGGGGCCCGGGGCCCTTAATTTGGGGAAAAATGCGTCGAACAAGCCCTTATAGGGGAAAAAATTTCAAGCATGTTTTTTGGTTGAATGCCGAAAATGCTTCAAATATTTTAGAATACACAAAGAAAATAGATTTTGATGGCAATTTATAAGCTGGTAGACTGAAGATCTTTGATTGTTAACATAAATACTCCCATGGGAGACCATTATAAAGGTTGAAACATTGATTTATGAGGGGAAAACTATAATTTAGGGGAAAAATTCCCAGAGGGGAAGGGGCCGAAATTCGGCCCCAATTTCTTAGTAAAAAAAAACCCCGACATGCTTGTGGTCAGACATGTATTTATTCCTTATTAGGATAAAGACTGGGTAAAGATTCATTACCCTTTCAAATTTCTATTTGGGTAGATTTTTATTCTTTTCATCCTATAAAATTTCACAATCCAACACTTTTTCGTTGAGCTATCCTGTCCACCTGACATCTCTTGTTTTATATTTTTTTTTGTTTATATATATATGTTTTTTTAATAGTAACATTTACTATTACATAAATATTCCAATGCAAACAATAAAAATCATGTAAAATTCGTATGGAACAATTTTTTAAGTATAATGAACAAAGAGTGTCATTTTGCTTAAGAAATTGGGCAGTGGTAAAAAAGGGGGTGTATTAGTTAAAGTGATTTTTTTAAAGTTGTGTACAGCGAAACTGTTCAATTTTTACTTTATTTGAAAGAATATATACATAGGAAAATTATTATCTTCCTTTTGTGCCATGCTTTTTGATATATCATTGAAATTAATGTCATTTAAAATTGACTATTGTTTCAGATTCGTCCGAAAAGCCTGTCGAAAGTATGGTAGCCATGTATTACAAAAGCAAAAAAAATATTTTGTTGCTGGTTATTATTTATTTACTTGTTAGTCCATTGTTGGGGATAATATAAGCTATTGATTAGTTGCAAACACTTGTGTTTATTGCTTTTAATCATGCAGTTGTTGTGTTTAAAAGCTCACTTGGGGTGTTTGGCATTTCATGATTTTGTATGACCCTGATGCAAGATATAAAATTATCAAAATTTCACTAACGAAACGATCAAAGTTGATAAAAATTGGCAATTAGATGCGGGATACCATGCTTACTTTAAATATATATAGTTACTAATGTATCTTTATGATCCTATTGATGGGTTGTATACCTTAAGCGCAAAATAAGCTATTTTGCACTTCAAAATTTTGCCAAATAGGCCAGACGCCTTTTCCCAAAGTGGCTAGGAAAACACCTGTGCACATTCACACTAACCCTAGCAGTGATTTTGTTACAAATTTATGCGTAAGAGTCCTGGGACCCACTGGTTCCCAAAACAAATGAGTCCAACATTGATATATCGAATTCTTTGTAAGACAATGTCAATTACACATTGAAAATGTTAGAATCCTGCGACTCACTAAATAATTAATCAATGAGTCCTGAGAAAAAAGTATGAGTCAGGGACTCGGGACACGCAGGTAACAAAATCCCTGCCCTAGTTGTAAAAAATCAGTTTCTCAGTTTTACCACAGTTTATCAATCAATGTCTGCAACTGCTAAGTAAAATAATGATCCGTTTCTGTACTTTTCATTCAAAGAACATACAAATAGCATTTCTTAAACCATGCAGCCATGCTTTAAACAAAGTGAGCTATCCGGATGGACTGACATCCGAAATCTATGTGCTTGAAAGAAGGCTTTCAAAGTAATTAAATATCAATCAAACTTACATCAGCGTCTTTTCCTTTGTTTTTAAACAAATGGTTCCTGCTCTGTGCATTGACATCTTGTACTATTTCGGACATGATTGAGCTAAAAATACGTTTTTCTTTGAGTCAGTGGAAAAATTTTGAATCCAAAATGGCCGACTAAACTGTCAATGTGCTTTTTATAAGGGATGAAAGCTTGCATATGATTGGCCAAATGAGAAACCCGCCATTTTAGAATAAAGCTAATTATTATTCACGGCAACCCTTCAAAATACCAAAAACTAATTAGAATGATACAATTACATCTTTTAAGTTTAAGATTTATTACTTTTAAACAATATTTCTGCCTGATTACGACAATAAAAAGCTTAAACGCCGAACTGCGCGTGAAAGTTAAGGAACCAATCAAATCTTGTTTTACAAATATTAGCCTTACGTCTCCATTTCCTGTTTTTTTTTTTATTTAGACTAGAAGCCTTTCATTTTTCGTTAATAAACTGGGGAACACATTACGATTATTTTTTGCGTAATTCTGATCCCATGTTAGGTTACCCAACAAAAAAGAATTTGCAAAAACGATGACATAAAAGAAGCAAGTGCTGATGATTATAACTTTCTTTCATGTTGTCAATGCATAGGCTACATAATTTCCTATTTCTTTGTGCCAGTATATTTTTTTGCGTCTGACCACATAGCTCTACAACTTCTTTGAAATTATGGAATATTCTATATCTATCTATAATTTGAAAAAGGGTCAAGCATTTCCCAAACTACAAAACAGAGTTGTGTTGCCCAAAACAATTGTTAAGTCCAATGGATGACAGAATTATTTAAAGACTTTAAGAAAATGCTGATAAGTTATATTCCCCCCCCCCCCCAAACCTACTCTCCAAAGCCGAGGCCTATATTGATTAAACCATCAAATATGACCTCTGCAGTTTTCGGTACGCCAACAGCATATTTGGTCGTCATAATCTAATTATAGCACATCATTTGAATTATCGAATCAAAATCATTCAGTTTTATCTTGCATGATCATTACGTATACATTACGTCGCTTCTATTTTTGGCTGAAGCCGGTAACATTTGAATTATCGAATCAAAATCATTCAGTTTGATCTTGTTTGATTACGTATACATTACGTCGCTTCTATTTTTGGCTGAAGCCGGTAATTTGAAGCGTCAGCCAATGAGAGCTTGTATCAGCTTTTTAAATTGTTTTGTTGTGTATAGCTAACGATTGGATACTGAAATCCCGCCAAGGCCCCGAGATTAGACGTGAAATGACCCTGCGAGAACAGAGCTCATTCTATCGAAAAAGAATGTAGAGATAATGTGCTCTGTTCTAAAGAGAGTACCCCAAACCCCATGAACCCTGGCATTTTTTTTCTATCAGAGACGCCAAAACCACTTGGGATCCGTCACTGAAGATACTACAGGCAACAAAATTGTTGTTAATAAGGCAGTATTTCGTTATGAAATTGTGTTGGTAGGCTACAGAAAATATTGAGGAGAAAGGAGAAAATGCGGATGAATTAATCAATTCAATTACCTTCACAAGATATTGACATACACAGATGATAGAGATATACACATGTATCACGGTGGATAATCACGTGATACAATATTTTCAGAAAATCTTCAATAATTTTGTCAATAATGGACCGATTTGAATTCGGTTTGAAGCAGAGAATGTGGACAGACGTCACACATTAGATGGACGTGGTTGATTTTTTTAAAAATCAACTGATAACAAAGTTATTGAAGATAAACCAAAATTTTGGTTTATCTTCAATATTTTTTTATCAGTTGATTTTTCAAGAATCCAACACGTCCAGGTTATTCCTGGCACTTTCCCATCTTCCCTGCTTCAAACTGAATTCGAATTGGTCAAGTATTAAAAAAGATATTGAAGATTAACGGAAATTCTAAACGACGCGATTATACACTTAAAGACATTTCTAACGCAACACTTACCTTTTTGGTAATAACTTGAAATTTAATTAACCTTTTTTCATCAAATTTTCAACAAATTTAATTTATTCACAGTTGCATAATATCTGTAATTTTCATAAAGAAATATTGAGTAGAAATTATTGAATTTGCAATTCATATAATATGACTAGAAATTAAAAAGTCGCAAAAAAGCTGTTCTAGCTGATAACGTAAATTCCCGTTATTCATGTAACAGCAATAAAGTTCATGACATTCTGTGTTTCCGTCATGGACGTAAATGACACGAAGACATCCCCTTCTCATTGACAAAGCATAATTGATGAGGAATCTTTGCAGGATCATTCTTAACTCGTCCCATTTAAGTTTCTGTTCCAGTTGTTGAAAGTTTCTTGGAGCAAAAGGGCGAAAAACTAATGTCTGGTAACAAATTCGATGATTTTGTGCAATGCTGACACGTACAAGAGATTATTTCTTAAACAAGATATGTGCAATTGAATTCTAGTATTGCTTCGCACGTGAAAGCATGTTATCAAATCATATGAAGCAGTGGTATGAGATATGAGCATGGTTTGGTGACTCTGCTTTAATGCTATTGAATTCTGCAATTGCCTGGGGTTTTGTGACTTTTCATATTTGAGTCTTAGAGAAAAACCTAAATATTTTTTATGTTCGGATTAATCGATTTTGATGAAATTTACAGAAAACATGTAAACGTAGTTGATTTATATTGGCTGAAAATTTCATGAAACATGCTTCATTATTTATTCAATTATGATGAAAAATGTAAGTGTTGCGTTGGAAGTGTCTTTAAGTGTACACCGTGTGAATGCCCACCTTTGGTGGAATCTTGATCACTTCGCCGGTGCATCAGTGCATGCGTTCAGCGACGGATACAAGATTTCTGTGAGTGGGGTTCGATATTGTGAGGAGGGTTCGAATAGGCAAATGGGGGTCGTTTTCCTAGTATTACACAATTTTGACTGAATTTCTGCATAAAAATGAAAGAATCATGCTACAGAGGATGATTCGTTTGAACCCCCGAACCCCCTCTGGATCCGCCACTGGCGTTGGTTCGAATCTTACAGGTTTAACCCTTTCCCAAACGGCAAATTTTTTAGAGTGATCCACTTCTAAAACTGCCAAAAATGACAAAAATGGAAGTTATTAAAGATACAATTCGTGTAAAATATGGCATAGAAAATTTTGAGACAAATTCAAGGAGAAACTGTTGGTTATCAGCGCAGTTTCTTATTTTGTTTCAATGTTTTCCCGGGCTTTTTCTATTAGGGACGTCAAAACCAGATCTTGATTGGGAAAGGGTTAAGACACCTGCTTGCAGCAAGATTCGAACCACGACATGCAAACTAGGCTGGCCTATTATATATACAGCAGCCTGGAATTCGATATTGTGTTGTTTAACCCATTACAAAACGACAAAATTTTGGACTTGTCCAAATTCAAAGATTCTGCAGACAACAATATGAATTGAATGAAATTTCACATTCTTTCATCTTTCTGGATAGAAAAAATTGTGGGAAATGAAGAAATTGCTTGTTACAAGCAATTTCTTCATTTTCCACAATGTTTTTCAAAGGCATTATCTTGTAGGTAGTCAAAAAGAGTCATTGTGTGGTAATGGGTTAACCCTTTCCAAAACGTACATTTGTAGGTTGTCTTATATATGAAAGCTGCTACAGAGGACAAAGCAAGTGTTGATTAGGATATTTATAAATAGTTTTGGCCTATAACATAGCGAGCGCAGAAAATATTGAGACAAAAGGAGAAAATTGTGATTATCAGCACTTTCTTCTTTTATGTTTCCCAATCCTATTACGTCAGGGACATCAAGATCAGGCCTTGTCTTGGCAAAGGTTTGATCTTGAATAGGTAAATATGGTTCTTTTTTTTTTCAAGTAAACAATGACGTAATTTCGGACAAACGATAGCATTTCGTCGGTTTTATTCTAAAACTCCGCAACTACAGCTTGATTGAAGCTGTAGTCACGAGATTTTATAACAAAATCGACGTCCTTTTTGGAAAACAAGTCACGGAAAACATTTAGAGAAAAGGGGAATCGCGTCTTACCATTTTCCTTCAACATAAAAATTCATGCAGTCTAGGGAAGAAGTAGAGTTCTCAAGAAATACCCTAGACTAGCCCTAGTCGTTTTTGTTTGCTGTATTTGAGCAGGGGTTTTCATTCTCCTAAAAGCTTGCCTCTATAATCCAAGTGCAAGGTTTTCATTGCTGAACAGAAACGACCCTAGTATTCTAGACTAGGATGTCATTTTTTTTTTTTTTAGGTTATTTATCCTCGGTTGCCGGTTGCCCATATGACCGAGTAGTAGACTGGGCGTGCCCAGGAAGGAAATCCCTTCTTTTGACCTGTTTCCAGCTTTGAATGGTGGAGGAAGACCCCAAGTGAGCACCTGGGTAGAACCACCGACGTTCCGCAAGCCAGCTGGATAGCTTCCTCACATGAAAGTTCATACGTCCCTGGCGGGATTCGAACCCACAGAGGTGAGGGGCAAGTGATCCTAAGTCAGCGACTCTAACCACTCGGCCACGGACGCCCCAAGGATGTCATTTAAAAAGGGTCTGCTCGTTTATACTATTACCTTAAGGTTTACGAACTGAGAATGAAATCACTACTTTCTAGCCATACGAAATGTATCAAATTACACACACTTGTAAATACACTTCAATAAGTTGATTCACCATGCCGGATTTCAAGATTATGATTCAAGAAGAAAATAATGTACAAATATTGTTTTATTCTATATTCATATGCAAGGGAGGTAATTTCGCACATTTTTGTCAAATATTTCCATAAGTATGCATTAATTCAAAATTCTAAACCATTCAAAATGCTTATGTTTGTATTAGGAATGGAAATGTAACATATACTGAAGGAAACTTCTAACGCAAGATGCTTTTTTTGCTTGTGTAATTTTTCTGTCTGAATTTCTGACAGCAATTTTTATTGCAATTTGTATCCCTACACATGCTCTATGATTGTTTACTGAAAACTTGAGTGTCCTGTCATGCCTTATTGCGCACGCGCGGCTTTTCACAAATACTGAATTTAGTGTTGCACGTGCAACTCGAACACCGATTTCAACCTTTCTGTATGCAGCGATTTTTTTAAACGATAGCTGAGTGAAGTTAAAATCATTTCTTCAAAGTTCCTCTTCACAATATGCCAAGATTGAGCATGGAAGTCAGAGCGCGCGCCATTGGAATGCACCAAGCGGGAATGACATTCATACCTGTAGCCGTTTTGTTGTATTGTGCAATATCTACTGTCGGCGGACTTTGGCAAACGTTTAACACGTCGGGTAGGAACACACCATTATGAAATTCTGATTAGCTGATCAAGGCATTAAACAAAATACTGCACTATTAGTTCCTACACCCCCACCCACCAAGAAATGCCTTAGACCCATTTTCTGCCCTTTCGGGTCATGTGGCTGATTTGCAAAGGTAGAGTAACTACTGTGGCACAAGATAATAGACTAAGAACTCAATGTGATACCGAAACATAAGGATCTCAAAATTGACCCCTTGTGTGTATTGGCGCTTTGCGCTGCGTGATACGGTGCATTTACGGACTTTCATTATTGCCAGTGGCAGTATAATGTATTGTTCTTTGCATATGCCATTTTGGGTTACGAGTTATACAAACATAAATGAAATATACAACATTGAAGCTAGTTTTGCGTTGGAAGTTTCTTTCATTATAGTTTAGGAATTACTGACACTTTTCAAAATTTCGCCTCTGGCTCTGCATTTCAATCTCAGTTCGTAAACCTTAATACTAGGGTCTGGGCCAGACTAGAAATACCCCCGAATACACTGCAGGGGTTACCTGGCTTACAAGCGAGCCATATCAGCGACTTTTACTGGTCAGATACTGTTTGGTAATTAACTGTTACAAAAATTCCACATAGATTCTATGTAGCAACATTGAATTTTTCGCCATGAGTAGACCGGCTTTACCGCTATCTATGATAAACCGTCTGTGTTGTTGTAACGACACCAACGGAAATACTTTTGTTTGTCCGAAATTACGTCACGAATAACTGATTAAAATCGTTCCCTATTGGATCAGGCTTTTTTATATTAGGGAAAGGGTTATTCTTTTTATCGTTGGTAGTCAGGGAGGTGAAAACATCGTAACTACATCTTTGTCAAGACGTAGTTACGAGGTTTTGACCTCCCATCGACGCATAAGGTAGTCTGGTTCCCGTACCTGAAATCTACTATGAATATATATTATAACGTAGTGTATTAGAGGCGGGAACCAGGCTACGCATAAGGTTACGTAACAATAATTGTGACCGGTCGCGCTAAAAGGGGTAACATCCCAATTGGTCTACTCCCATTTCGTCTACTGTTATTTAAGTGCAATAAGTCCCAATTCGTCTACTGTCCCAACTTGTCTACTTTCATGTCAAATCATCAATAAACAACATTATTTTTTATTTGAGAAAATGAATTGAGTCAATATATTCACAAATGAAATAAAAATGCAAACATTTTGATGAAAATCATATAATATCATATTGATATACAAAGTATAGAAGAGTAGACGAAATGGGACTTATGTCAAAAAAAGTAGACGAATTGGGAGTAGACGAATTGGGAGTAGACGAAATGGGATTAAACCCTAAAAGGGACCTGATTGGGTGTGTGAAAAATATCGACCTAGTCTATCTGCGCAGTCCGCGCAGCCAGACGTGGGTCGACACTTTTCATTTTTGTGTATTTTTTTTTAGACCCGAAAAGTTTTCCCTATCTCACTATAATTATGTTCATTTTTCGCATACGGGATCTGGTAAGGTTGGCATGTGCTGGATCTAACAAGTTTGTCAAAATTTGGATTTTTGGGGTTCGGATAAGGTCCCTTTTAGCGTGACGGGTCACATTTGTGTGGATGAATGATTTATCCGTGCAAATGTGAAAACCTCTCACGAGAATCCAAAACGAGGCAACAGAGAGAGAGGCCCGGGTAGGGGTTTTATTTGATATCTAAGTTGGTGAAAAGTTTGGTGAATAGGGAACGATTTTATCCAGTTAACTGTGACGTAATTTCGGATAAACAATAGTATGTCCGTATACATGTGTTGTTATAAAATCTCGTAACTTCGGCTTGATGCAAGCCGTAGTTACGAGATTTTACAACCACACTGACGGTTTATCAAAACATAACAATAAATCCAGTCTTTTTTAGCATAAAGTTCATTGGTATTTTAAAAAAAATAACCATTTCCCCAACAACAACAAAACAAACAAACAAAATAAAAATAAAATAGGCATAATTCTAAAGCTGTCACAGACGACAAATTGGTATGGATAAAGATATGGATCATGTACTTTGTAGTCGAGAAAATACTGAGACAAAAGGAGAAATTCTGAATTCAACAACACCTGCGAAATACTATTGTTTGTCCAAAATAACGTCACTGTTAACTTGATTAAATCGTCACCAATTCGTTTGGAGTGGGATCGGAATATGAAATGTACAGACTGTTCTGGACCCATGTTAGTTATAAAATGCCATAATGGTGATCTGGTATATGATCGAAATACTGAACACTGACGCTTTCCCAAACAAGAACTGTTTTTTCTCTCTCTTTTTAACATAGGCCTAATTAATAGAAAAAGCTTGAAAAATCATTGAGACAAATGGAAAAAGATCCTTTTATTTCAATATTATATGTCCTTCATTTTTTTTTTGCACGTAAATCATATCTCTATCGACATTTTTTCGTCTGCAGTAGCTTTGAAATGAGAACAACAGTAATTTTTGGAAAAGGGTTGAAAGAGGCTCCAATCAATCAACCTAAGTCTATCAACATCAATTTAGTTCACGGTGTATAATCACGTGATGCAACAATTTCAGAAAATCTTCCATAACTTTGTAAATAATGGACCGATTTGAATTGGGTTTGAAGCAGAGAATGTGGACAGACGTCGTGCATTAGATGGACGTGGTTGATTTTTGAAAAATCAACGGATAAAAAGTTATTGAAGATAAACCAATTTTTGGTTTATCTCCAATAACTTTTTTATCAGTTGATTTTTCAAAAATCCAACACGTCCAGCTATTCCTTGCATTTTCCCACATTCTCTGCTTCAAACCGAATTCAAATTGGTCAAGTATTAAAAAAGATATTGAAGATTATCGGAAATTCTGAGTCACGTGATTATACACCGTGTTAGTTGTCTGCAGCAGCTTTCAAATCGGACATTCCTTATTGTCGCCTTGGAAAGGATTAACGTCTTTATTTGAAAATGCTTGGGAAAACATTGAGGCAAAAGAAAAAAATGCTGATAATCAACACAAGGAATTTTAGCGATTTTGATTGTGTCTCTTTCTCTTTCTTTAATAAGGAAGAGACACCATCAAAATCGCTCAAATTCCCTGTGATAATAAGCATTTATTTTCTTCCTTTTGCCTAAATATTTTCTCGGCTCCATTGTACACACCTTTTTTTTTTACTTTTTTTCAACACCCCTTTTTGTCTGCAATTGTTTTCAAAGTGGTACCATCAAAATGTTTATCATTTGGCCATGGTCTGGATAAGGGTTTTAACTCTTTCCCAAACAAGACCTGGTTTTGACGTCCCTGATATAAGAGGCTTGGAAAAACATTGAGACAAAAGAAGAAACTTCTGATAACCAGCAGTTTCTCCTTTTGTCTCAATATTTTCTATGCCATATTTTACACAAATCATACCTTTAAATAACACACATTTTTGTCTTTTGTGGCAGTTTTTGAAGTGGACCACCTTTGCCGTTTGGGAAATGGTTAAAACCACCACTCCCCCTATCGGGGCCTCTAGCCTCTGAGCTCTACAGGTAAGCGCCGCCCACTATGCCATATACGGGCTATTTCGACGCCATTTTTCACAGTTCGACAAGCGACGCTTTGGAAGGCAGATGGAAAACTTTATAAGGAACGCTGGATAAGGTAGATTTCTTTTCTTATTTCCCCTTTTCAAACAATATTGTAATTTCTATTGCATTTCTCTCTCTTTTAAAATTCTTTTTCGTGCAATTTTTTCCCCATTTTTTTTTCGAAATTTCAGAAATATTATTTTTGAATAAAAGAAATGATTGCTCATTTCTCTTTTCCTAAAATGTTTTCTATGACATTTAGCCTTCAAAAATCTTCTCCTCCTCAACCACTTGGCCAATTCTTTCCAAACTTGGCAGGATGTGTTTATTGGGTGACCCTTTTCATAACTTGTTGGTGAATTTTTGATTCTGTTGTGACGTGGGCACTACATACATGTATTCAGCGTAGTAATTTGGTACTACTTTTTGCACACGGCCTTATTGCATGCTTTGTGGCGGGAAAAAGTGACATGCTGAGCTGTCTTGCCTTAGCCTAGACTGGGTTCCAGACTGATCATTTTTCCCTCCTTTACTTTCTCCGGTCCAAAGATCAGTCTGGGGTCAAGCAAAAGCGCCATCTGTTTTTTTCACAATTTTTGGGGATAATTTCACGAACGATAACTCGTCCAGATAATTATCTAGTGCTATATTTAGTAACAGAAATCCCCATGGACTAGACTGGTACCCGTATTTCTTCATGGAAATCGGGTACCCGTCTTTTTTCAAGATAATTCTAATTAGGCTAACAAATATTGCACAATTCAGCAATTATTGGATTTTATATCTTTTTGGTAAACTGTTATTGCTAAGGGTTAAACGGTTGGCTATAAATCCTACGGTGTCGGTCGCTTAACCCTTTTAAAAACGGCAAACATTTTGACCGCTTTATTTTGAATGCTGCCGAAAGGGATGTTGAACAGAAAGGGATTTGTTAACCAAGAAGCTGAGAAAAAACTGAGGCAAAAGGGGAAATTACTGTTTATCAACATTTCTTCTTTCGCTTTAATGTTTCCACAAGCCCTTTCAATTAAACACGTTGAAACCAGGTCTTGTTTGAGAAAGGGTTTGCCCTTTCCCGAAAAAGACCATAATGGAAACGGGTGATCTAAAAAAAAGAAGAAAAAAAGCAGAAACTTAATATTACAATCAGTTTTCTCCTTTCATCTCAATATTTTCTTTCTGTGTACAAATGCCATCTTTATCAACAACAGTTTCTGGTTTTGCAGCGTTTTCAAATTGGAGCAGTAGAAGGGCTGACTAATAACCAGAAAACAAAGTTTCAATCTTGTCTAAATTCTAGATGTTGCAGACGACATTTTCAAGTAAATCATTTATTGATATGTAACTTTTTTTTTTCTTTTTGGAGAAAAAATTGCGAGAAATTAAGAAGTTATGTGCCACAAGCAATTTCTTCATTGTCCACAATGTTTTCAAAAAGCTTTATCATGTCGGGTGTCAAAGGCGTCAATATGTGGGAATGGGTTAGTGTGACACACTTACAGTAGACAATAACACATATAACACCTCTTCTTATCAGTCTGTTATCTTATCCACCAATTTACACCTTAACAAACGACCGCAATTTAGACTCCCATTTTAGAAGATGCTTGCAGGCGACAAAATTTGTGATGATAAAGGTAGGATTTGTTTAAGATAATGCAAGAAAATACTCAAACAAATGGAGAAAACTGTTAGTATCGAAATATCTTCCCAGCCTTTTTCTATTGGAAAGGTCATGTTCGGGAAATGATTAAATAGTTTAAATGGCCCATTGATGAGTTAGTTTTTACATAAAAAACACCCATTTCTCGAAATATTTATTAACTATTTGTCAAATTGCGTCATAATAATTTTTCATTTTTCTCTCGACCATTTTTTTTTACATTTTGTATCAGACAATAGTAAGAAATGGAACTTAACATTTTTCATTGTTTTTCATGTATAATAGAATTTCAAACAACATTAATTTCTCCTACTGTTGTAAGTTTGAAGGAATTTAATAGTTAAACGAATTTATGTTCGAATAAAAGAAAATAAATAAAAAGGAAAAGAAGAAGACAGAAGAAAAATCGTTTGCAAGGGTTCCATCCAAGCTTTAGGGTAGTTCACTGTTGAGCTTTAAAACAATCATTTTGTGTCGATATAAACCAAACAAAAGTCGTGCTTGTTCCTTAAAAACTTTTTTTGTAATTGTTACAGAAAAAAATATATGCAGTTTGGGAATGGTTAATCTATCCGCATTGGATTTGCCATGGCTCACTTAAAAACTATTGTCCCCCAATTGCATTCTTAAAAATCTATTCATCCGTGCAAAACCAAATTTTACCTGACAATGAATATGTGATTTTGACAACCAAAACGAAAGAAGCACATTGGAAACATTCTTGGAAAATAATGAGAAAATGCTAGAATTTGCAGAAATTTAATTATCTCTCAATATTTCAAACGTAATTCATTCCATTATAGTATCGAGCCTCGTTTTAAAACGACAGGCTTTAAATAGGTTATACGTCTAAAAATAGATCAATCGGTTTATCGGCTTATCATTGGAAAATACCGTGCTTGTTCCCAGGCGTCAATATCAACACGATCAAAAACGGATGCCGCGATATCTAACGGGTATTGATTTTTTATGCGCTATCTTATTGACCAAATTGTATATTGACGACTGAACCCAGGCTAGCCTTAGCCGCGTGCGATTTAGGCCAGAAGTTGTCTTCTGGAAGAAGAAGAAGATGCAGTCTGGTTCCCGCCTCGGATACACTACGTAGTATTTTTTCTACTATGTAGTGTATCAGAGGCGGGAACCACTCTCTTCTGGAAGAGCTCTACCGGCCTAAATCGCACACGCCTCTTGTGTTCAGTCTGCTTCCAACTATCGATCTATAAAGGTCTACAGTACAACTTCGGCTTATCTACATCAAGGTGCTAGTAACACTGGACATTAAGGTAACACTTGGGGTAGTCTCTGGTTTACCGGGCGCAAATTCTGTCCTATCCTATTTTATATGGTCTAGGTTAGGGTTAGGGTTAAAAATCGAAACTCATGTAGAAAAATTGAAAAACTGTCAAGAAAAAAGAGCAGGGGGTGTGGGGGACGGCAGTCCCCCATCATTAATTAACCCAAAATAAAGCATGACATTTATTGCGCCCGGTATACCAGAGGTGCGCCAACACTTGTTTATTCTCTCTTTATCCTTAATTAAGAATTGGCCACTCACTTCAATTCGTCAAAAATTATGGGCGTGGCAGGGCGGGGCTTATCGAACTTACAGAAATCATGTGAAAAATCTTTAAAAATCAATTATCAGGCCATTTTGAATCAAGCTTGGCAGAAATGTCCCTTGAGTGACTGTTTTGAACACATGCTCATGAATCTTTGATTCGGTGAAAATTGTGGGCGGGCCAGGGCGGGGCTTTTTCAGACTTCGAGAAATCGTAAGATAGTTATTCTAAAACCTTCTTCTCCTTAACCATTGGGCTAATTCTTACCAAACTTGAAAGGAATGTTTATTGGGTGACCCTTTTCAAAACTTATTCGTGAATTTTTGATTTGTCAAAAATTGTGGGCGTGGCAGGGCAGGGCTTATCACACCCATTCTCATTTTTCGGCCGAAAACCACCAGCAAAATTTCAAAATTCCGACTTTACAGAATTGCAATATTTTTATTACAATATGATAGTATAACATCTATACGGTAAAAAAATGGTAATGGCCACTCTTTTAAAGGTGACTGTCTTTACCTGCATCAATGATTTGAAGAACCCCTAAAACTACCATTTAATTTTACGTGACACGACTGTATTATATCAAATCTGGTAAAAAAAACATTCAAGTAAGTTACAAAGGACGTAATGTTTTGGTAATTCAACAGGCGATATATAGCTGTATATTAGAAATTCATGTGAATTGCATAAACTGGAGACATGTAAGAACAAGAAGCACCGCGAGTATGGGATTTATTAGAACTAATGTCCAAAAACAGTCAATATTTAAAACACTTGCTTCTAATTCCTCTCGTGACTTATGATGGCAACAAATTAGTTTATGAGACTAATTATTTCATTAAGCAATATTTGTTCTATCAAACTCAAAACAAATTAGCCTGTATTTGGTAAAAATAAAAAGAATATGTCGACCTAACGAAATTTGATCCTTTGTCACGTAATATTCAGTGAAAGTAACTGCTTTAGAAACAAGTCCTATTTTTCAATTGAATAGTATTATTTGAAAGTGCAATTAGTTAAAAATAAAAAAGACAACTATTTGTTTGATTTGAAATACATACTATCACCATGAAATGAAAATTACCCCTACATTGTGGGTTATTGATATTTACATAGAAGTTAAGAAAGAAATCAAATTCAATCTTCTCCTAAAGCATAAAGCCATTTGGATTTCAGTGTGCGATATCGCCTCTTCAATAATATTTCAAATTATCACTATGCAATGAAAACTTACATAATGGTACTGGTTCTCGGTTTTTTAAATAGAAATAAAGGCATAGATACCAAGATATAAAGATAAAGATATTTTGTCTGTAACCCGCGTTGCTATCGTAATATTCACTGTTTATCACTATTCGAATTCTTAAGATATAGATCCTTCAGGAATCTTCTATCTGCATTTGGGTTAATGTATTTGAATTTTGCATGTAGCTTGGACCACTGGCTCTATCACAGGTCACTGCTAATAGAAATGTGGTTTTGTGACAAGCACATACGGTATTAGGAGGAGTATTCTGTCCGTCTCTAGTGCTTCTTGTGTCTCATTTCTTTCTTTAAAGCTGTCCAAATTCTTATTGTCTATAGATATGTCAAGGAATTCATGGAAAGAATAGTGAACTTTGTTTCAATGTCTGAAATGTTGAGAAGCGGGTGTGTAATTTAACTTGACGAAACAGTGAATATTACGTGACGATCCTGATTGCAGCTAAAGGCCTGTTTAAAGGGATAAACATTCAGAACACGCAAGTTTATGAGAGAAATACTATTTTTGAGTCTTAGTGCAAGCTTTAAATATCACACCTGTCAGGAGATTATGATATTGAACCAACAATGTACATGACTGTAAATCCAACAAAACCTTCCTTCGTATTCGGATTACAGTCGTTGAATTTCAAAATGAATGGAAAAAAGCTTAAACATGAAGCCATAGTACAACTACAGGTCATGAATGATAATTAGGTTGTTGTCAAACGAAGTTATGGTCACTTTTGTTTTTCAGTGTCACGTTGTATTCAGTCACGTAAAATTAAAACTTTATTTTAAATCAGGATGACTTAACGTGGTTTCAAAGTATATTGTCGTACTGTGTGTAAATAGTGTGTATATACCAAAGACTTTGATATACTTAAAAAGATTTAGACATGGTCTTTACCATAAATGAAAAATCGCTGTCACGTACATATTCAGGCGAAAAAGTCCGACACTTGGTGGAGCTATTTCAAATGGCGACCATGAAGTAAATACTTCCATTATTTGGATACACATGTTCTGGGGCAATAGCTATATGGATAATTGATTTAAAAAAGCGGTAAGTGGTATGATTTTGCTTCTGTTGTTAATTTAGTGTGCATACAAAAAACAGTCACGTAGAATTCGCCTGAGTTGTGACAGAGCAAGAAAAGACATTTTTTTCAAAGCAGCAAATTTATTTTATGATTCCAGGTAATTTTATCATATTCTTATACACCACGTGTAGAATGAAACATATTCTGCGTATATCGCTTTCTGGACAGAGATTTACCAACCCTTTGAAATTCGGAAAATTGGGTTGTGACACTGATTTTTACTTGGGGTCGTGTTATATAATCGCTGGTTAAGATCAAACGTAAGTTTAGATCGCCGTTGTTTGATATAAATTCATCAGATATATGGTTAAGCAAAAATATGGCATGCAGAACAAGTATATTTTACACTAACAATGTCCCTTTCAAATGGTTAGAATGCTTGTGACACGTTTTCGGCCCAAAAAATGAGAATGGGTGATCAGACTAAAAGAAATCTTTAGGTAATTCTTCAAAAATCTTCTCCTCCTCAATCACTAGGCCAATTCTTTCCAAACTTGGTAGATGTATTTATTGGGTGACCCTTTTCAAAATTTGGTCGTGAATTTTTGATTCGTCAAAAATTGTGGGCGTGGCAGGGCGGGGCTTATTGGACTTAGAGAAATCATGTGAAAAATCTTTAAAAATCAATTATCAGGCCAATTTGAATCAAGCTTGGCAGAAATGTCCCTTGAGTGACTGTTTTCAACACATGCTCATGAAATTTGGTTCGTCAAAAATTGTGGGCGTGGCAGGGCGGGGCTTATCAGACTTCGAGAAATCGTAAGATAATTATTCAAAAATCTTCTCCTTAAACACTGGGCTAATTCTTACCAAACTTGAAAGGAATGTCCCTTGGGTGACCCTTTTCAAAACTTGTTCGTGAATTTTTGATTTGTCAAAAATTGTGGGCGTGGCAGGGCGGGGCTTATCGGACTAGGAGAAATCATGTGAAAAATCTAAAAAAATCAATGGGGGTATGATCACTTTCAGTGATATTCTAGTTTACAATAATTTAATGTGACATAATACTGACATATATATTTGTAAACAACAAAATTTATATTGTACACAATCAAATACACGAAGAACTCAGGTGAGCGATATCAGTGCCTTTCAGGCACTCTTGTTTGTTACTATTTATAGAATTTGCATGATTATGCCCCTTTTGAAGAAAATGGGGATATATTGTTTTACAAGTGTCAGTCTGAGGGTCAGTTGATAGGTTGGTCTATCAATCGGTCTATAGGCCAAGCTTGATAGGAGCCTAACTTAAAAAGTTCAAGTCCTTTTGGCATCAAAAAGCATCAGTGCGTATGAATGGGTTTATTGAAAATTTGATTTTCTTAAGACTTAAATTTTGTAAATTTTTCCTTGATTTCGAAGAAATTGTGATTCAAATCATTATTATGAAAAATTCAATATTTAATGTGTCACAGAGAATTAAGAATTGACAATCTATGCAAATCTTAATTACCTGTTTGCTTAACCCTTTCCCAAACAAGACCTGATTTTGACGTCCCTAAGAAAAGAGGCTTGGGAAAATATTGAGACAAAAGAAGAAAATGCTGATCATCAGCATTATCTCCTTTTGTCCCAATATTTTCTGTGCTGTTCACACATAAACTATATCATGATTGACATGCATTTTGTGATCTGCTGCAGTTTTCAAATTGGACCACATCCTAATATTTTGTTGTTTGGGAAAGGCTTAATTGTTCTATTTTCTCTTGTTTTTCAGCCGTCACCCCCAATGCCCTCGTCGCTGCACAAAAAGCCCCACAGTGAAATCGGGAAGTGCCGGAAAGTTATTCGAAGTGAAAATCGGGAAATGTGGTGTACACAATGCAAACGCAAGAAGGCATGTACTCGGTTTTTTTACTGAAACATTACATTGAAAAAGTAGACTAAAGCATTAAAAAACGGCGTTAAACCCCAATAAATCGATACAAATTGGAATATGACAGTTTCAAGCGAATGAAATTCTACTTTTTCTGGTCTTTCTTTTATTATATAAAACACATTGTGGAAATGAAGAAGTTGCTTGTCACAAGCATTTCTACTTTCCACAATGTTTTCTAAAGCAATTATCTTGTAGGGCATCAAAAGATGTCATTGTGTGTGAATTGGTTATTCAAGAAGCTAACAATTTTATTGCCCAAAACAGTCGGAGAGTCAGTTGTTAGCCCACTCAACTTGTGGCACATGATGGTTATGAGTTCGAGCCACACTCATGTAAGGCATGTCTTTGGTTAAGGCACTTAATTGTAAGCCCCAGTCTACCCAGCTGTGTGGAGTGGGTAGCAGTGAGGTAAAACTTACTGCCTCTTCTCGAAAAAAGAAATAAAGGACCTATAGAAGTTTTAAGTAACTTATGTACATAGTACATCTGGCCTCGAAAACTTTATGAAATGTAAAGCGCATGCTCGAGCGTACACTGCTTACTAACTCTGATACTACATCTTGTTTGTAAACAAATACGTTAAGTACAGAGTGTCCCAAAAAAAACGGAACCCATTTTTGAAAGTGCATTTCTCATGTATCAAGTAATATTTCTCCACCAAATTTACATATGCAATAGCAACGACAGTTTTCTATAAGAAGTTAAAATTTGGTTGAAAAATATTAATTAGTTTTGAAAATATTGGCATTCAAATGAATGCACCCGGAAAACCATTTTAACACAATATCGATCTTTTCGTTTTGCAGCGCTACACTAATTGAATAAACGCTATGTAACAATTGGTTAATATATTCAATACAATACAAAAGTGATTTTGAAATTTTGTTTAATAGTGGATTTTTATTTCATCTATTTTGCTAATAAATAAACTGTTAAAGAAGAGCTGCAATTTAACTAAAATGAATACAAACAAAATATCCAAGTGCATCACAGACTCATGAATAATAATCATAGACACTTACCGGTATTTTATTTCTGACCAACATGCCGGTCACCGCTCAATTGAAAAGTATTACGGGTTTCACTTGACCTGACACTGAACTTTATGCAAAACATATTTATATATGACAAATAACACAAAACTCACCAAAAAGAATTAAATCATAGTCCACAGAAATATATACCGAGTCAAAAAAGAAAGTGTGCATACTTCTACTTTATATATCTACGTTACCGCTACAATTAACTCAACGAAACTTCTACATGGAATTTACCAATTACCTTTCTTATGTCTATTGACATTGGAAGCAACTTTAGAAGATTAAATTGTCTGGCACATTACCATAAACTGTAAGCACCTTTTTGCACGTGGTTATCAAAGCAAACGTTTCGTAGTAAACTTTGTCGTCTTAGGTTTGTATTCAAAGTGTATAAAAGCTAAATCAAACATAAAATTTCAAAATGCTGTGTAGCCAAAGATGCTACGTCTAGGTAATCACGGCAGATTTCACACGTTAGTTTTGCTGGTGTCATGAACCAGCGTAAAATGTGTACTTGTCGTATAAAATGTAATCGCAATGAAATCATGCGTTCGAAATCAGGTTCCCAAAACAAAGGGTACGTTTTGATAGGCTTCAGTCTGATAAACCGAATGCAACAATGACTACACAAGATCGTTACATGACGTTGACGTCATTATGTCAACGCTTCAAATTAACAACGTTTATGGCGATTCAAGACAGCAAGCATATGTAAGCGACATTCGAAATCTGTGAAGGCAGATAGACAGCCCATAAGAGATTTGAGACCATATGTTTTTCACATTATTAAGACGCCAAAATCTTACGTTTCGTCTGATTTAGGCACGTCGTGATCGGAACAGGACACGTGAAAATTAGTCCTGAATGTGGTATAGGGCCGAGAATCTTTTCTACCTGAGTTTCGCTGACGTTAGGGTCCAGATAAAGAAATAGCAGGACGTGGAATATGTCGTCCAATATGACCGCGCAATGAAATTCCAAACGATACAAAGAGACATTATGTACGATCAATGAGACTACACATGTTTGCCTCCATTCATTTAAGACATGTCACACTAGAAATTGATGAAGAAGTCGTCAGAAAATTGCATTATGTAATCTCCTCAATTTCGTCAGCTAGTCTTGTGAATTTTGAAACTGACCCCCATCTCAAATATCTTATGAAAACACAGATAATATCCCGTTTCACACAATTAAAAACTACACATTCTTATAGGCAATAGACTTATCTTTAATTTGATACCAATATTATATTATCAATATTCAAAATTACCACAGGAATTCAAGTTATCCTCTGTGCACACTTTCTTTTTTGACTCAGCATATTTATAATTTATATACTGAGAGGCAAAAGAAAGTATACACTTTGTTTTTCAATATCTCTTCCAATTTCCATCATATCGGCTCAAAATTTTGTACTTTTTATTTCTACCCATCAACCAATGATACAGTTCTAATAGATTTTACCTGAAATTACTTGACTAGTCATACTCTTGCTACATGTCGATTTTACAAAATTTGCACGTGCGACTTAGTGTAGCATCAAATATTGCCGTTAATCCGTATTTGATTTCTTTATTCTTTATCACAACAAATCACAACGTTAAATTTCCCCTAACGCTATAACACAATTTTCGGTGGCAGGTAGAAATCGATCAACATTCCACTTTTTTCATTAAGACCCATTTTTCTACGACGCAGCATGATAATGAAAGAAACGTTACACTATAATACACTATATACACTCACTCAAGTGACTAAGGACATTTTGCACAAATTTCATCAAATTCCGTCAATAAATTTTGAAGGAATAATGTCAGATATCTTGTTTGCATCAAGTCCCCTTTTGTCATGACACATCGTAATAAGGAAAAGCAATGACCATGTTCGTATGATCCTAGATGACAAGGCACTTTCTGTGAAAATTTTATCCAAATCCGTTCATAAATGTAGCGTCTGTATCAACTTAAAGATTGCATTAATTAATTAATTACACCCCCTTTTTCGATGACGCTGTATGCTATGAAAACACATTCGTAACGGAAGGAAAATCGGATAGACGGATTGGCTGAGAAGGCATCATCAATAAACGACCACATTCGGTGGCGATTAAACATCGTATATAATATATCTATCGTTTTCTTAGAAAACGTGAAATAACTAGGGTGTATACTTATTTTTGCCTCTCAGTATATATATGTATTATTTATTATGATAACACTTGTATCCAAGGATATTTGAATTGAAAACAAATAAAATGGAAAATGTGACTTAACATAGTGTTGCGCTCAAATTCAATGAAAAAGTGAAAAAAATTCAGTGCAACACTAGGCTTAACTTGAGTTAGGTATAGTGTTGCGCTCAAATTTTGTTGAAAACACAATGAAACAGTAAGTGCAACACTATACCTAATTTTGTGTAGCATTGCAAAAAAAGCTTTAATACTATCACTTTTTAGCTCACCTGAGCACGAAGTGCTCGAGGTGAGTTATTGTGGTCACTTTTTGTCCGGCATTCGTCCGTCCGTCCGTCCATCAACATTTGGGGTGTTTACACTCTCAGGGGTTGAAAAATTTCTTTAAACCTACTAGTCCTGTAGGACTAGTAGCTCTGAATTTCTACTCGCCCTTACGGCAACCCAACTCGCCCTTAAAGACGAAGAAAATTTTAGACTGTTGGCTCTTACGGATGCATTATTATGCAAATAACATAACTCTTTGACTCTACAAGTAAAGTTTCTTCGGTATAAATGACAGACAGGGCTCGCGCTGGCGATCGCCACTTCAAAAGTCATCTGTGCGAATAAGGCAACAATTTTATTAAAAAAGATGGTCAATAAATCGAATGTGGCTCAGACTTGACTCCATCTTTTACCATAAATCAATCGCCGATTAACATTACTGTAAACACTTACTTTTTATTTAATTCGAAAGATAGATTAGCTGTCAAAATGGTCGAGTAAGCACACCATTTTAATATGTACAACTACCCGGTAAATGTGAAAGAATTTCTTTGTGTAATCGCGAGGCGGCATAACAGAAAGAGACAACGCGTCTGTGTTAAAACCATCTAACGTCAGTGTATTTACTACGTAGATAGCGTTTTGTTTTCATTGCGTCATCCAATTTTCCCGCACTTTTCTGGCACGCGCGACTTTTGTAAACAAATCATAGTAAAACGTAACCTTATTTGGGTGCGGAAAAATCACGTGATTATATTGAAACTGGAATGACTACGTCATCAATTGACTGTGTTTGCGGCCTCTTTGATCTCTCTCAAATCATCGCATATGAGTAACACAGATTTACTCTAGTTTCCTTGTTTAGTTTCACTTACGGGATTGATCGACACAAACAGGGAAAGGTCGTAGATCTATTTACAGCGAATATTATTGTTTCCGATATGAAGTTTAAAATAAATACTTTTCTATCCTTTATTTTTTCCCCTCAATCAGCGTGATTCAAGTCCTAAATTTGCACTCGCCCCGTCGGACGAGTTCGTCCCCAAATCTACTCGTCCTACGGCATTTTCTACTCGCCAATGCGAGCGGGCGAGTGGATTTTTCAACCCCTGACTCTAGCATCCACAAAAGTTACTCAATCTTGATCAAACTTGGCCAAAACAAGTAGAATAATAAGTTCTCGGTCAAGTTCAATTATAGGCCTGATCGGACCAGAAAGTGCGGAGTTATCTGCCCTTGAATGTCAAAAAATGCTGTTTTTAAGTTTGTTTACACTCTAGCATCTACAATTATTGATCAATCAAGACAAAACTTGGACATAATGTTGGAGACCATAAGATCTTGGATGAGGAATTGGGCAAAATTGCCATTTTTTGCTGTTTTCAACCTTGTGTTAATCTAAGGGAAGTAACTCTTGACAATACTTTTCTTCAGTATAAGTAGAGTTATCTAGTTTGATAGAGGATATAAAATTTAACATTTTTTGGTCCATAAGATCTGGGATTAGTTTGATTTTCAGTCTGATCTAATCAGATAGTCAAGAGTTATGTGCCCTTGAATTTGACATAATTGCTGTTTTTAGCTCACCTGAGCACAAAGTGCTCAAGGTGAGCTATTGTGGTCGCTCACCGTCCGTCGTCCGTCCGTCCGTCCGTCTGTCCGTCCGTCCGTCCGTCCGTCCATCCACAATTTCTTTAAACATCTTCTTCTCCTATACCATTGGGCCAATTTTCACCAAACTTGGCAGGAATGTTCCTTGAGTAACCCTTCTCAAAACTTGTTCGCGGATTTTTGATTGGCCAAAAAATGTGGGCGTGGCAGGGCGGGGCTTATAAATCTTAAGAAAATTCTTTGAAAATCAACCATTGGGCCAATTTGAACCAAACTTGGCAGAAATGTTCTTTTAGTGACTCTTTTGAAAATTTGTCCACAAATTTTAAGATTTGTCAAAAAATGTGGGTGTGGCAGGGTCAGACTTCCAGAAATCCTAAGAAAATTCTTAAAAAATCAACCAGGTATAATATGGTTAGTGGGAGTCAAAACCTCATAACTACAGCTCAACAAAGTTGGAGTTACGAGGTTTTGATCCTCCACTGGGGATAGGTCTAATCCCCATAATATCAACAAATATGAGAAATGTTTACTTAAGACGGACATATTATGTTTACACTACTGACTAGACAGGTCAGAATGGGGAGCTGCAGGTTAAAAGGAGTAAATACAATTCTATTTGTTATTTAAACTATCCTTTGTTGTTGGTACTCATTTAAATAGTTTTGGTTAGATCATTCAAATGAATACCCTCATCACAGGGTTTGATAAACATTGAATGATATCTTACAATTAGGAAAGCCCTTAACCTCTCTTATTTGATTAAACCCTTTCCTGAAAATGCCTGGTTTGACATCCCTAAATATTAGAAAAGGCTTGGGAAAATATTGAGTCAAATGAAGAAAAGGCTGATAATCAGTAATTTTCTCCCTTTGTCTCTATATTTTATCTGCTTTATTGTGCATGAATCCTTTCTTATCCATATCAATTTTATGTTCTTTTTTTTAACCCTTTCCCAAACGACACAAGTGTAATTTTTCCAATCAGAAATCCACTACAGACGTCAAAATGAAAGTTGACAAAGACAGGATTTGTGTAAAATATAGCACATAAAATATTGAGACAAAAGGAGAGTCTGCTGGTTATCAGCAGTTTCTTCTTTTGTCTCAATCTTTTCCCAAGCATTTTCTATTAGGGACGTCAAAACCAGGTCTTGTTTTGGAAAGGGTTAATTGGAACAGTCTATTCCTTTTCAGTTTGGGAAGGGATTAAGCAAGTTTTGGCTCACTGATTGAAAATGCTGGGAAAATGTTATAGCAAAAGGAGAAAATGCTGATAGCCTATATTTGCATCTTTTGCCTCATCATTTTCTGGCCACTTTCGTACACGAATGCAGTCTTGCTCAACATTCTGTTTTGTTAGTTACAGCAGATTTTAATTCTACTGCTCTGATGTTATGCTGTTAGGAAAAGATTTAATCTGAATCAAATTGTATCTGCTCAGTGAATATTTCCCCTATGTTGTGGGTTGACTGGGTTCCATATAAATATGATAAAGAGGGCAGTGTTTGACAATCTTTTCTCAAATTATAAGACAATCTTTTCTCAAATAATTATCCCTATGCTGTAGCTTCTGATCATAACAGAAAGTCCTTAGTTATATGCCTTTTCAATTGACAAAATTACATTTTTGCTCATGTCACCTATGTTCAGGTGAGCGATATAGGACCATCATGGTCCTCTTGTTTACTGTTTTCGACTTTGTTTACACACTAGAATCTACAATTATTGACCAATTAAGACAAATCTTGGACACAATGTTGGAGACTATAAGATCTCGGATAACTTCGACTTTCAGTTTGATCTGATTAGAGAGTCCAGAGTTATGTGCCCTTGAATTTAATAAAATTGCTGTTTTTGGCTGTTTTCGACCTTAATTATACTCTAGAATCTACAATTATTTATCAATCAAGACAAAACTTGAACACAATGTTGGGGACTATAAGATCTTGGATGAGTTTGATTTTCAGTTTGATCTGATGAGAATGTTGAGAGTTATGTGCCCTTGAATTTGACAAAATTGCCATTTTCGGCTGGTTTCGACCTTGTTTACATTCTAGAATCTTCAATTATTAATAAATCTATACAAAACTTTGACACAATGTTGGGGACCATAAGATCTCATATGAATTTGATTTTCAGTCTGATCTAATTAGAAAGTCGAGCGTTTTGTGCCCTTGAATTTGACAAAATTGCTGTTTTCGGCTGTTTTCGACCTTGTTTACACTCTGGAATCTACCTTTATGGATCAATCTAGACAAAACTTGGACACAATATTAGGGACCATAAGATCTGGGATTATTTTGATTTTCAGTCTTAACTGATGAGAAAATGGAGAGTAATGTGCCCTTGAATTTGATTAGATTGCTGTTTTCGGCTGTTTTCAACCTTGTTTATACTCTAGAATCTACAATTATTTATCAATCAAGACAAAACTTGGATACAATCAGGGCTACAGATAAGTGGAGGTGAAGACATACTAACATTGTTTTTTCGAATTCAAATCCTATGTTGTGGGTACTCATTTGAATCGTCTCGACGAGACGATACAAATGAGTACCTACAACATAGGGTTTGATGATCACTGACAGCATTATTGCAGTTTGAAAAGTCACCGCCCCCTCTTATCTGGAGCCCTGTACAATGTTTGGCACCATAAGTTAGATCTCGGATGAGTTAGATTTTCACAACCTTATTGACCATAAGTTCTTTTTAAGTCTTAAAGTAATAAATATTAATTGAATTGAACAAAAGTGTTGCTCATATCATTTTGGTTCAGGTGAGCGATATAGGACCATCATGGTCCTCTTGTTTACATGAATACTCCCATGGGAAGAACATTGTAAAGGCTGAAACATTGATTTATGAAGGGAATATTACTATTTAGGGGGAAAATTGCCAGAGATGAAGGGGCGGATCATCAGCATTTTCTTCTTTTGCCTTAAATTTTCCCCAATTTTAGGGGAAGTCTAACCTAGGTCTTGTTAAGCTCCCAGAAAAAATTTCAGGGGAGCATAATTATAGTCGCCACGCTGTCTGACCGTCCACAGCCAGATCTCAGCAACCCTTGGACCAAATTCAATGAAACTTCACATGTGAACTCCCTGGGATAATCCCTAGGGACATTTTTCTCCGTTTCTTAACCTATTACCAAACAGTAACTCTTTGACTCCCCATAAGAAAATGGCTTTGGCAAACATTGTGGAAATTGAAGATATTGCTTGTTAGAAACAATTTCTTCATTTCCCACAATGTTTTCTAAACAAAAGCAACAATATATGTAAAATTCTATGCACTTTAAGTTGTCGTCTGCAACATCTTTGAATTTGGAGTAGTCCAAAATTTTGTCATTTGGTAATGGGTTAATTTGAGGCTGCGTCATGGAAAAAGGGGCCTTAATGTAAAAATTAGCTTTTCTCTAATTATGCCCCCTTTCGAAGAAAATGGGGGTATATTGTTTTGCAAGTGTCAGTCGGTCGGTCGGTCGGTCGGTCCGTATGTCGGTCAGTCTGTCCGTAGACCAAACCTTGTCCGGAGCATAACTCAAAAAGTAAACTGACACGATTTAAAAACGCAAAAAGTACTTTTACAGATGGTATCTACTAGATGTTACAAAACCGATGTATAGCCATGTAAAATTGTAAATGTTACAAGTGTTAACATAACAGGACAGAAAATGACCTTTTAAGCCATGAATAATGCCTGAATGGACGTCAGATTATGCCAAAATGCACGTTGAGTCAAGGGCCTGGCATCGAACAGGACGACGACAGCAAACCCCGTGTTTTCACATGCGATTTATCACTGTGTCGCAATGTATAGACCACCCACGATTACCAACCATAGAATTTGCTGCAGACTGAGCCGTCACAAATCTGTTGCGTTAGTGACGTTGACGTATACAATTGTGTTGAAGTACGGTTGTTACATGCAGCTGACCAGGACGTTGGTGGTCTGTAAATGTTCCTGTGTTGTTTACACGTCACATAAACCTTGGAACCGTCGATTCGGCTACATTAACAGACATTGCGAAAGCTCAAAAAAACTGTCAGACATTCGGTCTGACAGGCTTGAAAAATCTGTCAGACCGAAAACAAATCTGTCAGACCGAAAAAAAACAAGGAAAAATAACATGTAACCACCTTTTTTATTCTGAAGATATAAAAACATGACTGACACTCTAATCATTCACGCCCATAGTCCATAAGCCTTTCAAAATTAGACAATTGAATTCACTTTGCACCCTCGAAATATTTAAGGGACGCCATTATACTACGACAGTAAAAGTAATATGTATTCCGATTGGCTAATCAATACCTGTTTCAGCCAACCACAATCCGGTTTACAAATCAAGGGAAATAATCGGCAAAACCACGATATAATAGTGCCGTCCCTTCGTACTTTGTTGTTTATCAATTTTCTCGCAAACAGAATGACAATAATTATGCAAACGCGAGGTATTGAAAAAAAGCAAAATGGTCAAAATATGTCGGACATACGGACCGACGGTATCGAATTTTCAATCGGACCGAAGTCAAAACTATCGGACAATGTCCGCGGTCCGACGTCTTTCGCAATGTCTGCATTAAAGCGTCTAGCAACCTTCATTTGCGAAACACCACCAAGCAAAAGCCCAAAAACTTGGTTCCTTTTTCCCAAAGTAAGCCTCAGCATTTTGTACACAATTTTGTTTCGTAGTTCTAGTATATTTTCAATCAGTAAATCAAAGTGGCACTTTATACACAAAATTTTTTAGTGATTTAACTAGTGGTCTGAATGCATGAGACACACGCATTTAGTGGTGGGCGGTTCAGATGTCCGGATAGTTTACAGTAAACACGACAAAATCACTGGGGCGTAAAGCGTATACATTACCTCATACATGTTCCCAAATATGGTGCCGATCGAGGCAATAGGAAAGGAATGGTTAATGAAAACGTGTTTTGCGTTTTTAAATCGTGTCAGTTTATTAAAGGTAGAATCATGAAACTTCATAGGTGGATAGATCTCATTATGGAGAGGTGCAGTGCACAAGAACCGTAACTCTGCCGATCAAATTTTTTGAGTTATTGCCCTTTGTTGATTTTATAACTTGAATCTTGTCCGGAGCTTAACTCAAAAAGTATGTAAGGTACAGTCATAACTTTACAGGTGGATAGTTCTCATTGTGGAGAGGTGCAGTGCACAAGAACCGTAACTCTGCTGATCAAATTTTTTGAGTTATTGCCCATTGTTGATTTTCAAACTTGATTCTTGTCCGGAGCATAACTCAAAAACTATGTTAGGTAGAATCATGAAACTTTACAGGTGGATAGATCTCATTACGGAGAGGTGCAGTGCACAAGAACCGTAACTCTGCTGATCATATTTTTTGAGTTATTGCCCTTTGTTGATTTTCAAACTTGATTATTGTCCAGTGCATAACTCAAAAAGTATGTAAGGTAGAATCATGAAACTTTACAGTTGGATAGATCTTATTATGGAGAGGTGCAGTGCACAAGAACCGTAACACTGCCGATCAAATTATTTGAGTTATTGCCCTTTGTTGATTTTATAACTTGATTCTTGTCCGAAGCACAACTCAAAAAGTATGTAAGGTAGAATCATGAAACTTTACAGGTGAATAGATTTCATTATGGAGAGGTGCAGTGCACAAGAACCAAAACTCTGCCAATCAATATCTTGGAGTTATTGCCCTTTGTTGATTTTTACACTTAATTCTTAACCTTGCCTATATCTCGTGTCCTTTTACACATACAGCCTTGATATCTCACACATAGATACCTCCTATCAACATCGTTCACATTTTACCATGACCTTGGACCTTGTGACCTTGACCTTGGAGTTTGACCTACTTTAAAAAAAATAAACCTGGCATATATCTCATGACCTTTTACAAATACAGCCTTGATATTTCACACATGGACACATCTTACCAAGACCTTTCACAATTGACCATGACCTTGGACTTTGTGACCTTGACCTTGGAGTTTGACCTACTTTTAATAAACTTTAACCTGGCCGATATATCATGTCCATTTTCACATACAGCCTTGATATTTGACACATGGAAACCTCCGACCTAGACCTATCACATATGACTATGACCTTGGACCATGTAACCTTGACCTTGGAGTTTGACCTACTTTTAAAAAAAATAAACTGGGCCTATATCTTATGTGGTATATTACACATACAGCCTTGGTATTTCACACACGGACACATCTTACCAAGACTTTTCACATTTGACCATGACCTTGGACCTTGTGACCTTGACCTTGGACTTTGACCTACTTTAAAAAAAACTTTAACCTAGCACTTCCTTTTACACATACAGCCTTGATATTTGACACATGGACACCTACGACCAAGACCTTTCACATTTGACCATGACCTTGAACCTTGTGACCTTGACCTTGGTGTTTGACCTTCTTTAATAATACATTAACCTGGCCTATATTTCATGTCATTGTACATATACAGCCTTGATATTTCACACATGGTCACTCCCAACCAAGATATTTCACTTTTGACTATGACCTTGGACCTTGACCTTGGAGTTTGACCTACTTTTAGAAATATTCAACCTAGCCTTTATCTTATGTTCTATTACACCTACAGCCTTGATATTTCACACATAGACACCTCCTACCAAGACCTTTCACATTTGACCATGACCTTGAATATTGCAACCTTGACCTTGGAGTTTGACCTACTTTTAAAAAGACTGAAACCAGGCATATATATCATGTCCTTTTACCCCTACAGCCTTGATATTTCACACATGGACACCTCCAACCAAGACCTTTCACATTTGGCCATGACCTTGACCTTGGTATTTGGCCTACTTTTAAAAACTTTAACCTGGCCTATGTTTCATTTTACTTTTACATATACAGCTTTGATATTTCACACATAGACACCTCCTACCAAGACCTTTCATATTTGACCATGACCTTGGACCTTGTTAACTTGACCTTGAACTTTTATCTACATCAAATGTAGGCCCTTGAGGGGGCATATGTTTTACAAACATCTCTTGTGACTATTGAATAAAGTGTGTTAAACCGGGCAAACTATTTGTTTTCCAGTCCAGTATCCTCCCCTTCTGGGGTAGGGCAAAACCGTGTTCCGATGTTGACTCCCAACTTTGAGTCCCCATCCAGAGGCTTACCAACCCACAATCGGGCCATCCAAAATAGGGCATCCCAATTTCAAAATAATCGCATCATAATATATTTAGAACACTTTCGCTTGTTCCTTTAATTAAAGGGATAATAGCTGTGAAAAAGGAAGAATTACCACAAAAAATATTTTTTGTGTTATCGAGGTCTAATCATCTGATATTATGAAAGAAGTCTTTTCCGCCTGTAACAGAAATGTGTATTTGCGTATTTTCCCCCTTTTACAATGTATGTCAGTAGGTAATGTTTACAATTTCAAGTGCGAGTCGGAATTATCCGAGTTCTGAACGGTAAAATACGAAAATCAACGGAATTGGTTTTCAAATCGTGTGCACGCATTGAAATGACGTCAGAGAATATAAACAGTAATATTGCAAAATATGACCTGTCTCGGTAAAAGGGATCTTCTGGTAATTGTTAAAGTACCAGTCCTTGTCAATCTATGAAGACTGCAAAGACTACCCAGGATCGGAACTTTTTACTCTAAGTTAGTTTTCTGAATCAAGATTGTTCTTCCTATCTACCTATAATATATTAAATATCCGATTTCAAAATTCGAATGAGGTTGGTGTCCGATAGATGTTATCTCAAAATTCAGTTTTCAACTAACTTCATAGAAGTACGCCTTTATCGTGACGGGACACGTTAATACGGATGAGCACTGACTCTTTCCCAAACATGACCTTGTTTGAATGCCCTTACTAAAAAGAGTTCAAAAAGCATTTGTGCAATCTGAGGAAACGCTGATAACCAACATTTCCCCCTATTGCCTAGATATTTCACCAGCAGTATTTTACTAAACCTTATGTTTATATACTCATTTTGTCGTCTACAAAACATTCAATATTCCAATTTATGAAAAGTTAAAATTATTGCCGCATGGGAAAGGGTAAAGTACAACAATTTACTACAATTTGAGGTTAACCCTTTCCCATACAAAACCTGATTCGGACGCCCCTATTTGCTAAAGCTGAGGAACCACCGTGACAAAAGAAAGGAATGCTTATTATTAGCAGTTTCTCCTTTTGCCTTTATATTGTCTAAGCTATTTCTTAAATATTTTACATTTTCAATGCCATTTATTTTGCAGTTTGGATCCGATTTCAATTGGAAATGGAAACAGTTATTTTTTGTCGTTTTGGGAAAGGGTTTAACATTATTCATAAGAAAGCACGCACTGGAATCCCGTGGAAATCGAAATGTATCAAATTTGTGACCCGTCATGTTAAAAGGGACCGTATGGGAAGCGTGGAAAGTATCGACCTTGGTCAGTCTGATCTGACTGCGCAGACTGACTAGGATCGGAACTTTTGATTCAAATGTTATTTTCTGAATCTAGAATGGTTTATACATCTTACCTTATTTACATTTTCCAGAAGCAAAAAATGATTGACATCTGTTGAGTCTGGTTCATTTCGCGAAATTTGATTATATAGACTTCCCATTAGGCCCTTTTCTGCGTGACGGGCAACATTCATGAAATAACGGGAACTCATTTAAATTTGTGACGCACACTTTCCTGTGTATCACATGATCAACCGACTGTATACGGATGTTCACGGCTGTGACAAGTACCCGTTATGCTATATTTAGCCACGAATGTAAACATATTTTGAGCGCCGTGGAAATGTGAGAATACCAACATTTATACGCTTGTTGTGGGTAAACCACGCATGGTTACTCGCTTGAAATACGGTCTTTCTGCATCTTTTTGTTCATACTTTAAAAAGGTAAACCTTTTTTGAGGCAAATAGACAGTTTTTTCACAGCTATTATCCCTTTAAACCTTTCCCAAATGGCAAAATTCTGCCTCAGTATTTTCCAAAACATTTTTATGCCCCCGATAGGGAGGCATCATAAATTTGACTTGTCCGTCTGTCCGCCTGTCTGTCCGTCCGTCATTCCGTCCAAAAACTTTAACATTGGCCATAACTTCCTTATTACTTAACATATTCGCTTCATACTTTACCACAAAATTCCTTGGTACATTGCCTTTCTGTAGGCACATACTTTGGTGACCTTGACCCCTGGATGACCTTGACCTTGAACATAGATTGGCCATAATTTAAAATCAAAGCGGTGTCGGGGGCATTGTCATCTTACATCTTGTTTGTTTAGGACATCAGTCATTCTTTTAAAAAAAAAAATTGGAATATTTGCTATGAAGGCATTGATGTTTCACAAACACTTTTTATTCCAGAATGACCTAGATGCGAAGCGAATGTTAAACTACATCGCACGAATAATTCCGACGTCACGTAAATCTCATTAGGGGTGGTATACCGTATAGCACTTTATTTCTGCGGGGACTTTATTTCTGCTATTTCTGCGGTCTTGGACAGCACCGCAGAAATAAAATCCGCAGAATTTAAGCCCTGGTTGTATGTATTTTCTGCAACTGTAGTCAGTAAATTTGACAAAAGGAACACTTACCCCCTCATGCAGGACACACTTTAAGAACAATGGAGTTCTTTCCAATTCAAAAATAGTGTAGCTACAGCTTTGAATTGAGTGTAGATAGGACACTTTTGTTAGTCCATAAACAATGATTCAACAAGTTTGATTGGTAACAGTTTGACACATTTTTCTTTTCACACCTATTTGTATACGCTATTGTTTCCGATAACAACTTAACAGATAAATGAATAGGATTATCCCTTTACCATCACAGGCTAAGTTGAATATTTTGTAGCATCGTCTTTCAAAATATGTAGGAAAACTCCTTTCATAGCGCAGAAATAAAATCTTTAATTTGGCAAAATGAGTGACTGCAGAAATAAGTTACGCAGAAATTTAACCCCGCCAAATTTAGGAAAAACCGCAGAATCTGGACCCCGCAGAAATAGTGCTATACGGTACCTTAAATTTTACTGCTATATGTCTATGTTTTTTAGTCCCCTACCGGCGAAGCCGAAGGGGACTTTAGGTTTGCACTCTGTCCGTCAGTCCGTCTGTCCGTCCGTCCGTCCGTCTGTCCGTCCGTCTGTCTGTCCGTCTGTCCGTCCGTCCGTCAGTCCGGTGAATTAGTTTTCCAGACTTTTTTTCTAAACGGGGGTAGTTATTGAGCTGATTTTTGGTATATAGACCCGCATTGATGGGTTTCAGAACAAGGTTGAGTTTCGTTCCGGTCTAATGATTTTTGAGGAAGATACGGATGCTGGACTTAGAAAATTACTGGGAAATTACAGTTTTCCAGACTTTTTTTCTAAACGCTTGCAGGTATTGAGCTGAGTTTTGGTATATGAACACATATGACTGAGTTACAGAACAAGTTTGAGTTTCGTTCCGGTCCAATGATTTTTGAGGAAGATACGGATGCTGGACTTAGAAAATTTCTGGGAAATCAGTTTTCCAGACTTTTTTTCTAAATGCTGGCAGCTATTGAGCTGATTTTTGGTATGTAGACTTGCATCGATGAGTTACAGAACAAGTTTGAGTTTCGTTCCGGTCCAATGATTTTTGAGGAAGATATGGATGCTGGACTTAGAAAATTACTGGGAAATTACAGTTTTTCGGACTTTTTTTCTAAACGCTGGCAGCTATTGAGCTGATTTTTAGTATATAAACACATATTGATGAGATACAGAGCATGTTTGAGTTTCGTTCCGGTCCAGTGTTTTTTGAGGAAGATACGGATGCTGGACGTAGAAAATTTCTGGGAAATCAGTTTTCCAGACTTTTTTTCTATAAGCTGGCAGCTTTTGAGCTGATTTTTAGCTCACCTGAGCACAAAGTGCTCAAGGTGAGCTATTGTGATCGCATTTTGTCCGTCGTCCGTCCGTCTGTCCGTCTGTCCGTCTGTCCGTCTGTCCGTCTGTCCACAATTGGGGTGTTTACACTCTAGCATCCACAAAAGTTAGGCAATCTTGATCAAACTTGGCCAAAACAAGTATGGTCATAAGTTCTCGGATGAGTTCGATTATGGGCCTGATCGGACCAGAATGTGGGGAGTTATCTGCCCTTGAATGTCAAAAAATGCTGTTTTTAACTTTGTTTACACTCTAGCATCTACAATTATTGATCAATCAAGACAAAACTTGGACATAATGTTGGAGACCATAAGATCTCGGATGAGTTCGATTTTCAGTCTGATCAGAATAGAAAGACGAGAGTTATGTGCCCTTGAATTCGACAAAATTGTCATTTTTGACTGTTTTCAAACTTGTTTACACTCTAGCATCTACAATTATTAAACAATTAAGACAAAACTTGGACATAATGTTAGGGACTATATGATCTCGGATGAGTGTAATTTTCAGTCTGATCTGACTAGAAAGACCAGAGTTATGTGCCCTTGAATTCTCAAAAATTACCACTTTTGGCTGTTTTCGACCTTGTTTACACTCTAGAATCTACAATTATAAATCAATCAAGACAAAACGTGGACACAATGTTAGGGACCATAAGATCTTGGATGAGTTTGATTTTCAATCTGGTCTGAACAGAAAGTCAAGAGTTATGTGCCCTTGAATTTGACAAAATTGTCGTTTTTGACTGTTTTCGACCTTGTTTACACTCTAGAATCTACAATTATTTATCAATCAAGACAAGACTTGGACACAATGTAGGGAACCATAAGATCTTTGATGAATTTGATTTTCAGCCTGATCTGATCAGAAAGACGAGAGTTACGTGCCCTTGAATTTGATAAAATTGACGTTTTTGACTGTTTTCGACCTTGTTTACACTCTAGAATATACAATTATCAATCAATCAAAACAAAACTTGGACACAGTGTTGGGGATCATAAGATCTCGGATGAGTTAGATTTTCAGTCTGATCTGATAAGAAAGACAAGAGTTATGTGCTCTTGAAATTGACAAAATTGTCATTTTCGAGGGTTTCGACCTTGTTTACACTCTAGAATCTACAATTATTAACCAATCAAAACAAAACTTGCACACAGTGTTGGGGACCATTAGATCCTGGATCAGTTTGATTTTAAGTCTGATCTGATTAGAAAGTTGAGAGTTATGTGCCATTGAATTTGACAAAATTGCCATTTTTGGCTGTTTTTGACCTTGTTCACACTCTAGAATCTACAATTACAAATTAATCAAGACAAAACTTGGACATAATGTTGGGGACTATAAGATCTTGGGTGAGTTTGATTTTTAGTCTGATCTAATAAGAAAGTCGAGAGTTATGGGCCCTTGAATTTGACAAAATTGCCATTTTTGGCTGTTTTCGACCTTCTTTACCATCTAGAATCTACAATTATCAATCAATCAAGACAGAACTTAGACACAATGTTGGGGACTATAAGATCTTTGATGGGTTTGATTTTTAGTCTGATCTGATAAGAAAGTCGAGAGTTATGTGCCCTTGAATTTGACAAAATTGCCATTTTTGGCTGTTTTCAACATTGTTTACACTCTAAAATCTACAATTATTTAACAATCAAGACAAAACTTGAAAACAATGTTTGGGCACCATAAGATCTTGGATGAGTGTGATTTTCACAATGTTATTGACCATAAGTTCGTTTTCAGTCTTAAAGTCATGAATATTAATTGAATTGAACAAAATTTTTGCTAATATCATTTTGGTTCAGGTGAGCGATATAGGACCATCATGGTCCTCTTGTTGGTATGTAGACTCGCATTGATGAGTTACAGAACAACTTTGAGTTTCGTTCCGGTCCAGTGATTTTTGAGGAAGATACGGGTGCTGGACTTAGAATTTTTCGGGCTTCTTTTTCTAAACACATACATAAAGCCGGTAGGGGACTTGGTATTGTTTTGCAATACTTCAGAATGCTTGTTGCTTTACAGAATATGGAAGAAAAGATCATGAATACAGAGGGCATTCATAAAGTAAGTTTTCTTTTTCATTAGTGATTACTATGCAGTGTTCTCCCCAGCTCAATAAGCTGTATCGGCCCCACTACAGCTTCATGTCAATCAGAGTAATGCCCCTACAGCTTCAAAACTACCCCACAGCTTAATTTCTTCAAAATGGTTACCAAATAGAGGCATTTTGAGGTATTTCATGCCAAACACTGTTTAATAATACATTTTTGTCATTGTAAATGTAATTATTATGAGTAAAAATATTATGGGAAAAGAAGAAATTGCTCAAGATGAGCAATTTCTTCTTTTTCCATAATGTTTTCACTCACAATTATATGCTTTCAAAGTTTACAAATTCTCAGATAATTTGCCACTACAGCTTCCAAATATTCTGCGGAGAACCCTGCTATGAGTACAATTTGTACCCAGATACTCGTCTGGCAATTACCAACACAAAAATACATGGTGGGGAATCATATGACACAACAGTTTCAGAAAATCTTCAATAATTATGTTGATACCTGACCAATTTGAATTCGGTTTGAAGCAGGGGTTTGAAAATGCAAGGAACTAGATGTATGTGTTAGATACTTCAAAAATAAGCTTATAAAAAGGTTATTGACCAATTGAAAGCTTATATTTCAAAGACCATATCCATCTATACCCTTTTGTCTGTCTGCCTTCTCTGCTTCAAACCATTTTCAAATCCGCCACATTATTATACTCCCCACCTACGAAGTAGAGGGGGGTATATTGGTTTCACCATGTCTGTCTGTCCGTCCGTCCGTCCGTCCGTCCATCCGTCCGTCCGTAGACTTTTTCGTTTCCGTGCTCTAAGTCAAGAACCGGTTGACCTAGGATCATGAAACTTTACACAGTTGTTGCCCATGACCCAAGGAGGTGCCCTATTGTTTTTGGGTTACGAAGGTCAAAGGTCAAGGTCACAATCGGACTTTGTTTAAAATCCGTTTCCGTGCTCTAAGTCAAGAAGCGGTTGACCTAGGATCATGAAACTTTACACAGTTGTTGCCCATGACCCAAGGAGGTGCCCTATTGTTTTTGGGTCACAAAGGTCAAAGGTCAAGGTCACAATCGGACTTTGTTTAAAATCCGTTTCCGTGCTCTAAGTCAAGAACCGGTTGACCTAGGATCATGAAACTTTACACAGTTGTTGCCCATGACCCAAGGAGGTGCCCTATTGTTTTTGGGTCACAAAGATCAAAGGTCAAGGTCACAATCAGACTTTGTTAGCTCACCTGAGCACGAAGTGGTCAAGGTGAGCTATTGTGGTCGCTTTTTGTCCGTCGGCGTCCGTCTGTCTGTCTGTCTGTCTGTCTGTCCGTCTGTCTGTCCGTCTGTCTGTCCGTCTGTCTGTTCACATTTTGTCGTTACCATTCTAGCACCTACAAATATTGACCAATCTTAAGCAAACTTGGTCAAAACATGTAATACCATAAGTTCTCGGATGAGTTCGATTTTGAGTCAGATCGGACCGGGAAGTCCAGAGTTATGTGCCCTTGAACGTCAAAAATGGCTTGTTTTGACTTTGTTACCACTCTAGCATCTACATATATTGACCAATCTTAATTAAACTTGGTCAAAACATGTATGATCATAAGTTCTTGAATGAGTTCGATTTTGGGTCAGATCGGATCAGGAAGATCGGAGTTATGCGCCCTTGAATATCAAAAATAGCTAGTTTTGACTTTGTTACCACTCTAGCATCTACAAATATTGACCAATCTTAACCAAACCTGGTCAAGACATATGTAACAATAAGTTCTTGGATGAGTTCAATTTTGGGTCAGATCGGATCAGGAAGTCAGGAGTTATGCGCCCTTGAATATCAAAAATCGCTAGTTATGCTCCCCGAAAAATTTCGGGGGAGCATATAGTCGCCATGCTGTCCGTCCGTCCGTCCGTCTGTCCGTCCGTCCGTCCGTCCGTGTGTCCGTCCGTGTGTCCGTCCGTCCACAGCCAGATCTCAGCAACCCTTGGACCAAATTCAATGAAACTTCACATGTGAACTCCCTGGGATAATCCCTAGAGACCTTTTTCTCCGTTTCTTGATTTGAGGCTGCGTCATGGAAAAAGGGGCCTTAATGTAAAAATTAGTTTTTCTCTAATTTCTCTTTATCTAATGGGCAGAATTTAATGAAATTTTGTACTTATGTGACAAATGAGATGTTCTATACCATTTTCTATAAATAATGTGTGTACAAAAAATCTGTCATGGAAAAAGGGGGCTTAATGTATGATAGTTTTTATTTTGTGACAAGCACTTATTCGGGGAGCATAATCCGTCTATGACGGCTCTTGTTTTGACATTGTTACCACTCTAGCATCTACAGATATTGACCAATCTTGACCAAACTTGGTCAAAACATGTATGACAATAAGTTCTTGGACGAGTATGATTTTGAGTCAGATCAGATCAGGAAGTCCGGAGTTATGTGCCCTTTGATTTCAAAAATAGCTAGTTTAGACTTTGTTACCACTCTAGCATCAACAAATATTGACCAATCAAGACAAAACTTGGCTAGAATGTTGGTAACCATACAATAATGAATGAGTTTGATTTTCAGTGTCATCAAAGAAGGAAGTCTGGAGTTATGTGCCCTTGAATTTGACAAATTTGCCGTTTTCGACTTTGTTTACACTTTAGCATCTACATTTATTGACCAATCAAGACAAAAAGTGTCAACAATGTTGCTAACTATAAGCTGCTGAATGAATTAAATTTTCAGCTTGATCGGACCAGAAAACCAGAGTTATTAGCCCTTGAATTTCACAAAATTGCCATTTTCAACTTTATTTTCACTTCAAAAAACACAAATATTGACCAATCAAGACTTAACTTGGTAACAATGTTGGTGACCATGAGATCTTATATGATTTCATTTTTCATATTGATCGGACTAAAAAAGCCAGAGTTGTGTGCCCTTGATGGTGACAAAATTGCCGATTTTGTTTTTAATTTCACTCAAACAGCAATAAATATTGACCAATCAAAAAACAACTTGGACATAAGTTTGATGAGAATATCTTTTTCAGAACAGAGTCATGTGCCCTGGATTATGACAAAATTGATGTTTTTTTATCGACTTGGTTTTCACTATAACAGCCACAAATATCGATCATTAAAGATTAAGAATGCTGTTTTCAGCTGGATCATAAACTCGCATCTTAAGTTTCGTGTTCTTCTCTTAGAGATACCTAGGTCATGTAAAAGATGGGTCTTGTTCTGCATGGAGAAAGTTTCAAACTTCTATCAGGTGAGCGATCCAGGGCCATCTTGGCCCTCTTGTTTAAAATCCGTTTCCGTGCTCTAAGTCAAGAACCGGTTGACCTAGGATCATGAAACTTTACACAGTTATTGCCCATGACCCAAGGAGGCGCCCTATTGTTTTTGGGTCATGAAGGTCAAAGGTCAAGGTCACAATCAGACTTTGTTTAAAATCCGTTTCCGTGCTCTAAGTCAAGAACCGGTTGACCTAGGATCATGAAACTTTACACAGTTGTTGCCCATGACCCAAGGAGGTGCCCTATTGTTTTTGGGTCACGAAGGTCAAAGGTCAAGGTCACAATCGGACTTTGTTTAAAATCCGTTTCCGTGCTCTAAGTCAAGAACCGGTTGACCTAGGATCATGAAACTTTACACCGTTGTTGCCCATGACCCAAGGAGGTGCCCTATTGTTTTGGGGTCACGAATGTCAAAGGTCAAGGTCACAATCGGACTTTGTTAAAAACCCGTTTCCGTGCTCTAAGTCAAGAACCGGTTGACCTAGGATCATGAAACTTTACACAGTTGTTGCCCATGACCCAAGGAGGTGCCATATTATTTTTGGGTCACGAAGGTCAAAGGTCAAGGTCACAATCGGGCTTTGTTTAAAGCCCGTTTCCGTGCTCTAAGTCAAGAACCGGTTGGCCTAGGATCGTGAAACTTTACACAGTTGTTGCCCATGACCCAAGGAGGTGCCCTATTGTTTTTGGGTCACCAAGGTCAAAGATCAAGGTCACAATCGGACTTTGTTTAAAATCCGTTTCCGTGCTCTAAGTCAAGAACAGGTTGACCTACAGCACTTTTTCAGTGACAGGGCGTTAGTGGGGGGTATTTTTCTCATGCTGACCAGTGGTTACATTTCTTTCAATTTTATTATCAACCTGCAAGGTTGTAAACAAAAAAACCAAAATGAAAAAAAAAGTTTTCATTGTAAACTTATATACACATATCAACTTCAGACTGAGTTATCGACTATGTTGGCAGAAGAACGGTCCAAAAGTCAAGAATCTATGCAGGGGGCAGTGCAATCTACGCGGGACGGCATGAATGAATACCTCGAAGAACAAAGACAGGTAAGTGGTTTTATAATCTTAAGATGTCAGTGTAATCCCCAGAAATACTGTATATTCAGCTTTAACCCTTTCCCAAATGGCAAAACTTAAGGCCGCTGTAATTATACCCCCCACCTACTAAGTAGAGGGGGGTATATTGGTTTCACCATGTCAGTCTGTCTGTCCGTCCGTAGACTTTTTTGTTTCCGTGCTCTTACTCAAGAACCGTTTGACGTAGGATCATGAAACTTTACACAGTTGTTGCCCATGACCAAAGGAGGTGCCCTATTGTTTTTGGGTCACAAAGGTAAAAAGTCAAGGTCACAATCGGACTTTGTTCAAAATCTGTTTCCATGCTCTAAGTCATGAACCAGTTGACCTAGGATCATGAAACTTTACACAGTTGTTGCCCATGACCCAAGGAGGTGCCCTATTGTTTTTGGGTCATGAAGGTCCAAGGTCAAGGGGTGACCTAGGATCATGAAACTTTACACAGTCGTTGCCCTTGACCCAAGGAGGTGCCCTATTGTTTTTGGGTCACGAAGGTCAAAGGTCTAGGTCACAATCGGACTTTGTTTAAAATCCGTTTCCGTGCTCTAAGTCAAGAACCGGTTGACCTAGGATCATGAAACTTTACACAGTTGTTGCCCATGACCCAAGGAGGTGCCCTATTGTTTTTGGGTCACGAAGGTCAAAGGTCAAGGTCACAATCAGACTTTGTTTAAAATCTGTTTCCGTGCTCTAAGTCAAGAACCTTTTGACCTAGGATCATGAAACTTTACGCAGTTGTTGCCCATGACCCAAGGAGGTGCCCTATTGTTTTTGGGTCACAAAGGTCAAAGGTCAAGGTCACAATCGGACTTTGTTTAAAATCCGTTTCCGTGCTCTAAGTCAAGAACCGGTTGACCTATAGCACTTTTTCAGTTAAAATCCGTTTCTGTGTTCTAAGTCAAGAACCGGTTGACCTACAGCACTTTTTCAGTGACAAGGCGCTAGTGGGGGGTATTTGTCCACTTTGCGACAGTTCTAGTTAATAAAGCTAATGGATACTTTCTGTCATTGCTGTGTCAAATGATTCCCCACCATGACATAGATATTGTACAAATCTTGATGGCTAAATCTAAATATAGTACAGTAATCCACAATTTTGAACATGCAGGCAAGTTTACTTGGCAGAGTCAACTTGCTTGCATGTCGCTATTGTTGGATTTAGAACTTCATTTCCGAATCATTCCACATACCCAATGCGATCATTATACCCCCCACCTACGAAGTAGAGGGGGGTATATTGGTTTCACCATGTCTGTCAGTCTGTCAGTCCGTCCGTAGACTTTCGTTTCCGTGCTCTAACTCAAGAACGGTTTGACCTAGGATCATGAAACTTTACACAGTTGTTGCCCTTGACCCAAGGAGGTGCCCTATTGTTTTTGGGTCACCAAGGTCAAAGGTCAAGGTCACAATCAGACTTTGTTAAAAATCCGTTTCCGTGCTGTAAGTCAAGAACCGGTTGACCTAGGATCATGAAACTTTACACAGTTGTTGCCCTTGACCCAAGGAGGTGCCCTATTGTTTTTGGGTCACCAAGGTCAAAGATCAAGGTCACAATCGGACTTTGTTTAAAATCCGTTTCCGTGCTCTAAGTCAAGAACAGGTTGACCTACAGCACTTTTTCAGTGACAGGGCGTTAGTGGGGGGTATTTTTCTCATGCTGACCAGTGGTTACATTTCTTTCAATTTTATTATCAACCTGCAAGGTTGTTAACAAAAAAACCAAAATGAAAAAAAAAGTTTTCATTGTAAACTTATACACATATCAACTTCAGACTGAGTTATCGACTATGTTGGCAGAAGAACGGTCCAAAAGTCAAGAATCTATGCAGGGGGCAGTGCAATCTATGCGGGACGGCATGAATGAATACCTCGAAGAACAAAGACAGGTAAGTGGTTTTATAATCTTAAGATGTCAGTGTAATCCCCAGAAATACTGTATATTCAGCTTTAACCCTTTCCCAAATGGCAAAACTTAAGGCCGCTGTAATTATACCCCCCACCTACTAAGTAGAGGGGGGTATATTGGTTTCACCATGTCAGTCTGTCTGTCCGTCCGTAGACTTTTTTGTTTCCGTGCTCTTACTCAAGAACCGTTTGACGTAGGATCATGAAACTTTACACAGTTGTTGCCCATGACCAAAGGAGGTGCCCTATTGTTTTTGGGTCACAAAGGTAAAAAGTCAAGGTCACAATCGGACTTTGTTCAAAATCTGTTTCCGTGCTCTAAGTCATGAACCAGTTGACCTAGGATCATGAAACTTTACACAGTTGTTGCCCATGACGCAAGGAGGTGCCCTATTGTTTTTGGGTCATGAAGGTCCAAGGTCAAGGGGTGACCTAGGATCATGAAACTTTACACAGTCGTTGCCCTTGACCCAAGGAGGTGCCCTATTGTTTTTGGGTCACGAAGGTCAAAGGTCTAGGTCACAATCGGACTTTGTTTAAAATCCGTTTCCGTGCTCTAAGTCAAGAACCGGTTGACCTAGGATCATGAAACTTTACACAGTTGTTGCCCATGACCCAAGGAGGTGCCCTATTGTTTTTGGGTCACGAAGGTCAAAGGTCAAGGTCACAATCAGACTTTGTTTAAAATCTGTTTCCGTGCTCTAAGTCAAGAACCTTTTGACCTAGGATCATGAAACTTTACACAGTTGTTGCCCATGACCCAAGGAGGTGCCCTATTGTTTTTGGGTCACAAAGGTCAAAGGTCAAGGTCACAATCGGACTTTGTTTAAAATCCGTTTCCGTGCTCTAAGTCAAGAACCGGTTGACCTAGGATCATGAATCTTTACACAGTTGTTGCCCATAACCCAAGGAGGTGCCCTATTGTTTTTGGGTCACGAAGGTCAAAGGTCAGGGTCACAATCGGACTTTGTTTAAAATCTGTTTCCGTGCTCTAAGTCAAGAACCGGTTGACCTAGGATCATGAAACTTTACACAGTTGTTGCCCATGACCCAAGGAGGTGCCATATTGTTTTGGGGTCACAAAGGTCAAAGGTCAAGGTCACAATCGGTTTTTGTTTAAAATCAGTTTCCGTGCTCTAAGTCAAGAACCGGTTGACCTAGGATCATGAAACTTAACACAGTTGTTGCCCATGACCCAAGGAGGTGCCCTATTGTTTTTGGGTCACAAAGGTCAAAGGTCAAGGTCACAATCGGACTTTGTTTAAAATCCGTTTCCGTGCTCTAAGTCAAGAACCGGTTGACCTAGGATCATGAATCTTTACACAGTTGTTGCCCATGACCCAAGGAGGTGCCCCATTGTTTTTTGGTCACAAAGGTCAAGGTCACAATCGGACTTTGTTTAAAATCCGTTTCCGTGCTCTAAGTCAAGAACCGGTTGACCTAGGATCATGAAACTTTACACAGTTGTTGCCCATGACCCAAGGAGGTGCCCTATTGTTTTTGGGTCACCAAGGTCAAAGGTCAAGGTCACAATCAGACTTTTTTTAAAATCTGTTTCCGTGCTCTAAGTCAAGAACCGGTTGACCTATAGCACTTTTTCAGTTAAAATCCGTTTCTGTGTTCTAAGTCAAGAACTGGTTGACCTACAGCACTTTTTCAGTGACAAGGCGCTAGTGGGGGGTATTTGTCCGCTTTGCGACAGTTCTAGTTAATAAAGTTAATGGATACTTTCTGTCATTGCTGTGTCAAATGATTCCCCACCATGACATAGATATTGTACAAATCTTGATGGCTAAATCTAAATATAGTACAGTAATCCACAATTTTGAACATGCAGGCAAGTTTACTTGGCAGAGTCAACTTGCTTGCATGTCGCTATTGTTGGATTTAGAACTTCATTTCCGAATCATTCCACATACCCAATGCGATCATTATACCCCCCACCTACGAAGTAGAGGGGGGTATATTGGTTTCACCATGTCTGTCAGTCTGTCAGTCCGTCCGTAGACTTTTTCGTTTCCGTGCTCTAACTCAAGAACGGTTTGACCTAGGATCATGAAACTTTACACAGTTGTTGCCCTTGACCCAAGGAGGTGCCCTATTGTTTTTGGGTCACCAAGGTCAAAGGTCAAGGTCACAATCAGACTTTGTTAAAAATCCGTTTCCGTGCTGTAAGTCAAGAACCGGTTGACCTAGGATCATGAAACTTTACACAGTTGTTGCCCTTGACCCAAGGAGGTGCCCTATTGTTTTTGGGTCACCAAGGTCAAAGGTCAAGGTCACAATCAGACTTTGTTTAAAATCTGTTTCCGTGCTCTAAGTCAAGAAACGGTTGACCTAGGATCATGAAACTTTACACAGTTATTGCCCTTGACCCAAGGAGGTGCCCTATTGTTTTTGGGTCACCAAGGTCAAAGGTCAAGGTCACAATCACACTTTGTTTAAAATCTGTTTCCGTGCTCTAAGTCAAGAAACGGTTGACCTAGGATCATGAAACTTTACACAGTTATTGCCCTTGACCCAAGGAGGTGCCCTATTGTTTTTGGGTCACCAAGGTCAAAGGTCAAGGTCACAATCAGACTTTGTTTAAAATCTGTTTCCGTGAACCGGTTGACCTAGGATCATGAAACTTTACACAGTTGTTGCTCTTGACCCAAGGAGGTGCCCTATTGTTTTTGGGTCACCAAGGTCAAAGGTCAAGGTCACAATCGGACTTTGTTTAAAATCCGTTTCCGTGCTCTAAGTCAAGAACCGGTTGACCTATGATCATGAAACTTTACACAGTTGTTGCCCTTGACCCAAGGAGGTGCCCTATTGTTTTTTGGTCACCAAGGTCAAAGATCAAGGTCACAATCGGACTTTGTTTAAAATCCGTTTCCGTGCTCTAAGTCAAGAACCGGTTGACCTAGGATCATGAAACTTTACACAGTTGTTGCCCTTGACCCAAGGAGGTGCCCTATTGTTTTTGCGTCACCAAGGTCAGAGGTCAAGGTCACAATCAGACTTTTTTAAAATCTGTTTCCGTGCTCTAAGTCAAGAACCGGTAGACCTAGGATCATGAAACTTTACACAGTTGTTGCCCATGACCCATGGAGGTGCCCTATTGTTTTTGGGTCACCAAGGTCAAAGGTCAAGGTCACAATCGGACTTTGTTTAAAATCCGTTTCCGTGCTCTAAGTCAAGAACCGGTTGACCTAGGATCATGAAACTTTACACAGTTGTTGCCCATGACCCAAGGAGGTGCCCTATTGTTTTTGGGTCACGAAGGTCAAAGGTCAAGGTCACAATCAGACTTTGTTTAAAATCTGTTTCCGTGCTCTAAGTCAAGAACCTTTTGACCTAGGATCATGAAACTTTACACAGTTGTTGCCCATGACCCAAGGAGGTGCCCTATTGTTTTTGGGTCACAAAGGTCAAGGTCACAATCGGACTTTGTTTAAAATCCGTTTCCGTGCTCTAAGTCAAGAACCGGTTGACCTAGGATCATGAATCTTTACACAGTTGTTGCCCATAACCCAAGGAGGTGCCCTATTGTTTTTGGGTCACGAAGGTCAAAGGTCAGGGTCACAATCGGACTTTGTTTAAAATCTGTTTCCGTGCTCTAAGTCAAGAACCGGTTGACCTAGGATCATGAAACTTTACACAGTTGTTGCCCATGACCCAAGGAGGTGCCATATTGTTTTGGGGTCACAAAGGTCAAAGGTCAAGGTCACAATCGGTTTTTGTTTAAAATCAGTTTCCGTGCTCTAAGTCAAGAACCGGTTGACCTAGGATCATGAAACTTAACACAGTTGTTGCCCATGACCCAAGGAGGTGCCCTATTGTTTTTGGGTCACAAAGGTCAAAGGTCAAGGTCACAATCGGACTTTGTTTAAAATCCGTTTCCGTGCTCTAAGTCAAGAACCGGTTGACCTAGGATCATGAATCTTTACACAGTTGTTGCCCATGACCCAAGGAGGTGCCCCATTGTTTTTTGGTCACAAAGGTCAAGGTCACAATCGGACTTTGTTTAAAATCCGTTTCCGTGCTCTAAGTCAAGAACCGGTTGACCTAGGATCATGAAACTTTACACAGTTGTTGCCCATGACCCAAGGAGGTGCCCTATTGTTTTTGGGTCACCAAGGTCAAAGGTCAAGGTCACAATCAGACTTTTTTTAAAATCTGTTTCCGTGCTCTAAGTCAAGAACCGGTTGACCTATAGCACTTTTTCAGTTAAAATCCGTTTCTGTGTTCTAAGTCAAGAACTGGTTGACCTACAGCACTTTTTCAGTGACAAGGCGCTAGTGGGGGGTATTTGTCCGCTTTGCGACAGTTCTAGTTAATAAAGTTAATGGATACTTTCTGTCATTGCTGTGTCAAATGATTCCCCACCATGACATAGATATTGTACAAATCTTGATGGCTAAATCTAAATATAGTACAGTAATCCACAATTTTGAACATGCAGGCAAGTTTACTTGGCAGAGTCAACTTGCTTGCATGTCGCTATTGTTGGATTTAGAACTTCATTTCCGAATCATTCCACATACCCAATGCGATCATTATACCCCCCACCTACGAAGTAGAGGGGGGTATATTGGTTTCACCATGTCTGTCAGTCTGTCAGTCCGTCCGTAGACTTTTTCGTTTCCGTGCTCTAACTCAAGAACGGTTTGACCTAGGATCATGAAACTTTACACAGTTGTTGCCCTTGACCCAAGGAGGTGCCCTATTGTTTTTGGGTCACCAAGGTCAAAGGTCAAGGTCACAATCAGACTTTGTTAAAAATCCGTTTCCGTGCTGTAAGTCAAGAACCGGTTGACCTAGGATCATGAAACTTTACACAGTTGTTGCCCTTGACCCAAGGAGGTGCCCTATTGTTTTTGGGTCACCAAGGTCAAAGGTCAAGGTCACAATCAGACTTTGTTTAAAATCTGTTTCCGTGCTCTAAGTCAAGAAACGGTTGACCTAGGATCATGAAACTTTACACAGTTATTGCCCTTGACCCAAGGAGGTGCCCTATTGTTTTTGGGTCACCAAGGTCAAAGGTCAAGGTCACAATCACACTTTGTTTAAAATCTGTTTCCGTGCTCTAAGTCAAGAAACGGTTGACCTAGGATCATGAAACTTTACACAGTTATTGCCCTTGACCCAAGGAGGTGCCCTATTGTTTTTGGGTCACCAAGGTCAAAGGTCAAGGTCACAATCAGACTTTGTTTAAAATCTGTTTCCGTGAACCGGTTGACCTAGGATCATGAAACTTTACACAGTTGTTGCTCTTGACCCAAGGAGGTGCCCTATTGTTTTTGGGTCACCAAGGTCAAAGGTCAAGGTCACAATCGGACTTTGTTTAAAATCCGTTTCCGTGCTCTAAGTCAAGAACCGGTTGACCTATGATCATGAAACTTTACACAGTTGTTGCCCTTGACCCAAGGAGGTGCCCTATTGTTTTTTGGTCACCAAGGTCAAAGATCAAGGTCACAATCGGACTTTGTTTAAAATCCGTTTCCGTGCTCTAAGTCAAGAACCGGTTGACCTAGGATCATGAAACTTTACACAGTTGTTGCCCTTGACCCAAGGAGGTGCCCTATTGTTTTTGCGTCACCAAGGTCAGAGGTCAAGGTCACAATCAGACTTTTTAGTCCCCTACCGGCGAAGCCGAAGGGGACTTTAGGTTTGCACTCTGTCCGTCAGTCAGTCTGTCTGTCCGTCCGTCCGTCCGTCTGTCCGTCCGTCCGTCCGTCCGTCCGTCAGTCCGGTGAATTAGTTTTCCGGACTTTTTTTCTAAACGGGGATAGCTATTGAGCTGATTTTTGGTATGTAGACCCGCATTGATGAGTTACAGAAGAAGTTTAAGTTTCGTTCCGGTCCAGTGATTTTTTAGGAAGATATGGATGCTGGACTTAGAAAATTACTGGGAAATTACAGTTTTCCGGACTTTTTTTCTTAATGCTGGCAGCTATTGAGCTGATTTTTGGTATGTAGACCCACATTGATGAGTTACAGAACAAGTTCGAGTTTCGTTCCGGTCCAGTGATTTTTGGGGTAGATATGGATGCTGGACTTAGAAAATTTCTGGGAAATCACAGTTTTCCGGACTTTTTTTCTTAATGCTTGCAGCTATTGAGCTGAGTTTTGGTATGTAGACCTGCTTTGGTGAGTTACAGAACAAGTTTGAGTTTCGTTCCGGTCCAGTGATTTTTGAGGAAGATATGGATGCTGGACTTAGAAAATTACTGGGAAATTACAGTTTTCCGGACTTTTTTTCTTAATGCTTGCAGCTATTGAGCTGATTTTTGGTATGTAGACCTGCATTGGTGAGTTACAGAACAAGTTTGAGTTTCGTTCCGGTCCAGTGATTTTTGAGGAAGATATGGATGCTGGACTTAGAAAATTACTGGTAAAGTACAGTTTTCCAGACTTTTTTTTCTAAACGCTTGCAGGTATTGAGCTTATTTTCGGTATATGAACACAGTCATATTGATGAGATACAGAACGAGTTTAAGTTTCGTTCTGCTCCAGTGATTTTTGGGGAAGATACGGATGCTGGACTTAGAAAACTTCTGGGAAATCACAGTTTTCCAGACTTTTTTTCTTAATGCTTGCAGCTATTGAGATGATTTTTGGTACGTAGACCCGCATTGATAAGTTACAGAACAAGGCTGAGTTTCGTTCCCGTCCAGTATTTTTCAGGAAGATACGGATGCCAGCAACTGGACTTTGAAATTTTTTGGGCTTCCTTTTTCTAAACACATATATAAAGCCGGTAGGGGACTTGGTATTGTTTTGCAATACTTCAGAATGCTTGTTTAAAATCTGTTTCCGTGCTCTAAGTCAAGAACCGGTAGACCTAGGATCATGAAACTTTACACAGTTGTTGCCCATGACCCATGGAGGTGCCCTATTGTTTTTGGGTCACCAAGGTCAAAGGTCAAGGTCACAATCGGACTTTGTTTAAAATCCGTTTCCGTGCTCTAAGTCAAGAACCGGTTGACCTAGGATCATGAAACTTTACACAGTTGTTGCCCTTCACCCAAGGAGGTGCCCTATTGTTTTTTGGTCACGAAGGTCAAAGGTCAAGGTCACAATCGGTTTTTGTTTAAAATCAGTTTCCGTGCTCTAAGTCAAGAAACGGTTGACCTACAGCACTTTTTCAGTGACAAGGCGCTAGTGGGGGGTATTTGTCCACTTTGCGACAGTTCTAGTTGACATCATGTTATACCAGTCACTTAGAAAGAATTTTTTGCAATGTGACAATGATGATTTGGCCGGTTTAAAAAGCCAATGGGACAACTTAACAAAGGATTTTGCTGCTTTTTTTGGCTTCATTTATCTCTTGTTCATCACTCTGTCGGTTGCAAAGACATTGCCTTTTTAGCTGTCAGTGCAGTTTTGGGAGAAATGTACCCGTCAGATTCATATAGCCACAGCAATATTTTGAACCAGGTACTCTGGATTTTTTTGGGGGCGCACTCGAAAGCTAAAAATATGACATCTTGGATTTTCATGTGACTATGGCACATGGTGCATGCCTTTCCAAGTCACTGCTATACACTGATTTTCTCACATATATTTTAGATTAATTTTATCTGGTTTAAGGAAAACATATTGATCTTTCTTATTTCAGGAAAATTTATCCAAATATTTAGAACAGTGTGATGAAATTACAAAGTTGCAAAATGAGAACCAGGAGTTGAAAGAAAAGCTGAGAATAAGCCATGAATCTGAAGAAAGCACTAGAAAGATATATGAGCAGGCACAGGTAATTGTAACATTTTTAAACCTTTCCCAAACAAGACCTGCTTTTGATGTCTGTAGTAGAAAAGGCTTGGGAAAACATTGAAACAAAAGAAGAAACTGCTGATAACCAGCAGTTTCTCCTTTTGTCTCAATATTTTCTGTGCCATATTTTACACAAATCCTAACTTTAATACCATCTATCTTGTCATTCTAGGCAGTTTTTGAAGTGGATCACCCTAAAATTTTGTCGTTTGGGAAAGGGTTAAACCTTTCTCAAACAAGACCTGCCTTGACATCCCTATTACAAAGTGTTTTCTCCTTTTGCCTCAATGATTTCTGTGCTTTATTATACAAAAATCCTATCAATTTTGTCATCTCTTAGCAGCTTTCACAATGGAACTGCTCAAATCTTGGCTGTTTGGTAAAAGGCTTAACAAAATATTGCAATAGTTTTTGCTTTACAGGGAAATAGGTAGCATGGCCCTTTTCTAAACAATGAACTTTTAAACTGTCACATTTCAAATGTTGCTACAGATGATGAATTATATACCATTACAAGTCGATTTTATGCACATTATAGCAGACAATATTTTTTTTTAGGTAAAATTTGAAATAAAACCGATTTATTGAACAATAGTCATTTAACAATATTCAACATTTTGAAATGAATCATATTCACTTAACAAGATGTTATATACTGTAGACTATGGTTGACATGGCAAACAAAGAGAATGAAAAACGCAGGTCAGAATTAGAGGACATGCAATTTAGAAATTCCGAATTAATGGAAAGGTAAGTGTTGTATTAGGTATTGCTCACAATAAATAACCTGGCAGAGCCTATCTAGCTAATGCTCTGCCAGGCCATATATCGTGAGCTATAGTTTTCAGAGTTGCAATGTGTCAGAAAAATCAGGGAAATTGAATTTTTTTCAAGGTTAGCGGAATTGTCAGGGAATTATGTCGATTGTCTGTGTCAGGGAAATTTAGAAACAAAGGCAAAAGCCAGGGAATTGTCGGATGATTTTGAAAACCTTTTAGATTTAAATTATATACAGCAAGAATCACCGTCCATAGTCAGTCTGCACAGACTCTGCAGACTCATTTGGTTAAACCCATTACCAGACGACAAAATTTTGGGCTGTTCCAAATTCCAAGACGTTGCAGACGACAATTTTAAACGAATGAAATTAAAATATTTTGGTCTTTTGGGTTAGAAAATATTGTGGGAAATGAAGAAATTGCTTGTCACAAGCAATTTCTTCATTATCCACAATGTTTTCCAAAGCCTTTATTTTGTGGGGCGTCCAAAAGCGTCAATGTGTGGTAAACGGTTAATACTTTACGGAAAGTTCCTCATAGCATGACGGTCACATTTTAAGAATGTCAAAAAAATCGCTAATATCATCTCCGTAGAAAAAAGTTCAGAATATGCAAGCTGACATTCCTATCTGAGGAATGCTTCGAAAACATGGCAAGAAAAGAAAAAAAATGCAATGAAAACGAAGCAATTTTCTCTCTTTCATTGTTTGTTAAGTTCTAATTCTGTACTTTCAGGTTGTCTATACAAAAAGATGAAATGGAAGAAATGAAATCAAGGACTTCCACTTTGGAGAATGATTTAAAGAATACTCAATCAAATCTTCAAGAAAAAGAGGACGAATTGAAAAGAGTAATGGAGTCGTAAGTAAATGGCCCTCTTGTTATCAACATCCATTTTGTTGTCTGCAGCAGATTTCAAATTGGAGCAGACACCATTTTTGCCATTTAACCCTTCCCCAAACGGCAAAATTGTAGACTGCTCCAAATTCAAAGATATTGCAGACAACAATTAGAAATGAATGAAATTTTAAACTTATTTTGTCATTTTGGATAGAAAACTTTGTGGGAAATGAAGAAATTGCTTGTTACAAGCAATTTCTTCATCTTACACAATGTTTTCCAAAGGCATTATCTTGTCGTGAGTCATAAAGAGTCATTGTGTGGTAATGAGTTGATTTTAGAAAAGGTCAACTGTCAGGAATCTGTTTTATTGTTAGCTCACCTGAGCACAAAGTGCTCAAGGTGAGCTATTGTGATCGCTTTTTGTCCGTCGTCCGTCTGTCCGTCTGTATGTCCGTCCGTCCGTCCGTCCGTCCGTCCGTCCGTCCGTCTGTCAACAATTTGGTGTTTACACTCTAGCATCTACAAATATAAGCCAATCTTAACCAAACTTGGTCAAAACATGTATAACTATGAGCTCTTGGATGAGTTCGAATTTGGGTCAGATCGGACCAGAAAGTCTGGAGTTATCTGCCCTTGAATGTAAAAAATAGCTACTTTTGACATTGTTTACACTCTAGCATCTACAAATACTGACCAATCAATACAAAAGTTATACACAATATTAGTGACCATAAGATCTCAGATGAGTTTGATTTTGGGTCAGATTGGACGAGAAAGTCAGGAGTTATCTGCCCTTAGATTTGACAAAATTGTCGTTTTTGACCGTTTTCGACTTTGATTACACTATAGCATCTACAATTGTTAACCAATCAAGACAAAACTTTAACACAATGTTAGTGACCATAATATCTTAAATGAGTTCGATTTTGGGTGAGATCGGACCAGAAAGTCAGGAGTTATTTGCCCTTGAATGTAAAAAATAGCTACTTTTGACATTGTTTACACTCTAGCATCTACAAATATCGACCAATCAATACAAAAGTTGGACACAATGTTGGTGACCATAAGATCTCGGATGAGTTTGATTTTTGGTTTGATTGGATTAGAAAGTCATGAGTTATCTGCCCTTGAATTGGACAAAATTGTCGTTTTTGACCGTTTTCAAATTTGTTTACACTATAGCATCTACAGTTATTGACCAATCAAGACAAAACTTTAACACAATATTAGTGACCATAAGATCTTGGATGAGTTCGATTTTGGGTCAGATCGGACCAGAAAGTCAGAAGTTATCTGCCCTTGAATGAAAAAAAGCTACTTTTGACATTGTTTACACTCTAGCATAGATCAACAAAATTAATATTGACCAATCTATACAAGAATTGGACAAAATGTTGGTGAACTTATATAAGATTTCGGATGAGTTTTTGTTTTGGTTTGATCGGACCAGAATGTTCTGAGTTATCTGCCCTTGAATTTGACAAAATTGCTGTTTTCGCCTGTGTTTTTACTCTAACAACCACAAAATTAATGGTGACCAATCAAGACAAAACTTTGATCTTGGATATAATGGTTAATCACCATAAAATCATGGATGAGTTTGAACTTCAGCACAATTAGACAAGCAGTTGCTGAGTTATCTGCCCTTGAAATGGACAAAATTCTCATTTTTGACTTTGTTTTCACTCTTTACAACCAGATATACTGACCTATAAAGACGAAACAGGGACATAATGTTGATGACCATAAGTTTGTTTTCAGTCTTAATGTCACAAATATTAATTGATTCAAACATAACTGTGGCTCATATCATCTTGGTTCAGGTGAGCCATATAGGACCATCATGGTCCTCTTGTCAAACCCTTTCTGTGGGGACCTCAACATAGCTGTTACTAATTCGCTTATCTGTTCACTGTCTAGGAATATAGCATAATGTGGAAAGTGATCAAGTCAAATAGTTTTATAGTTTACGTTATTCTTGCTTATAAGTTAAATGTTTTTATAAATCCATTTCATTTTAGGCTAGAATCTGTGTACAAGTTACGTGAGGAGAATGAGCAGCTTGAGAAGACAGTGGCAAGGTATTGGTTTTAATCCTTTAGTTTTTAGTGTCGCTACTTGTAGAATAGGGGGGCTATTCTAGTCACCGGGGCATTGGAGAATGCTTTGGTTAAGTTTTCACATGCAAGTTTCTCAAATCTCTTTCTACTAATGCTATTGCTCTGAAACTTTGCACATGCCTTTGTGACCATAATATCAGCCTCTAGGTAAAGATTCGTTACTCTGGCATTTAATTTAATGGAATTTTTACCTTAAATTTTTCACTTTCCTTCACTTGATAGTTGCACTTTGCTGGCCTGAGACAGCTCTTGTTATTCGCCTGAAGGCTCGTATTATGTTATGCCCCTAGTTGTCTGTTCATCAGTCTCTGTCTTTTAGCAATTTCTTTTGTGTGCAAATCCTCTTACAGTTCAATTGTAATTTGTTAAAACTTGCAATAGTGAATCTCCATAGTGCATACTTGTGCACACCACTTACGGAATTCAGATAATATTTAGTTCTTGAATTATCTGCTCTTTTTTGAAAAAATTGTGAATTTTACTGACAAGGCTCTCTCCGTTTACTACATAACTCGTATCCAGTTTAACCCTCTACTAACAGGCAAAATTTTCAATTCTTCCAACATAATGCTTTTGGTGACAAAAACGATTGCTAGACATAGGCTTTGTCTATCATTTACCACAGGCAATACTTAACCCTCCGTCCCTTTTAGAAAAGGCTTGGGAAAACATTGATACAAAAGAAGAAACTGCTGATAACCAGCAGTTTCTCCTTTTGTCTCCATATTTTCTATGCCACATTTTACGCAGTTTCCATCTTCAATAACATCTATTTTGTCATTTGTGTCACTTTTTGAAGTGGATCAACCTAAAATTTTGCCGTTTGGAAATGGGTTAAGCAAATGGAGAACATGCGTTTCCAGTATCCACAGGCAGGCCTGGATCCATTTTTAGCTCCACTGGCCGAAGGCCAGCGGGGCTTATGTCATGGCCCTGTGTCCGTCGTGCGTGCGTCCGTGCGTGCGTCCGTGCGTCCGTCCGTCCGTGTGTAAACAATTTTCAAACATCTTCTTCTCCAAAACTACTGGACCAATTTCAACCAAACTTCACAGAAATCTTCCTTGCATGAATCTCTACCAAATCATGCTATGGGAGCCTGACCAGCGGCACCTATTTTTTCGAGCAAAAATGGCGGACATAACAAACCTGCAAGAAATAGATACTGCAAACAAAGGAAGATTTGTCACATTTATACTCAATTTTGCACGTTCATACTCATTAATATTTGAGTACATATATTGCTTTACCACTTTTGACTCTTAAATGAACTTATTAATCTTTAGATTATCTAAAATTGTGCCGACAATCTTCACGATGTGCTGTGCTCATCATTTTAAGCGAGAAATGCTTTAATGAACCAATCAAAAATCACACTTTACTGTTTCTACTGGTTTTATTTTCGTGTGTGGACATAGATTTCTGTATGACAGAACCTTTGTGTAACTCTGAGTCGTGAAAGATGTGTATTATTAGAAAAAAAACGAAAAAACGAAACGACTGTACGAGAAAAACTGAACTTTTTTTCCGAGCAATGTCACAATCCACTGTATGCGTAGTTCGTTCATTGTTTACACGATTTTAGTTTGGAAATTCCAGTTTTTTCTGAACGCGTTAATCGAGCAATTGAAAACTTAGAGACGTATCCTAGTGGTCAACAATTTCAGTTAATCAACTGCATGAAGGATTAAATCTCTTTAAGCAGAGTCAATCTAAATGCGCATTTAAATTATTTTAGCCCTTTTCCAAAGCGTAAATTTCAATTCAAAAGTAGCTGTTTACCACAGAATTGATGTTGAAAAAATATTGGGTTAGTGTAAAATAAAGCATTGAAATTATTGATGCAAAAGGAGGAAATGTTGGTTATAAATATTTCCTCTTTTGCCCCAATGTGTGCTCAAGCCTTTTTTGTTAGGAACGAAAAAAACAGGTCGTGTTTGGGAAAGGGTTTATATAGTTTTTGGAACTTGTTCATGCAAATTAAGCTATCTCGAGTCAAAGGAATTACAGCGCTGTCTTGATGATGAAATAAATGAACAAATAAACTAAATGGTTAATATAGAACCTACTCATCAAAGTATGTGATTCACGAAATCGACACTAAATATTAATTTAAAAATGAAACATGTCTTTGAAATAGTATTCAATGTATATTTTCTCCTAACACCACTCATGTTCTGTCTGCCTTAGTACTGTCTCTTGTTTTTCTTGCACACACTCTCTCATTGGCTGGTTATGACCGCGGTTATCACAAAAATGGCATCGCGTTTCACTTTCAAATTTGATGTCCCGGTTTCGATCCTAGGGCGCGGTATATATCCTCTATGACATCTGGTACTTGTTTCATCAAAACATTGAAGAAGTATTTCTGACTTACTGATGTCTTACGAAACAACAATCAAATTACCTAGGACTTGATGGAAGGGGCGATACCTGACTTCTTTCCTAAGCGTGTAGACTGTAAGACATTGGTACTTAAGACATAAATACGCCTTAAATCCTTTGATGAAACTGGCCACAGTCTCCTACAAAATAGGTGGACAATCTTAAACCTAAGTGGCATGAGTAGCTTCATTCTCGAAAACATCAAATGTAGTTGTGCTAGAGATGTTGAGAGAAATACAGGAATATGTTGGTAAGTCGTTTTAGCTTTACTTTTCATACATGTAATATAGTGTCGAAAGAGGCATTTCACCCATTCTAATCGGACATTTTGTAGATACCAGGCCGCGGCCATAGCGCAGTCAGGTGCTCCAGTCGCAGCGATATTACCATGTAGTTTAAATAAGCATTAAGGGGGAATGCTCCAGTTTCCTAAATTTTTCCAAATAAAAGAATTCATTTATTTCTTGTATGCTGAAACTATGTGTAATTACCAATTCAAAAATGAAATAAAAATGGATGGTCAGCGATATTGTTTGAATTTTATAGGCATTCGTATAACATACCGCTACAGCAAAAAAATGCATAATTTCTTGCACCTACCCAAGGTCACTAAAATGCTTATAAATGCTCTATAATCAACGTTTAGTCCCGAAAACGGATTTAAAGTAACTTCTTACATTTAATAAGAACAGAAAACCCAAAATATGTGCTATTATAAATGCACAAATGTGTAAAACAGCATGCTCGCGTGTTCAGTTCGATCAACGAAGCTGAAGTGTTTTATGTCAAAATTTGCATATTTTGGAAATATTTCAAGTTCTACATCATAGACTTTGATAAAACTCTTTCATTGTATTAAGCAACGTGTCCTGGTAATAATTATGCCCCCTTTCGAAGAAAATGGGGGTATATTGTTTTGCAAGTGTCGGTCGGTCGGTCGGAAGGTCGGTCGGTCGGTCGGTCGGTCGGTCGGTCGGTCGGTCGGTCTGTCCGTAGACCAAACCTTGTCCGGAGCATAACTCGAAAAGTATTAAAGGTAGAGTCATGAAACTTCATAGGTGGATAGATCTCATTTTGGAGAGGTGCAGTGCACAAGAACTGTAACTCTGCCGATCAAATTTTTTGAGTTATTGCCCTTTATTGATTTTATAACTTGATTCTTGTCCGGAGCATAACTCAAAAAGTATGTAAGGTACAATCATGAAACTTTACAGGTGGATAGATCTCATTATGGAGAGGTGCAGTGCACAAGAACCGTAACTCTGCTGATCAAATTTTTTGAGTTATTGCCCTTTGTTGATTTTATAACTTGATTCTTGTCCGGAGCATAACTCAAAAACTATGTTAGGTAGAATCATGAAACTTTACAGGTGGATAGATCTCATTAGGGAGAGGTGCAGTGCACAAGAACCGTAACTCTGCTGATCATATTTTTTGGGTTATTGCCCTTTGTTGATTTTCAAACTTGATTATTGTCCGGTGCATAACTCAAAAAGTATGTAAGGTAGAATCATGAAACTTTACAGGTGGATAGATCTCATTATGGAGAGGTGCAGTGCACAAGAACCGTAACTATGCCGATCAACTTTTGTGAGTTATTGCCCTTTGTTGATTTTATAACTTGATTCTTGTCCGGAGCACAACTCAAAAAATATGTAAGGTAGAATCATGAAACTTTACAGGTGAATAGATTTCATTATGGAGAGGTGCAGTGCACAAGAACCGTAACTCTGCCAATCAAATTCTTGGAGTTATTGCCCTTTGTTGATTTTTACACTTAATTCTTAACCTTGCCTATATCTCGTGTCCTTTTACACATACAGCCTTGATATCTCACACATAGATACCTCCTATCAACATCGTTCACATTTAACCATGACCTTGGACCTTGTGACCTTGACCTTTGAGTTTGACCTACTTTTAAAAAAATTAAACCTGGCATATATCTCATGACCTTTTACAAATACAGCCTTGATATTTCACACATGGACACATCTTACCAAGACATTTCACAATTGACCATGACCTTGGACTTTGTGACCTTGACCTTGGAGTTTGACCTACTTTAAAAAAACTATAACCTGGCCGATATATCATGTCCATTTACACATACAGCCTTGATATTTGACACATGGAAACCTCTGACTTAGACCTATCACATACGACTATGACCTTGGACCATGTGGCCTTGACCTTGGAGTTTGACCTACTTTTAAAAAAAATAAACTGGGCCTATATCTTATGTGCTATTACACATACAGCCTTTGTATTTCACACATGGACACATCTTACCAAGACCTTTCACATTTGACCATGACCTTGGACCTTGTGACCTTGACCTTGGACTTTGACCTACTTTAAAAAGAACTTTAACCTAGCCGATATATCATGTCCTTTTACACATACAGCCTTGATATTTGACACATGGACACCTACGACCAAGACCTTTCACATTTGACCATGACCTTGGACCTTGTGACCTTGACCTTGGTGTTTGACCTACTTTTCTAATACATTAACCTGGCTTATATTTCATGTCATTTTACATATACAGCCTTGATATTTCACACATGGTCACTTCCAACCAAGATATTTCACTTTGACCATGACCTTGGACCTTGACCTTGGAGTTTGACCTACTTTTAGAAATATCTAACCTAGCCTTTATCTTATGTCCTATTACACCTACAGCCTTGATATTTCACACATAGACACCTCCTACCAAGACCTTTCACATTTGACCATGACCTTGAATATTGCAACCTTGACCTTGGAGTTTGACCTACTTTTAAAAAGACTGAAACCAGGCATATATATCATGTCCTTTTACACCTACAGCCTTGATATTTCACACATGGACACCTCCAACCAAGACCTTTCACATTTGACCATGACCTTGACCTTGGCATTTGGCCTACTTTTAAAAACTTTAACCTGGCCTATGTTTCATTTTACTTTTACATATACAGCTTTAATATTTCACACATAGACACCTCCTACCAAGATCTTTCATATTTGACCATGACCTTGGACCTTGTTAACTTGACCTTGGACTTTGGCCTACATCAAATGTAGGCCCTTGAGGGGGCATATATGTTTTACAAACATCTCTTGTTAAAAAAGAAAGTGTATAGGTCAGTACACTTTTTAGTGCATTACAGCAATTTTTATCAGCTACACACGAATAAAATGACGTAAAACAGTGGTAACTGTGTATACACTTACAACTGTCTTGCTCTAAATACTCGATTTCCATCTTGACGAAATCAGTTTCGCATAATAAATACGCTTTTACCATCGAAAATTGTAAATTCTAATCACCTGTTATATTATTGAAAATATGGTAGCGAATCATATATGGTACGAAATGTTTAATTTTCTATAGTAATGACCGAGTGTTCCGAAAAACTGGAGCATTCCCCCTTAAATCCCACTCCTTCCATCGATATGTCTAAATCAATAGGTGTCACTCCTCAACGAAACAGGCCTATTAAATATATAGTAAGATGGGTCAATTTGGCAGCTTCTAGCTTCTCTCAGAAGTCTTTGTGACACATTTTACATAGTCTGCCTGACAGACCATTCCTTTGTCTTTAATGTACTACCAAGAAAGTGGTATCAACAGCACCATCAGCTAAAATCACGCACCCGTGAGCACAGCCACCCTTGCAATTTGCCATCTCTTTCGGGATCTGCATGTGACACACCCTCGTGAAAGGTCACGACCGCGCAAGAAACTAGTTCCCGACAAATTCATTTAAACACACCCCAGCAGTACACTGATGGTCTGCCAGTATGCAGAACCACATTACATGCTTCTGCCTATTCTATAGACACAGGATCAATGCATCAAAAGGAGCGAATCCATTTTTGACGGAACTATGTTTGTATACTACGACCCGGAAGCATTTCCCGTTGTGGAGTGTCTCCAATAACAATACAAATATGAGATTTCGTACGCAGTGAACCGTGTATTGCACGAGCGTAAAAGTTTCCATTTATGTGTATTTTTGGACATGGGTTGATGGAAGACTGTTGTAAATACCTATAAAATACTATGTATATATCATTGTCTTGCATAGTTCGTTTCCATAGTCGGTGTAATTTTACGCGATCCAAAATTTTCCGTTCGTGAAATCTTTATTTGACGTGCAAATAAGAAGCATTCTTTTATTGTTCAGCTGGCGTGTGGGTGCTCAATTGTTTGAATACGACAGAAAGTTACCAAAAGGTATACACGTGTCCAACATTATTAAATCTATGAGTCCTTATATATTTCTCTTATGTATGTATTTCCGTGTGATATCCTTTGTATGTCCGTCTCTCTTTCATCTCATCCTGTCTTCTCTGTCTACCTAGGATTTAAATTCTATACTGAACAAAAGTGAAAACGCTACACCTACTTCGCTTGTCATATTTTTTCTAAATTTACAACAAGTAAAAAATTCAAATGAAAGTGTTTCGCATTGTTCATTGACTTGGTTGTGCTTAGTGCTTTACGTTTTGTGGATGAAAAAACGGACCTTTTTAATGTGACAGGGATCCGTTTTTCAGGTGTACAATTTGAACGGAAATTTTACACAATTTCAACCTTCAGAAATTCAAGCAGAAGAATGCAAACCATACCGGACTGCATGCAATGGTAGTCCGCCAAGTTACCAGTCAGGAAATGTAAAGAAGCATTCGTAACATTGTATTAACGTTAAGAAAATGATGTTTTAAAAGCAGACTTTTCATTGTGTTCCAAAGCTTGAAAGTTTTACATTGTAATCTCCTTAGGAAATTGAAATCGCTATTGCATGGACATCTGGGAACAATCCTAGTCGAAGAAAGGGCTAAAAAATGCCATGTAAAGTCAGCATGATGTTGCAAAAACATCCAATCGAAAACCTTGATAAATTTGTGAATATCAAACATTTCAAATTCCCTATTTGTTTATGTCAAAGGGAGGTAATTCGCAAAATTAACAGATTAGACATTGATTTTAGAGCTTGCTACAAAAGATACACTTGTGTGATTTAAAATGTTTGTTAAAATGTGGAATCAGATATCTAAACTGATTTACACCAAAGATTTCTATCTTCTACAAATGTATAAAACGCTCCGAACACTCGTACAGAAATTAACTCAAATCACCCGTAAATGAAATTAATTCAATCCGAATACGCGTCCAGTAAGACTAAAAAAATCGGTACTGTAATGCACGTGTTCGGGGGAACTTTTGGTCTTCGTACAGTGAATAAAAACATCAATATTCCAATTCTAACATTTGCGATCATCTTTAGGCTTTTGGATTTTCAAAGAATAATGCAGTCAGTGTAATTTTGATATTATAACGTGTACCTTAAATATATGTTTTATTTCTTTTAATCATTTAAAGGGTGGACAAATATATGCATAATTCACGAGCAACGCCTCTTTATTACGTTTGCTTATCGTTTATGTTATGTATGCCAGTCCGATGAGCTAAAGACAAAGACAATAACGAAGTTGAATCATAAGCCGACCTATTTATGCTTCAAAGTTGGTGTTATAGGACAAAAAACACAACTTACGTTCAAATAACTACTGGGACCGTCAGAATCCACTTCCTTGTCCGCCATTTTGTTTGCTCGAAAAAATAGGTGCCGCTGGTCAGGCTCCCATAGCGTGCAAATTCCTTCAAAAGAATAAAATCCGTGCAGAACTTGAATTTTAATTAATTTAATTGATTTCAATTTCGAAAAATCTTTAAAAATTCTTCTTCTCCAAAACTACTGGACCAATTTCAACCAAACTTTACAGAAATCTTCCTTGCATGAATCTCTACCAAATTCGTTAAAAGAAATAAAATCCGTGCAGAACTTGAATTTTAATCAATTTAATTGATTTAAGTTTTCGAAAAATCTTTAAAAATTCTTCTTCTCCAAAACTACTGGACCAATTTCAACCAAACTTCACAGAAATCTTCCTTATATGAATCTCTTCTTATTTCCTTCAAAAAGATAAATTCTGTGTATAACTTAAATTTTAATTAATTTAATTAAATTAAATTTTCGAAAAATCTTTAAAAAAATTTCTTCTCCAAAACTAATGGACCAATTTCAACCAAACTTCACAGAAATCTTCCTTGTATGAATGTCTTCTTAATTCCTTCAAAAAGATAAATTCTGTGTATAACTTAAATTTTAATTAATATAATTGAATTAAATTGAAAAATCTTTAAAAATTCTTCTTTTCCAAAACTACTGGACCAATTTCAACCAAACTTCACAGAAATCATCCTTGTATGAATCTCTACCAAATTCCTTCAAAAGAATAAAATCTGCGCTGAACTTGAATTTTGATTAATTTTATTGATTTAAATTTTTGAAAAATCTTGAAAAATTCTTCTTCTCCAAAACTACTGGACCAATTTTAACCAAACTTCACAGAAATCTTCCTTATTTGAATCTCTTCTTAATTCCTTTAAAAAGATAAATTCTGTGTATAACTTAAATTTTAATTAATTTAATTTAATTAAATTTTCGAAAAATCTTGAAAAATTCTTCTTCTCCAAAACTACTGGACCAATTCCAATCAAACTTCACAGAAATCTTCCTTGTATGAATCTCTTCTTAATTCCTTCAAAAAGATCAATTCTGTGTATAACTTAAATTGTAATTAATTTAATTAAATTAAATTTTAGAAAAATCTTGAAAAATTCTTCTTCTCAAAAACTACTGGACCAATTTCAACCAAACTTTACAGAAATGATCCTTGCATGAATCTCTTCTTAATTCCTTAAAAAAAATAAATTCTTTGTAGAACTATAATTTTGATTAATTAAATTTAATTAAATTTTCAAAAAATCTTCTTTTCCAAAACTACTTGACCAATTTTAACCAAACATCACACGAATCTTCCTTGCATGAATCTTCTCTAAATTCGTCATAAAAAAATCTGTGTAGCAACTTAAATTTTAATAAAATTAATTAAATTGAATTTTTTGAAAAATTGTTAAACAATCTTTTTCTCCAAAACTGCAGGACCAATTTCAACCAAACTTCACTGGAATCTTCCTTGCATGAGTCTCTTCCAAATTCCTTCAAGATGGGATGAAAAGCTTGGCCGCTGTGGGCTAGGCTTATTTTTCTCTATATGAAACATAGTGTAATTTTAAGAAAATTTTAAAAACATTTCTGCTCCTTAATCATTCATTGGATTTCATTCTGGCGTAACATGAATCTTGTTTGGATAGACCTCTATTGTATTCCTTGAAGAATTTCATAGTCTAAATGTCTAAAAGCCAGTGGAGCGATACAGGGCCATCTTGGCCCTCTTGTTCTCTGAATTGTCATTGCAGACCTTTTGGAAGATCCTAAATATTAGAAGTATGATTTGTTTTTAGTCAAACAAATAATTTTCTCTTATTTTACAGCCTCCACACTTTAGCAAATAAAGATAGGGAGGAAAGGGTTGAAATGGAAACCCAATTACAGAGTCATACATCTGTAAGTCACTATGGATAATCACGTGATACAATATTTTCAGAAAATCTTCAATAATTTTGTAAATACTGGACTGATTTGAATTCGGTTTGAAGCAGAGAATGTAGACAGACGTCATGCATTAGATGGATGTGGTTGATTTTTCAAAAATCCAACACGTCCAGCTTATTCCTGGCGGCTTTAAATCGAACTCAAATTTGTCAAGTATTAAAAAAGATATTGAACATTATCAGAAATTCTGAGTCACGTGATTATACACCGTGTAAGTTGTGCTTCAGTTTCAGCTTAATCTTTTTCGCCTAACTATTCGTAGAATAGGGGGGGGGGGGCTACTCCGGGCATCGGCGGTGCCAGTATGCTTTGGTTAAGTTTTTATGTGAAAATTTGTCATATGATATCTCTATTTCTATCAATGCTATTGCTCTGAAACTTTGTACATGCCTCTGTTACCATAATATCTGCTTCTAGGCAATGAAATTTTAGGGTGGTCTACTCGAAAAACTACTAAAACTACTGTTTCCATCATCTCTGATAGCACTTAATTAGAACCATTACCAAGAGGCAATTCAAATGAGTACCCACAACATAGGATTTGGATTAAAAAAAATAATAGGATGTCTTCACCACTTTTATCTTTTGCTCTTTTTAGTTTTCATAGATTGACTAGAACTTTTCAGATGGACACTTCTAGCGAGACCAGTCACTTATGTCTGTAAATTTTTTTCAGACAATCAAAACCTTAATGGAGGAGAACAAGACGCTTTTGGAGCAGAATACGGACCTGGTCGGCCATTCAAACCACAAACAGAAAATCAAATATCACGAAAAATTAAAGGATGAAAACCTGCAGCTGAAAAAGGTGAGTTGGTTTAACCCATTACCAGATGGCAAATTTTCAGTCTGGTCCAAATACAAAGAAGTTTCAGATGACAATTGCAAGTGAATAAAAAATGTTCAGGTTTTGGTCTTTTGGGGTAAAAATATTGAAGGAAATGGAGGAATTACTTTTTACAAGCAATTTCTCCATTTCCCACAATGCTTTCTAAAGCTTTTATCTTGTGGAGCATCAAAACACGCCAATGTATTGGAAGGGTTTATTGATATTAAATTTGTGTGAAATATAGCTCATGCTAAAACAGCCTGAAATTTTAAAATAGTTTGTCTGCATCTGTAGCAGATGGCCCTCATTGACCAAATGTTTATGGGACCCCCTAGGAGGCAAAGATAGATTGAACACTGCTAAAAATAGAATCACTTTAGAATTATTTCTTCTCTCTAAAGCTTGTACCTATCTCAAACAGTGCGGCCTTATGGTGTACCTCAGTATAAAGCTTAACCTTTTCCCATACATGACCTGGTTTTGACGTCCCTAAAAAAGAAACATAATAAAACATTGAGACAAAAGAAGTAAATGCTGATAATCAGAATTTTCTCCTTTTGTCTCAATATTTTCCTATGCTTCATTTTCTCCTTTTGTCTCAATATTTTCCTAGGCTTCATTTTACACCATTCTCATCTTTATCAACACAAATTTTGTCGTCTGCAACTCCTTTGAAATTGGTCTAAAAAGTCTAAAAATTACCGTTTGGGAAAGGGGTTAAGGTGATATTGCAGAAAAGGGAAAAAAAATGCTGATTAACAGCATTTTCTCCCTTTTCAATACTTTCCTGCCATCACAAAGTAATTTCATTCTGACAATCTGATATCTTTGTCTGCTTCAGCTTTGAATTTGGACATGTATGCTTTGAATTTGGACAGGTCCAAAATTTGGTTAGTGATGATTCGGGAGGGTTTATTTTAGATCTTTATTAGTCCCCTACCGGTGTTCACATTTTTAGCTCACCTGAGCACGAAGTGCTCAAGGTGAGCTATTGTGGTCGCTTTTTGTCCGTCGTCCGTCCGTCTGTCCGTCCGTCTGTCCGTCCGTTCACAATTTCTTTAAACATCTTCTCCTCTTAAATCAATGGGCCAAATTTTACCAAACTTGGCAGGAATGTTCCTTGGGTGACCCTTCTCAAAACTTGTTCGCCGATTTTTGATTCGTCAAAAAATGTGGGCGTGGCAGGGCGGGGCTTATCAGACTAAGAGAAATCAAAAGAAAATTCTTTAAAAATCAACCATTGGGCCAATTTCAACCAAACTTGGCAGGAATGTGCCTTGAGTCACTCTTCTCAAACTTTATTCACAAATTTTTAGATTTGTCAAAAAATGTGGTCGTGGCAGGGAGAAAGGGGCTTATCGGCCTAGAGAAACCATAAGAAAATTCTTTAAAAATCAACCATAGGGCCCAATTGAACCAGACTTTGCAGGAATGTTCCTTGAGTCACTCTTTACAAAATTTATTCACAAATTTTTACATTTATCAAAAAATGTGGCCGTGGCAGGGAGAAAGGGGCTTATCGGACTTAGAGAAATCAGAAGAAAATTCTTTAAAAATCAACCATTGGGCCCAATTGAAGCAGACTTGGTAGGAATGTGCCTTGAGTCACTGTTTTCGAATTTATTCACAATTTTTTACATTTGTCAAAAAATACGGCCGTGGCAGGGAGAAAGGGGCTTATCAGACTTAGAGAAATCATAAGAAATTTTTTTAAAAATTAACCATAGGGCCCAATTGAACCAGACTTTTCAGGAATGTTCCTTAAGTCACTCTTTTCAAAATTTGTTCACAAATTTTAACATTTGTCAAAAAATGTGGCAGTGGCAGGGAGAAAGGGCCTTATCGGACTTAGAGAAATCAGAAGAAAATTCTTTAAAAATCAACCATTGGGCCCATTTGAAGCAGACTTGGTAGGAATGTGTCTTGAGTCACTATTTTCAAATTTATTTCACAATTTTTTACATTTGTCAAAAAATATGGCTGTGGCAGGGAGGAAGGGGCTTATCGGACTTTGAGAAATCATAAGAAAATTCTTTAAAAATCAACCATACGGCCAATTTTAATCAAACTTGAAAGGAATGTTCCTTGCGTCTCTCTTCTCAAAGTTTGTTCACAATTTTTCACATTTGTCAAAAAATGTGGGCGTGTCGGGGAGGAAGAGGCTTATCGGAAAAGAGAAATCATAAGAAAATTCTTTAAAAATCAACCATTAGGCCAATTTGAAAGAAACCTGGCTGGAAAGTTCCTTGTGTGACTCGTTTCAAAATTGTATCTTGTAATTTTTATTTCCTTAAAAAGTATTTTGGTATGGCAGGGTAAGGGAAATTCCATGCATTGAAAATTATACTGTACTGTGGGTTGTAATGGAGATACTTAGTTTTTAGTCCCCTACCGGTGTTCACACCGGAGGGGACTATAGGTTTGCCCTCCGTCTGTCCGTCCGTCTGTCCGTCCGTCCGTCTGTCCGCTCAAATTTGGATCCCGCGATAACTTAATAACTAAGCAAGCGTTTTTGATGAAAGTTGGTATATGACTAGATGGCAATGTGTAGATTATGCACATCATTTTATTTTTGTTTTTCGACTTAAATTGAGGTTGCTATGGTTACAGAAATAGTGAAAATATGGCCAAAAATGGGATCCTGCGATAAGATAATAACTAAGCAAGCTAGTTTGATGAGACTTGGTATATGACTAGATGGCAATGTGTAGATTATGCACATCATTTTATCTTTGTTCTTTGACGAAAAGTGCGGTTGCTATGGTAACGGAAATAGTGAAAATATGGCAAAAAATGGATCCTGCAACTTAATATATTTTTGATTACCATATTGAGTCAATGTGAAGCCGGTAGGGGACTTTATGTGTTGCATACAACACCAGATACTTGTCTTCTAAAGTGTTTGGCCTAGAACCTTGAAATTTTGTGTAAGACCTAATTTCATGAATGGCTTCCAGAATACAAGAAGCTGAAGATAAGAGGAGATAATTGCTTTTCAAAAAGCAATATTTTGTTTCAATATTCATGAAACCCTATGTTGTTGGTGATCATTACAATCATCTGCTTGAAAAAATTAATACATTCTTCATAGGGTTTTGATATAAGTAATAATTTTGGAAAGCTTTTACTATTTCTCTTATCTATTTCTGTTATCAATTTCTCTGGCTGGCCCCATTTTTATCTTATGTAAACAAATAAGAAGGGATTATAAGCCTAACTTATCAGATGGTTTGTCCTCATTTCCTATATATTCTTTCAAATCACATACCAAATCTTGCTCATAATATCATAAATAATCAATTTTAACAGATCAGTATGCTTTGAAAATTCGCCCTATGTTTCATATTGAAAAATAATGAAATAATTATTGAAAAAAACTCAACCATTATGCTAATTCATACCCAACTTTACAGGATCGATTGGAACAAAATTATTACTTAATTGTTTCCAAACAGAAAGTCCTTATAAGTTTCATGCTTTTGAATTTGACAAAATTGCCATTATCAGTCTTGTCATCTTGATTCAGGTGAGCGATTTAGGACCATCATGGTCCTCTTGTGTTGTTTGGGAAAGGCTTAATTGTCCTATTTTCTCTTGTTTTTCAGCCGTCACCCCCAATGCCCTCAATAGAGAAAAAAACAACCAGTGAAGCCGGGAAATGTCGAAAAGTTTACGGCATCAAAAAAAAGAAATGTGGTGCTCAAATTGCAAAAAGAAGAAGGCGTGCAACCATTGTAAAAGTTGACTATACGAGGGGTGATCCAAAAGTAATGTCACAGTGCCTATAGTTTGGTTATTCGACGTATTCTTGTACACATAAAGACTTTGAATTCAAGCTTATCATATTGGAAACACGCTTTTCTGAATTATTATACCCCCGCAAACGAAGTTTGGAGGGGGTATACTGGAATCAGCCTGTCGGTCCAGCGGTTGGATGGTTGGTTGGTTGGATGGTTGGTTGGTTTGTTTGTTTGTTGGTCTGTCTCCAAAACTTTGTCCGGACAACTTCTCCTACACTTGTGGACCGATTTAGTTCATACTTGGCACAAGTGTTTATTGTGACCTGTAGATGTGCAAGACGCAAATTTCACGGAAATCGGACCGATACTTTTTGAGTTATGGCCCCTGATTTGACCAAAAAATGCTTGTCCGGACAACTCCTCATACACTTGTTGACCGATTTAGTTCATACTTGGCACAAGTGTTCATTTTGGCCTGTAGATGTGCAAGACGCAAATTTAACGAAAATCGGACCGATACTTTTTGAGTTATGGCCCCTGATTTGACCAAAAAATGCTTGTCCGGACAACTCCTCATACACTTGTTGACCGATTGAGTTCATACTTGGCACAAGTGTTCATTTTGGCCTGTAGATGTGCAAGACGCAAATTTAACGAAAATCAGACTGATACTTTCTGAGTTATGGCCCCTGATTTGACCAAAAAATGCTTGTCCGGATAAGTCCTCCTACACTTGTGGACCGATTTAGTTCATACTTGGCACAAGTGTTCATTGTGACCTGTAGATGTGCAAGACGCAAATTTCACGGAAATCGGACCGATACTTTTTGAGTTATGGCCCCTGATTTGACCAAAAAATGCTTGTCCGGACAACTCCTCATACACTTGTTGACCGATTCAGTTCATACTTGGCACAAGTGTTCATTTTGGCCTGTAGATGTGCAAGACGCAAATTTAACGAAAATCGGACCGATACTTTTTGAGTTATGGCCCCTGATTTGACCAAAAAATGCTTGTCCGGACAACTCCTCATACACTTGTTGACCGATTTAGTTCATACTTGGCACAAGTGTTCATTTTGGCCTGTAGATGTGCAAGACGCAAATTTAACGAAAATCGGACCGATACTTTCTGAGTTATGGCCCCTGATTTGACCAAAAAATGCTTGTCCGGACAACTCCTCATACACTTGTTGACCGATTTAGTTCATACTTGGCACAAGTGTTCATTTTGGCCTGTAGATGTGCAAGACGCAAATTTAACGAAAATCGGACCGATACTTTCTGAGTTATGGCCCCTGATTTGACCAAAAAATGCTTGTCCGGATAAGTCCTCCTACACTTGTGGACCGATTTAGTTCATACTTGGCACAAGTGTTCATTGTGACCTGTAGATGTGCAAGACGCAAATTTCACGGAAATCGGACCGATACTTTTTGAGTTATGGCCCCTGATTTGACCCAAAAATGCTTGTCCGGCCAACTCCTCCTACAGTTACTGTCCGATTTGCTTCATACTTGGCACAGGTGTGCATTAGGACCTGTAGATTTGCAAGACGCAAATTTCAGGAAAGTCGGATGGATACTTTTTGAGTTATGGCCCCTGATTTGACCCAAAAATGCTTGTCCGGCCAACTCCTCCTACAGTTACTGTCCGATTTGCTTCATACTTGGCATAGGTGTGCATTAGGACCTGTAGATTTGCAAGACGCAAATTTCAGGAAAGTCGGATCGATACTTTTTGAGTTATGGCCCCTGATTTGACCAAAAAATGCTTGTCCGGATAACTCCTCCTACACTAAGTCTTGTGGACCGATTTAGTTCATTCTTGGCACAAGTGTTCATTGTGACCTGTGGATGTGCAAGACGCAAATTTCACAAAAATCGGACCAATAATTTTTGAGTTATGGCCCCTGGTTTGACCCAAAAATGCTTGTCTGGACAACTCCTCCTACAATTACTGTCCGATTTGCTTCATACTTGGCATAGGTGTGCATTAGGACCTGTAGATGTGCATGACGCAAATTTCACGGAAATCGGACCATTACTTTTTCAGTTTTGGCCCTTGATTTTACCAAAAAATGCTTGTCCGGACAACTCCTCCTTTAGTTACTTCCGATTTGCTTCATACTAGGCACAGGTGTCCATTAACTTCTGTAGATGTGCAAGACGCACATTTCATGAAAATCAGACCGACACTTTCTGAGTTATGGCCTCTGATTTGACAAAAATGCTTGTCCAGACAATTCCTCCTACAGTTACTGAACGATTTGTTTCATACTTGGCACAGGTATGCATAAGGACCTGTATATATGCAAGATGCAAACTTCATGGAAATCAAACCAATATTTTCTGAGCTATGGCCCCTGATTGGACAAAATTTCAAGAAAATCGGATTGACAATTTTTGAGTATGGCTCCTGATTCAACAAAAACGCTTGTCCAAACAAAGGTGCTGGCGGGGGTATTTTTATCACCTTCAGTGATAGATTTCTAGTTTAAATATTGTTATCGAGCCGGGACTATGTCCGGGGAGCTAATGTCACAGCCCTAGTGTCGGCGTCAGCGTCGGGTCTTCAAAAACTTTAACCTGGCCTATATCTCAGGCACTATTTGAGATACAGCCTTCATACTTCACACATGGATACCTCCTGCCAAGACCTTTCATTTGGGACCATGACCTTTGACCTAGTGACCTTGACCTTGCAGTTTGACCTACTTTTAAAAAACTTTAACCTGGCCTATATCTCATGCACTATTACAGATAGAACCTTGATATTTCAGATATGGATACCTCATGTCATGACCTTGACCTTGAGACCATGACCTTTGACCTAGTGACATTGACCTTTGACCTTGAACTGCTTTTTTTTGTGACAAGCTCTCGTATAGGCGAGCTACATTGTCCACGGACAACTCTTGTTTATATATCCGAGAAAATAAAATGCTAAAAATGATCCACATCATGCATGTGCGCCGCACGCCATAGACTATTCGTTTGTAGATTATTATTACTTTATGTTCTATCATTATATTAAAAGAAAAACTGCTGCAATTAAGCTGACATTTAAATGACGCGATGTCATGATATTGCTAAGCCATTTTAGAACGTTTCAATAAAATCTGCGCGTTGAATTACCAAATAAATCTCATTAAATTCGTCACTCGCAATCAGGAAAATGGCAGAATCGGATAAAATCCCACAGCGGGCATTTCTGAACTTTTGCTAAAGGCTTGGAAAAAAGCCGATTGAAGCAACAGAAACAATAAATTCAACCTAAAAGAACGGATTGTAAATAGGAGTCTCGTCTACCCTTGGTACAAGCGTTTTTGGGAGTGAGGAGGAGTCCTTAGAAGATGAAAATGAGCCGTAAGACATGTGAAGCAGCGGAATGACGCAAACGTCCAAGTGACATTTGCGCTATTTCTGCATTTTAAGCTGAATTTAAGAGGAATTCATTACGTCGCCCTTAACAAACTGGGAACTATTTTTGATTCAATTAATGCATTAAAAAGATTGCTGAACGAGTTGTTTGTATATGCATTTATGAAGTGGGTCACGAACGTTGCATTAAACACGAAGGTCAATATTCTGAGAAGGAATAGATTTTGACGTCAATGACGTTGTGTGTTGTGCGGCGCTGGACACCGATGCGCTATGTAAAAATGCGGTTTATATTTGTAATATAAAGCAGAACTTTGTGAAAATTTGTGTATAAATTAAATGAATGTTAATCTAATGGCATGTAAAATTGCATGATGATACGTTAACAAAATCGCCGAAAACAACGTTTGTGACATTACTTTTGGATCATCCCTCGTAGCATTAAAGTGACATTTCAGGATTTTTTGTCATAAATTTTACTTTTATTTTTATCTGAAAGAGCATATTTCCTTATGAAAATTCTGAAAATTTCAAGCCAAAATATTGTGCCGTTTACGAGAAATTTATATTTTTGTGTTAAAATTGAACAAATTGTTGTGGACAACAGTTCGGATTTACGAGGGATGATCCAAAAGTAATGTCACAAATGTTGTTTTCGGCGATTTTATGAACGTGTCCTCATGCAACTTAAGATGCCGAAAGATTAACATTCGTTTAATACATGCACGAACTTTCATAAAGTTTCATGTAAAATTACAAAAATAAACTACATTTTTACATAGCGCATCGGTGTCCAGCGCCGCACAACACACGTCATTGACGTCATTCTACTCCTCAAAATATCGCCCCCTGTGTTTAATTAATTCAACATTCGTGGCATTCAATACGCTTCATAAATGCAGTTTTAAACAACTCCTTCAGCAATTCTTTGAATGCGTTCCTTGAATCAATTTGTTCTCAGTTGGTTTAGGGCGATATGATAAATTCTTCTTAAATTCAGCTTAAAATGGGTAAATAGCGCAAAGTAACATGGACGTTGGCGTTATTTCCCAGCTCCACATGTCTTCCGGCTCGTTTTGATCTTTAAACGACTCATATTCACTCTCAAAAAAAGCTTGCACTAACGGTAGACGTCTCTATCATGAAATGTCCATGCTTTTAGTTTGAATTTATTGTTTCTGTTGCTTCAATCGGCTATTTTGCAAGTCTTTAGCAAAAGTTCAGAATTGCATGTTGTGGACATTTATCCGATTCTGCCATTATCCCGAATGCGAGTGATGAATTCAATAAGACTTATTCAGTATTTCAACGCACCGATTTTATTGAAACGTTCTAAAATTGCTTAGAAATATCATGACGTAGCGGCATTTAAATATCAGCTAAATTGTCTTGATTTTTCTTTTATATAATGACAGAACATAAATTAATATTAATCTTCAAAAGAATAGACTAAGGCGTGCGGCGCATATGCACGACATGGATCCTTTTTGGCATTTTATTTTTTCGGATATATAAACAATATTCAAATAATTCAGAAAAGCATGTTTCCAATAGGATAAGCTTGAATGATAAGTCTTTATTTGTACAATAATACGTCGAATAACCAAACTATAGACACTGTGACATTACTTTTGGATCATCCCTCGTATATGCAATTTATCGATTATGTCTCAACTTTAAATGCGTGTTTCTCGCTTATTGGCAACAACTTAAAAGAAATAATAGTATTTATACTCATTCGAATAGGTGTTGCAGACGACAAGTTCCATTGAACAAAATTTAACATTTTTTGGTCTTTCTTGGTAGAAAACATTGTGGGTAATGAAGAAATTGCTTGTCACAAGCAATTTCTTCATTTTCCACAATGTTTTCCAAAGCCTTTATTTTGTGGGGCATCCAAAATCGTCAATGTGTGGGAAAGGGTAAATCAATCAAGACAAAACTTGGACACAATGTTGGGGACTATAAGATCTCAGATGAGTTTGATTTTCAGTCTGATCTGATCTGATCTGAAAGTCAAGAGTTACGTCCCCTTGAATTTGACAAAATTGCCATTTTTGGCTGTTTTCAACCTTTTTTACACTCTAGAATCTACAATTATTAATCAATCAAGACAAAACTTGGACACAATGTTTTGGACCATAAGATCTGGGATTACTTTGATTTTCAGTGTGATCTAATCAGAAAGTCAAGAGTTATGTGCCCTTGAATTTGACATAATTGCTGTTTTTTACTGTTTTCGACTTTGTTTACACACTAGAATCTACAATTATTGACCAATCAAGACAAATCTTGGACAATATGTTGGAGACTATAAGATCTCATATAACTTCGATTTTCAGTTTGATCTGATTAGAAAGTCAAGAGTTATGTGCCCTTGAATTTGATAAAATTGCTGTTTTTGACTGTTTTCAACCTTAATTATACTCTAGAATCTACAATTATTTATCAATCAAGACAAAACTTAAAACAATGTTGGGGACTATAAGATCTTGGATGAGTTTGATTTTCAGTCTGATCTGATGAGAATGTTGAGAGTTATATGCCCTTGAATTTGACAAAATTGCCATTTTCGGCTGGTTTTTACCTTGTTTACATTCTAGAATCTACAATTATTGATAAATCTATACAAAACTTGGACACAATGTTGGGGACCATAAGATCTCATATGAGTTTGATTTTCAGTCTGATCTGATTAGAAAGTTGAGCGTTTTGTGCCCTTGAATTTGACAAAATTGCTGTTTTCGGCTGTTTTCGAGCTTGTTTACACTCTGGAATCTACTTTTATGGATCAATCTAGACAAAACTTGGACCCATTATTAGGGACCATAAGATCTGGGATTAGTTTGATTTTCAGTCTTAACTGATGAGAAAATCGAGAGTAATGTGCCCTTGAATTTGATTAGGTTGCTGTTTTCGGCTGTTTTCAACCTTGTTTATACTCTAGAATCTACAATTATTTATCAATCAAGACAAAACTTGGAAACAATCAGGGCTACAGATAAGTGGAGGTTAAGACATACTAACATTGTTTTTTCGAATTCAAATCCTATGTTGTGGTACTCATTTGAATTGTCTCGACGAGACGATACAAATGAATACCTACAACATAGGGTTTGATGATCACTGACAGCATTATTGCAGTTTGAAAAGTCACCACCCCCTCTTATCTGGAGCCCTGTACAATGCTTGGCACCATAATTTAGATCTCGGATGAGTTAGATTTTCACAACCTTATTGACCATAAGTTCTTTTTAAGTCTTAAAGTAATAAATATTAATTGAATTGAACAAAAGTGTTGCTCATATCATTTTGGTTCAGGTGAACGATATAGGACCATCATGGTCCTCTTGTCTACTTTTGTCTCAATATTTTCTTTGCTATATTGTACAGAAATTTCCCTTTTAGTTGCCTTAATCTTGCCATCTGCAGCAGCTTTGAATTTGGAACACCTTAAAATGTTGTCTTTTGTGAAAGGGTTAAATAGGGTTTGAATTTATAAGACGGATTTGAAATAGGTCTAGGGGGCGGATTTGATGCAGCAGTAATGCCGGCCCGGTAAAACGCTCGACTTGTTGCACAGGTTCTATTCCTGCTTCACCTTTTTTTGGATGAGACTATAAACCGAGATCCCGTCTTTATATGACCCTAGGTCTTGAGTAGGCAAAAAAAAAACAATATACAATCCAATCAAATAGGTCAATTTGGGAGAATAATGAGTCCAAAGAAGAAAACAAAACCATTTTCTCCTTGTGTCACAATCATAATAAATAATGTTTGTATTATCTGTGCTTTATTGTTTGATAATGCCTTATTTACCTAGATCTGAGCTTACTGCTTACACACAGTCTGATTTAGATCCATGCAGTTCACAAAAGGGCTTTTTCATTAACCGCTTTTCCTAACAAGACCTGAGGTGTGTTCTTTAGACCGAGATATTTTAAGATTTCTTTAGATGTTTTGGATAAAGCGTTTGTAAGACCTTGATTTCACTGAGTTGTTCCGAATGTTCATAATGACGTCATTTGTATAAAGTATGGAGCATTCAGAACATACCATGGTTTAAAATTATGGAGAGTTCGGAACCACTCAGTCAATTTTCTTATTATTGTTTTTACAGAGTTGACCGAGGGTTCCGCATGAAGTAAGGAGTAATGGCACCTCCCATTGAACGACTTACAAATCTTTATCTAAAGAACGATTTATGTATGTTAAAATATTTTAAGAAATCTCGAGATATCCTAAGAAATCTCGCTCTAAAGAACCCACCTCCAGTTTCGATGATCAGCATTTTCTCCTTTTGCCTCAATATTTTATAACTGCAATTTGAAAGCTGCTGCATTATGGACAATACATGTCTGTTTTCGTCAAATTTGACTACCCTTTAAGTTAATTGTTTGGGAAAGGGTTAAAGCTAAAGCATGTCTGTGGAGATTGAAGGATCATTATAAGACAGCACAAAGGCATAAACTGAACTGGATCTAAGTTTGTCTTGGAACACTTTAACCCTTTTCCAAACAGGACTGGGTATTGACTTCCCTTTAAGAAAAGGCTTTGTGAAAACATTGATGCAAAAGAAAATACACCAATATTTTCTCTGCTATATGTTACACAAATCATATACTGTCTTCCATTCTGTCGTTTGTTACAGCTTTTGATTTGGACCACCATGAAATCATGGAAGGGTTTGTGTTTCCAGATTCCGGCTAAAAAGTTTTAATTTGATTGAATTTGGTATTCACTTCTGCACATCACCAATTTGTTTCTTTTTTGCAGGTATTATGCAGCTTAATCTCAGCTGCTTTAATCGATGGGTGCAAACTAGTGTCGGTACGAAGGAAGGTCTTGGCAACAGTTTGGCTGTTGGCCAACACAGAATCCTACCGGAGTGTGGCAGACAGATTCAAGTTTAGCAAAGGGCAGTTGCATAGCATTGTCCAATCTGTCTGCCATGCTCTGGTAGGACTCAAGCAAGAGTACATAAAATGGCCTACAAGTAACGAATTGGAAGGTATGTTGATTTCTTAGTGTCCTTTTACATTTTATCAATGGGCAAATATAATGGTAGTTGGTTTTCAACAATTTACTCCTTTGCCACTATAATTTCCCAATCTATTTATGCTTGGATCTTCAAAAGTAGGATTTTCTATTATGGATTCCAAAACCCATGCTTATTAACCATTTCCCAAACGGCAAAAAGGTTGGGGTAATCCAATTTGAAAGCTCATGCAGACCACAAAGTAAATGTGGATGGACACCCAAGTTTGTGTAAATTATATTCCCAGAAAATATTGAGGCAAAAGGAGAAAATACCAATTATCAGCATTTTCATCTTTTTGCCTCAAGGTTTTCCCAAGCCTTTTCTCTTGGATATGTCAAAACCCGGTCTTGTTTGATAAAGGGTTAAGGAAACGGATATCTAATTCAAAGGATGGATCAATTTATTAAAAGAAGGTAATGTGAAAAGGAATGTTGTACTAAAATTAGAAGTGAATATGTTAAGTAATAAGGAAGTTATGGCCAATGTTAAAGTTTTCCGATGGAAAGACAGACAGACAGAATGACAGACAGACCGACAAGTCAAGAATTACTCAACGTTTTTTCTCTTAGTTTTGGGAACAGGTCCGAAACCAGGCTAATTGGGAAAAATGTATTGTTTTGTCAAAAATTGGGAAAATATTTCATCACAGACTCCAACAAAAACGGAGTCCTGTGCATAGTTAACTATATGAAATCATCTGAAGGGATTTCCAGTTTGTCTCTGGATACTTTTTTCTCAACATATGAAAGGGAATGATTGAAATTTCATTCAAAAAGAAGGAATAACCTTTGCATTGGGAATTTTCTATCCAGATTTTGGGAAAAAAATACCCTATTTGGCATTGGGAACGGGTCCTTTTTACGGACCCGTCCAAAGAAGGAGAAAAAACGCTGTTACTAGTATATGCCTCCCTAATTGGGGACATAAAAAGATAAATTGGCATAGTTTTAGAAATTATTTGTCGAACATTAAAGCATTTTTGTTATTTAATTTTGTTAACCCTCTAACAGTAAGCAAAATTTTAGACTTGCCAATTCTAAGATGTTGCAGACAACAATTTCAAGTTAATGTGATTTTACTTTTTGGGTCCTTCTGGGTAGAAAATATTGATGGAAATGAAGAAATTGCTTGACACATGTTCCACATTGTTTTCAAAAGCCATTATCTCTAGGAGCTTAAAAAAGTGTCATAATGTTGGAATGGGTTAATTAACAGTATATCATATGCATAATGTCCAATGTTTCAGCAATGTCAAATGGATGGACCAGAAAGAGACCTGGATTTCCAGGGGTGATAGGGGCCATTGACGGCACATATATCCCTATTCAAGGATGTGGAGGACAGGATCGGGACTCTTATATTTGCCGTAAGGGCTTTCCAGCTATGCACCTCCAGGTATAGTTAATAGCATTGATACTATGTTCATATCTAATACACTTGTTATGACAAATTCTTGAGTCAAATCTGGGATTGAGATCTAATCCATTAAACTAGTTTGCTCTGAAATCAATAAATAGAAAAAGATATGTGCATTTCTTTGGATGTGGAGAATGAAAATAAAAATTATTTCAGTTTTAGAAGTAATGATCTAATAAAATTATGTTGGTCATAAACACTTGATAAATTGATATAAAAGGGATGGGAAAATTTTGAGGCACAATAAGAAAATGGTGATAATTAGCAGTTTTTGCTTTTACAACAATATTTTCTATGCTAAATTTTGGACAACACTAATAGTTTATGAACATACTTTTGGCCTTCTGCAGTGGCTTTCAAATTAGATCACCCTATAATTTTACAGTTTTGGAAAGGGTCTAAGTAAGTAATAATTGTGTTTTATCTAGTCTTCACTCTCTGGTGTGAATGTCGAAATAGGCCAATTCAATTAGGAAGAATAAAACTTCATCAAGAACCAATGCCCTGGTAATGGCATTTTTTCACAGATCTATAGATTTTATCAAACAAGAAAACCAATACATACAAGACAGACAGGTAAAAAATGTTTTCTGTTCCAGTGTAAATAGATAAGATTGCTGTACAATATAGCAAAACAAAAAAAACAAAAAAAAAAAAAAAAAAAAAAACATATTCACAACCCTTTTCAAATGAATTTTGTGAAATAAACTATGTTGTCTTGAACATCTTTTAAAATGGAACAGTCTAAATTTTTACCGATTAGGGATGGATTAAATTTTATTCTGATTCATTTTCTAAAACAAAGTTATTAATACTATTTTCAGGTTGTCTGTGACAGCAATCATAAGTTTCTTGATGTCTACACTGGATACCCTGGTTCTGTCCATGACGCCAGGGTATTCAAGAACAGCAACCTGGGGGTGCACCTGGAGAGTCCTGACGGCAAACTACCCCCTAATTTTCATTTGTTGGGAGACTCTGCTTATCCTAATTCTTCTTATCTACTCACTCCATTTCGTGACAATGGGCATTTAACTTCTAAGGAAAAGCGGTATAACAAAATGCATTCAGAAATTAGAGTAACAGTCGAACACTCAATAGGGCTTCTAAAAGGCAAATTTCGTCGTCTGAAATACCTTGCAATGGGAAATTATGCAGAAATACCATTCATAATATTTGCATGTTGTATTCTGCATAATTTTCTATTGATGTCCAATGACACAGATGGAGATGATTTTCATTTTTGTTGTAATGAAATTGAGGAGGCATCAGAAGTTTATGAAAATGCTGATAATTTAGACAGGAGTGGGGATGTGAAGAGACGGGAAATAGCTGATCTGTTATGAAAATTGTTGGAGTCTGGAATAGAATCTATTTTGTTGTTTGCAGTTTCCAATGATTCTTTCAACAAAAAAAAATAATGTCTGATAAAAGTATCATTTTTTACCATTTCTTCACATCATACCAGGACTGTTCTATCTTATAAACATACATTACATTAGTCTGATACAGATGAAATCCTTATTGCATGTTGGACAGAATGATGCACGTCAGACCTGAAAGTATTTTTGAAAAGGAGAAAATGTTGTCAATTGGCATTTTCCTCATTTCATAAAGTACTTTCCCACACTTTCATCTTTACATTTACTAATACATGTACTTTCTATTATAAAACAGAATATGTTCCTATATTTTTTCATGTAGTAAAAGCTGTTTTTATTAAAACTTCACATGAAAACTCTTTCCCGACCTTTAAAATTAAGGTTCAATGCAGATAAGTAAAAGAGACCCAGAGCACATATTTTGCCTCAGTTTTAGAATATATATAAAAACATCATTTGAAAATAGGAAAATGCTGTTTTATTAATTGCATTTTCTTAATTTCTCTTAATGTTTTTTTACACTCCAGAGTTGAAAAATTGGTTATATTCGGAAAGAGTTGAGAACAATTGGGATAGGCAGAGTCTCACTTCTAATAGGTCCTGTTATCTATAATAAGTCCCTTTCCCAAACATTGAAATTTAATGATGGTCCTATTGAATAGCTGCTGCAGATGACTAAATGGATGTTCATGATAATTATGGTTTTTATGTGCAATGATGTACAGAAAATATTGAGGCAAAATGAGAAAAAATGTTAACTATCATTTTTTTCTTTTGCATCAATGTTGTGCAAAGCCTTCCACATTAGAGACATCAAAATCAGTTATTGTTTGAGAATGGGTTAACAAACATAACTGTGGTCCATTGACATTGTAACCCTTTCCCAATCAGCACATATTTACACTGTTCCAATTTGCAAAGTTATTTACTACAAATGAGTATTAATGTAGATTTTAGCATAGAATAAATTGAAACAAATTTAGAAAATGCTGGTTATCTACATTTTATTATTTTGTTTCAATATACATTTCCAAGTGGTTTCAATCATGGGGGTTAATGAAAAAGGTCTTATTCAGGCAAGGGCTAAACTTCTTATATATTACCATTTTTGAATGTATTCAATGTTTTTTTTGTAAAATATTTTAAAGTACAAAACTGTAGAGAAAACTACTAGTTAGCTCACCTGAGCGCGAAGTACTCAAGGTGAGCTATTGTTGTTGCTTTTTGTCCATCGTCCTTCTGTCTGTCCGTCTGTCCACAATTTGTTGTTACCACTCTAGCATCCACAAATAATGAACAATCTTGACCAAACTTGGTCAAAGCATGTTTGACCATAAGTTCTCGGATGAGTTTGATTTTGAGTCAGATCGGACAAGGAAATCTACAGTTATGTGCCCTTGAACATCAAAAATGGCTAGTTTTGACTTTGTTACCAATCTAGTATCTACAAATATTGACCAATCTTAATCAAACTTGGTCAAAATATGTATGACCATAAGTGCTCGGATGAGTTCGATTTTGAGTCAGTTTTCTTCCACTTTGTGTTTACTGTAACAGCTACAAATATTGATCATTCAAGATTATGAAAGCATTTTTAGCTGGATCATAATCTAGCATCTTAAATTATGTGCTCTTGAACTTGACAACATTGGGACTTTCATTCTATCTAGGTCAGGGGTGCAGGTGAGGGATTAAGGACCATCATGGTCCTCTTGTATATATGTGTTTATGATCATTCTAAGAATTTCAAGAATACAACATTCTAGAGGTGTCTGCGAAATCAGATATTTAGACTAATGTCTAGTTTAAACCTTTCCCAAACAACACCGGGTTATGATGTCCCCAATGTATCAGGCTTTGGAAAACATTGAGACAAAAGAAGAAAATGCTGATGATCAGCATTTTCTCCTTTTGCCTTAATATTTTCTTTACTATATTGTACACATATGTGATCTTTATCAGTGTCCATTTTGTCATCTGTAGAAGCTTATGAATTGGAATAGTCCAAAATTTTGTTGTTTGGGAAAGGGTTATGTAGTTTCAAAAAATACCTTTAACCCTTTCCCATTCAAGACATGGCTTTTGGCGTCCACAAGTAAAACAACCATGGAAATCATCCACGAAGAGGAAGAAATCTTTATAATCCACAACTTCTTCCCTTAAATAGTTTTTGTGGTATTATTTGAAACGACATACATTATGCAACATTAGCCAGATATGAGTAGTCTAAAACTTGGCTGTTTGGGAAAGAGTCAATATTTACATACACATTCATTTTGAGAGCATTAGTGTTCACAAAATATTTACATAACAACCTCAACCTAACTTGTACATGTTATAATTATATTAAATTACTGAATTAAAATGAATGTCTTTGGAATCATTTGTGAAGAAACAGTTGTGGGAAATAATCTTACAAATATGTTGAATATAAAATAGACAGTTACTGGAGAACAATATAGATCTTAATTAATCTGTATTTCTACACAGGATAATTTGAATCTATGTTGGTCTCAAAAGCAAAAGAGTGTCTTCAAAATCCGGAGAGAAAAGGATCAATGCAGCTTCAGAATGACAGACGGTTGATAGACAGACTGAAATGAGTAAAACAATATGCCCCAATCTTTCAATACGGGGACAAAAAAAGATCATTTTGTCATGTCGCCACCACAGAAATAATGTTGTCAGTGTTATTGCAAAACCTTGTAACTAAAGCTTGCTTAACCCTTTCCCATACGACAAAATTTTAGGGTTGTACCATTTAAAATGTGATATATCTACAGACGACAAAATGGATAGTAATAAAAATTGGATTTGCAAGCAATGGGGCACAGAAAATTTTGAGGCAAAAGGAGAAAATGCTGTTCACCAACATTTTCTTCTTTTGTCTTAATGTTTTCCCAAGCCTTTTCTACCAAGGACCAGGTCTTGCTTGGGAAAGGATCAAAGCTGCAGTTTAGACTTTGCAATAAAACCGACGATGTGTATTTTCCGTTCCTCTAACCAGTATTACCATAGCATGCTTTACCATTCTTAAAGACAAAGTGTTCATGCCACTTATATTTACTATCATCCACTCATTTGTTGGAGAACAAGATATTTTTCCCAGCTGGGGAACTAACGACCATGAATCCATGAATGGGTTTGGTTTATTGGGGTTTTACACCGTTTTCAACTGCTGTGGTCATATTGCGCGGCTGGAGCACCTAACCATGTATTCCTGTTGTTTATCAAACCAGTACTACCACAACACCCTGAGTCTCCAACTGCTCCCCCACATAGTTTCACGATATCAAACCATTAATGGGTGACATTGACGTCAGTAGGGGTATTTGCCGCGGCTGGGTATGGAACCTGGGACCTTTCGAAAGAATGGCAGATGTGCTACCAATTGGGGCAAGGCAGCAGTTCCGTGATTGGGAGTACTGCATGCTTCCACCTGTGCCATGGTTACTCCATTTTGAAATAACAGATTTGTGATCCGTTACGCTAAAAGGGACCTTATCAGAAGTCTGGTCATGCTCAGCGGATGTCAACCAGAAGACGTATTTGGAAAAAGAACACATACTACGATAGGTTAAACATTCTAGTTTTAAGTGAAAGCATCGGCCCAAGTCTGGCTGCACGGACTGCGCAGATAGGCTAGGATCGTTATTGTTCACACTTCCTATAAGGTCCCTTTTAGCGTGATGGGTCACATTTCCATTGATATGGCAGCAAATTAAACCTTTCTCAAACAATACATGGTTTTGACATTCCTAATAGAAATGGTTTGAGAAAACATTGAGGCAAATGAAGAAATTGCTGATCATCAGGAATTTCTGCGTTTGCCTCAATAATTTCTGTGCTCTGTTGTACACAAATTCTATCTTTATCACAATTCCTTTTGCTGTTTTCAGCAGCTTTCATAATGGACGATCTTTGAATGTGTAACTTGTAATTTTGACGCCCCTCAAGAAAAGGACTTCACATTCCATTATGCTTTCTAGCAATTTCTGCATTTCCCATAAGGCTTTCTGACTAATTGAAAGATACTTTAAATTTCATCTGCTTGAAATTGTTGTGTGCAACATCTCGCAAATGGAATGGTAAACAAGAGTGCCATGGTCACAATATACGCCGCCCCAGGGACTAAGTTTTAAGGGGGCATAACTCAGGCAAAAATCAATGAACCATAAAATCCTTCCTTCATGCACATCTACCAATTGAGGTGATAACATTGACCAAGTTTCAAGAAGATCCAGCCAGAAACTTAGGAGTTGCGTTGACAAGAAAAGTGGACGGACGTACGGACGGACGGATGGACGGACGGACAGACGGAGAAGATGACGCCAATATACGTCCGCCTCCGCCATGGTCACAATATACGCCGCCCCAGGGACTAAGTTTTAAGGGGGGATAACTCAGGCAAAAATCAATGAACCATAAAATCCTTCCTTCATGCACATCTACCAATTGAGGTGATAACATTGACCAAGTTTCAAGAAGATCCAGCCAGAAACTTAGGAGTTGCGTTGACAAGAAAAGTGGACGGACGGACGGACGGACGGACGGACGGACAGACTGAGAAGATGACGCCAATATACGTCCGCCTCCGGCGGCGTATAAAAATTCTGCCATCTGGCAATGAGTTAAATGAACACATTAAACAAGTCAATCTTTGTTCAGAAAAATATTGTAATTTAAACATAACATATGTACAACAAGAGCTGTCCAAAGACAGCACGCTCGACTTTCTAAGTTGCTTAGTATAAAGGGGGCATAACTCCAAATATAGTCGAGCCAGGGTCATGGGCCCTGGTTGAAAGGTAGAGGGTGTGACGGTGAATAAGTATTCCAAGTTTGGGTCGAATCCCTTTGATAGTATGGAAGTCATTGATGTTTGAAAAAAATTTAACCTTTGTTGCAACGCCGACGCCAAAGCCGACGCCCGGGTGACAGTATAAGCTCCCATTTTATTCGAAAAGTCGAGTTAAAATACTGAGAATTCGCAGGGTTGTAAGTTAAAATTTTAAATGTAAATGCTGACATCTCATTGGTGAATTAAATTAGACCTGCTTATTTGATATTAACTTTTTATACACTTTTACAAAAAAAAAAAAAAAAAAAAAAACCCTGACAGAAAATAGATCTACACATGGACAAAAAATAAGTGAGAAATTGGTACCAATTATTGAAATCAATATATCAATGCTTTTCAACAAAAACCTAAACTGACACGATTTAAAAACGCAAAACACGTTTTCATTAACCATTCCTTTCCTATTGCCTCGATCGGCACCATATTTGGAAACATGTATGAGGTAATGTATACGTTTTACGCCCCAGCGATTTTGTCGTGTTTACTGTAAACTATCCGGACATCTGAACCGCCCAGCACTAAATGCTCGTGTGTCTCGTGCATTCAGACCACGTGTTAAATCACTAAAAAATTTTGTGTACAAAGTGCCACTTTGATTTACTGATTGAAAATATACGAGAACTACGGAACAAAATTGTGCACAAAATGCTGAGGCTTACTTTGGGAAAAAGGAACCGAGTTTTGGGGCTTTTGCTTGGCGGTGTTTCGCAAATGAAGGTTGCTAGACGCTTTAATGTAGCCGAATCGACGGTTCCAAGGTTAATGTGACGTGTAAACAACACAGGAACATTTACAGACCACCAACGTCCTGGTCAGCTGCATGTAACAACTGTACTTCAACACAATTGTATACGTCAACGTCACTAACGCAACAGATTTGTGACGGCTCAGTCTGCAGCAAATTCCATGGTTGGTAATCGTGGGTGGTCTATACATTGCGACACGGTGATAAATCGCGTGTGCCAGGCCCTTGACTCAACGTGCATTTTGGCATAACCTGACGTCCATTCAGGCATTATTCATGGCTTTAAAGGTCATTTTCTGTCCTGTTATGTTAACACTTGTAACATTTACAATTTTACATGGCTATACATCGGTTTTGTAAGATCTAGTAGATACCATCTGTAAAAGTACTTTTTGCGTTTTTAAATCGTGTCAGTTTAGTATCTGCAGCTTGTTTTAAGCTGCAGATATGAGGTTTTTGTTGAAAAACGACAATGTGGAGCTACAAATAAGATACAATTCAAATGAGTACAGACAAAAAAGTCTTTGAATTTACAGTAATAACTTTAGAATGCATGTACCCCCCACTTATCTGTTGCCCTAAATTTAACAGCATATAAACTTACATCTGATCTGTTTCGTAATTATATAAGTCATCATTGAATGTGAAAAGAATAAACCCTAGTAAATCTGCGGATTTCCCCCAGACTGACTAGTTTAAAAAACAAGAGGCCAAAGAGGCCCTCAAGGTACATTCCTGCCAAGTTTAGTCAAAATTGGCCCACTGGTATAAGAGGAGAAGATGTTTAAAGAAATAGTTAACAGACGGACGGATGCACGATGGACACAACGCCATGACAATAGCTCGCTGGCCTTCGGCCGGTGGAGCTAAAAACATCAAACAAACCGACCGACCTACCGACCGACCGACACTTGCAAAACAATATACCTCCATTTTCGTTGAAAGGGGGCATAATCAAAAGGGAGATATTAAAAAGATAAGAAATAAATCCAAGTCATCAGCAAGAAATGTCAACAGAATTAACCCTTTACCAAACGATAAAATTTTAGGGTGATTGGATATGAAAGCTGCTGCAGACTACAGAATGAATATTGCTAAAGAAAGGAATTGTGTACAAAATAGCCCAGAAAATATTGAGACAAAAGGAGAAACTGCTGGTTATCAGCAGTTTCTTCTTCTATTGTTTCAATGTTTTCCAAAGCCTTTTTCTATTAGGGTTGTCAAAACCAGGTCTTGTTTGGGAAAGGGTTAAAGTTTCTCTATAAGTTTTTCCAACAAATCATTTTTTCTGCGTGTCTCTTCCAAAATTCCCTGCATTATTTTATTACTTTTTTCGGACCAGTCTTTAAACCAAGAAGGTGCTGTTGGCTCGGATTCATTTCTTTTCAATTTCTTCCATTCATTTCTTTTCAATTTCTTCCTTTTGATTTCAATTTCATTCAATCCTTTCTCTGGTGTTGTCTGTCTGTCAGGAGAAACAAACAGTTTTCTTTTTGGCACTTGTACCGTTGTTGTTGCTGTTGCTGTTGCTGGTGCTGCTGTTTCACAGGAGATGGAACAGCCTGAAGAAATTTCAAAATTTCATAAATGATTTTTGTTAATTGAAAAGTAGGCTAAAATAAATGGTAAAATATGCTCTTCTGGGAAATTCTATCGCATAAGCTTCTGGATGATCTTATATTGGTGTGAATATCCTTAAAACTTTCTAAACAAGGCATAGTTTTGATGTTCCTAGAAGAGATACTTGTGAGAAATAAAGAAGTTATTGATAAACATCTATTTCTCCTTTCTCTCAATATTTTCTGTGGTACATGTTACAACATTAACATTTTCTAATCAAATCACATGTCATAATATTGTATTAAAATACATTGAAATTAAACAGTAAACAAGAGCAACGCTAGTCTTGGAATTATACGCCCGAAGCTCAGAAATAAATGGGTGATGTTTTGAACTTTTTATTTATCCTTAGGATGTACACTGAACAACTTTTCTAATTGGCCACCTTGTATATCTCTTTAAATTTCGAGAGGAAAGCAAATGTATGAAAATTAAAATTAATGTATTCAAAAGAAAGAAACACATATTGGAAACTTGAAAATCATGGTTTATTTCATTAACTTGGAGTATAACAAAATTTAACGTCAATTAAAGTGACCCACACTCTCTGCAAAAAGTCACAAGTTTTCTGATAGCAAACTTAGTACCGGGTATGACCCCCATTTGCACCGATACACTCGCGACAACGGCTTCTCATGGACATAATGTACAATTTGCAGCAAATCGCTCTCCTCGACGTCGGTATACGCGTCTACGACCGTCAGCATTACGCAACGTAACTCTGGTTTCGTCCACAAACAAGACGTTTGCCCACTGGGCCCTTGCTAACTTAAGATGTCGCCTAGCCCAGGCTCTTGGTAAGAATAACGCCCTTCTTAGGACGTCTACAGCGTATTCCCACTTCACGGAGACGTCTACGAACTGTTTGGGACGCCAATGGACGACCATGAAGTCCTCGTTGTTGCCGAGCAGTTGTTGTTGCAGGTGTAAATCTGCCTTTAAGATGTGTTAAAATGATGTGACGATCTTGCCTGTGGGTTGTGACTCTACGCTTTGGACGTCGAAGCCGATCAGCAATACTTCCGGTGGCGTTGAATTTGCGCCAAAGTGACTGAATGGTGAATATTCGACGATTGAAGACTCTTGCTACCTGCAAATGAATTAAAAAACATTCGAAAATATCGGGAAATGACATACAACTGTTTTGAACCTAAAATTAAAGTACTTCCGGTGTTAGTCAAACAAAGGGGACTTACATGTCGCATTGACGCACCGGTGCTCAGCATTCCGACAGCTCTCCCTCTTTCTTCAATCGTCATACGAGCCATGTTTGTTGTTTTTTAGCATTGATTCGAACTTGGCTTGTACTGGGTAAACACACGTGGCTCAACGAGGCCGACCATACTTTGCACGTGCAATTTTAGGAAAATCGAAATTCGCGCTGCAGTAGCGTATTTTCGCCCATTTTCTTTACAATAATTATTTAAGCCTGAACAATAGGACCGTGTTAACACACTCATGCTGTTAGATCAGACACATAGTGTTAAGTTTCTAAAATATTCAACATCAAAGAGTGACCAATTAGAAAAGTTGTTGAGTGTATTTTCTAGCAAACACTATAGTATATTGTCTTTGGGAAAATGCGTTCTTAGGCAAGTAAAGAACTGTGGATTACTGATGGATATCGTCACTATTCTTCAAGTAATTATATGTAACTCACATTAAAACAGTAATTACAATGAAAATGTAGATATTCACCAATTTATTAAGATTGAGATAATGTAACCAATCACCCTAGATATGAATTTATGGACCGGACATGAAGTTGCAAACTGAATCAAACAAAGGGCAATGACTCAAAAATTATAAATGGTAGAGTTAGGGTTATTATGCTCTGCACATCCTAGCGATGAGTTCTATACACATGTGGAGTTTCAAGACCTTAGGCCTTATAGTTTCAAAGTTATGGACCGGACACAAACTTGCTAACTGAATCAAACAAAGGTTAACAACTCAAAAATTACAAATGGTAGAGTTGTGGTTCTTGCGCTCTGCACAACCTAACTATGAGGTCTATACACCTGTGAAGTTTCAAGACTATAGGCCTTATAGTTTCAAAGTTATGGACCGGACACAAATTTTCTAAATGAATCAAACAAAGGGCAATAACTCAAAAATTACAAATGGTTCAGTTGTGGTTCTTGCGCTCTGCACACCCTAGCTTTGAGATCTATACACCTGTGAAGTTTCAAGATCATAGGCCTTATACTTTGAAAGTTATGGACCGGACACGAATTTGCTAACGGACAGACAGACGATGCTGACGATAACATAATACGACCTGTCGGGCGTGTAAAAAGCTAGCTGTTTGGAAACGAATTGATTATTGAATTAATTAAATGACAAAGAATATTTAGCCCTTTCCCGAACATGACCTGGCTTTGACGTCCCTAGTAGAAAAGGTTTGGGAAATCATTGAGGCAAAATAAGAAAATGCTAACAATACACATTTTCTCCTTTTGCCTCAATATTTTTTTCTAGTCAGTAATATACAACCTTCATTCACAAAATAACACTAATTTTGCCGTCTGGAACTCCTTTCAAAGGGAAACAGTCCCGAATCTGGCCGTTTGAGAAAAGGTTAATTGAATACAAAATCAATAATTTAGAAGTAATTTCAAATTACCTCTTGTCTCCCCTAGGGAAGATAATGTCAATGTCGGTTTTATCGCTGGATCTTTTGAAAAGAGGCTGTCCATCTCCTGGAAATAGGCCCATGTTTTCAGGTCACGGCCCGTTCTATTACTGTGATCATTTATTGATTTGTATCTGTAAATGATAAAATAGTCATTCCTTATTAGTCACTGCACCTAACTCAATCAGAAAACAGGCTTGCAAAACAATTATTTAGTAACTGAGAAACAATTACTATTTTTGACTTTTATAGAGATTATGGCTTTTGTAACAAGCAATTTCTTCATTTCCAAAAATGTTTTTTTACCAAGACCAAAAGTTTAAATATTATATTCACTTTAAATTGTCGTCTGCTCCATCTTTGAATTTGGATCACCCTATAAATTTGCTGTCTGGTAATGGGTTAATAGCTTCCATGTGACAACTGTAAAGACAGCAGCAATAATAACACTATTAACCCTTTTCAAAAAAGACCGGGTTTTGACATCTCTAATAGAAATTAAAAATCAACACATTCTCCTTTTGCCTCGATTTTTTATAGCCTATAGCATACATATTTTCTCAATTTGATATACTTTATTTTGTTATCCTTTCAAATAAGACCACCTTAAAATAGTGTCGTTTGGGAAAGGTTAAAGAAGGAATATAAATTTTGGAGAGAATTTGTTGATTATAAATGTACCATCATTTTATACATTACCTTTGCTTCAAATTTGAAAATTTCTTCTCACATATGTTGCAGGGCTACAGATAAATGGGGGTGAAGACACTTCGTTATTTCAATTCCAAACCCTATGTTGTGGGTACTCATTTGAATCGTCTCAAGGAGACGATGCAAATGAGTACCCACAACATAGAGTTTGATGAACAATAACGGAATTATTAAAGTTTGAAGAGTCATCACCCCCTCTTATCTGGAGCTCTGATGTTGTGATCTTTGTCCATCCCATGAGAAGACATTTCATCAGAAATGGACTTCCAGTCTTCCACACATCCATCTTTTTCCTAGATGTATTAACCCTTTCCCAAACAAGACCTGGTTTTGACGTCCCTAATAGAAAAGACTCGGGAAAACATTGAAACAAAAGAAGAAACTGCTGATGACCAGCAGTTTCTCCTTTTGTCTCAATATTTTCTGAGCTATATTTTCCACAAATCATATCTTTAAAAACACCCATTTTGTCATCTGTGGCAGTTTTTGAAGTGGATCAGCCTAAAATTTTGTCGTTTGGGAAAGGGTTAAAGTCATTCCTGTGTTTCCTGTATATCTCGATGAGGAGCAGGACCTCCTTCTTACTCCAGTGGTTCCTTTCTATAAAGAAAAAAAAATGTAAAACAGTGATTTTGAACGAAATTTGGTTAAACTATTTCCCAAATGGAAATAAAAGGTCTCATTCAAATAAAAGGTGATTCAAAACCAAAATTGATATGACTATCAGGATGAAAATTCCATCAAATATGGTGGGAATTATTGTGGAAAAGGGAGAAAATGTTAGTTTTCAGAGCTTAACACATAGCTTCTTGAAGAAGAATTATTGCAATTATTACATTGTACATAATTAAATCAGGCAAGCATGATACCGTACCAAAATTGTTTAGTAAAAAGGGCCATAACTCTTCAATAAACGGGTGAAATAAACCCATCTGCAGTCCAATGTTGTTCCTTATGAGGACGGAAGTGCATAAGACTTTTGTGTTTCCGCTTCAAAATGTTGCGGTTAAGAAATCAACCCGTGTAATAAATGCCGTCATAAATGGTGCAAACATGTATATGTTACAGTTACATCCTATGAATGTATCATCATAAGTCTGTTTTTGTAACAGGAATTTCCACCAGACGCACAAAACAGGCAAACAGTCCATTGTTTTAAAAGAATCAGAGAGTGAGGAAATTCTAGAAAATGCCGGTAATATCGCATTCACTTCAAATCAATGTGTACGTTTTTGTGTGATATTACGCATGGCATTGCCAAAGCATGTAGAAATTAACAAATGGAATCTGACAATCTTAATTCTTTCATTTTCACACTCACATTGTATTCCATACTTTGTAAGCGGAAAGAGAAGTCTTCATTTTTACCAAAATAGATACAAAACATATAATATTTACCTTCTGTTGTTTCATTTGTCTTACTAGGCCCAGGCAGCGGCTGCTCTACACCCCCCAAAACTATCCTCGACAGGTTGCATGAGGTTTGAACGTTGTTCTTTTCTGCTGGCTCCTTAGCCAAAACCCCGGCATACCAGTTCCCGTGTTCTACAATATGAAATCAAATATTATGAAAATAATTGAGTATTGAATAATGTTGCCTCAATAAATAATTCTTCTATGAACTAAAAATATTGAAATCTCCGACAATTATATAAATGGAGTACAAACAATAAGTTTCTTTTTTTCGATCAAAATTTTCCAATGTGTTCTCTCAAAGTGGACATCAAAATCAGTACTAGCCTAGAAAAGGATAAAAACAAAACTTCTACAGACTATTTTTTTCTAATGATGCGCATTTTCTCCTTTTGCATCAATATTTTGTTGGCTATCATGTACATAAATTCAATTGCTAATCATATGAATTTTGTCATCCGCAGGGGCTTCTAAATTTAAACAGTTATTTTTGGTCTTTCAGATAAAGCTTTGGGAAACATTGAGGAAAAAGAAAACAATGCTGCAGATCAGCATTTGCCCCTTTTGTATCAGTGTTTTGTCTTTTGCAGTTAATTCAAATCTCCCTTAAGAAGTATTTGTAGATTGGGAAAGGGTTAAGTAATTCGACCCCCACTTGAAGAAAAATTGCATCTGCCACAAATATACATTTCAAAATATTCAAATGTATCTGTTAGAGTGTCAGAATTACCTGAACTTACCATTATTAGGACAAGGAGATAATCAAAAGCTGAACATTTGAATACCATAAAATATGTTGAAGTGTGCAGCCATTCAACTCTTTATACGTAACATATTAAAATATAAACAAGAGCCGTCATAGACGTATTATGCTCCCCGAATAAGTGTTTGTCACAAAATAAAAATCATCATACATTAAGCCCCCTTTTCCCATGACAGATTTTTTGTACACACATTATTTATATAATATGGTCTGGAACATCTCATTTATCACAAAAGTACATAATTTCATTAAATTCTACTCATTGGATGAAGAGAAATTGGAGAAAATCTAATTTATACACTAAGGCCCCTTTTTCCATGACGCAGCCTCAAATTAACAAACGGAGGAAAAGGTCCTTAGGGATTATCCCTGAGAGTTCACATGTGAAGTTTCGTTGAATTTGGTCCAAGGGTTGCTGAGATATGGCTGTGGACAGACAGACGGACAAAGTATCATACATTAAGCCCCCTTTTCCTATGACAGATTTTTGTACACACATTATTTATAGAATATGGTCTAGAACGTCTCTACACCCCCCAAAACTATCCTCGACAGGTTGCATGAGGTTTGAACGTTGTTCTTTTCTGCTGGCTCCTTAGCCAAAACCCCGGCATACCAGTTCCCGTGTTCTACAATATGAAATCAAATATTATGAAAATAATTGAGTATTGAATAATGTTGCCTCAATAAATAATTCTTCTATGAACTAAAAATATTGAAATCTCCGACAATTATATAAATGGAGTACAAACAATAAGTTTCTTTTTTTCGATCAAAATTTTCCAATATGTTCTCTACAAAACTTCTACAGACTATTTTTTTTCTAATGATGCGCATTTTCTCCTTTTGCATCAATATTTTGTTGGCTATCATGTACATAAATTCAATTGCTAATCATATGAATTTTGTCATCCGCAGGGGCTTCTAAATTTAAACAGTTATTTTTGGTCTTTCAGATAAAGCTTTGGGAAACATTGAGGAAAAAGAAAACAATGCTGCAGATCAGCATTTGCCCCTTTTGTATCAGTGTTTTGTCTTTTGCAGTTAATTCAAATCTCCCTTAAGAAGTATTTGTAGATTGGGAAAGGGTTAAGTAATTCGACCCCCACTTGAAGAAAAATTGCATCTGCCACAAATATACATTTCAAAATATTCAAATGTATCTGTTAGAGTGTCAGAATTACCTGAACTTACCATTATTAGGACAAGGAGATAATCAAAAGCTGAACATTTGAATACCATAAAATATGTTGAAGTGTGCAGCCATTCAACTCTTTACACGTAACATATTAAAATATAAACAAGAGCCGTCATAGACGTATTATGCTCCCCGAATAAGTGTTTGTCACAAAATAAAAATCATCATACATTAAGCCCCCTTTTCCCATGACAGATTTTTTGTACACACATTATTTATATAATATGGTCTGGAACATCTCATTTATCACAAAAGTACATAATTTCATTAAATTCTACTCATTGGATGAAGAGAAATTGGAGAAAATCTAATTTATACACTAAGGCCCCTTTTTCCATGACGCAGCCTCAAATTAACAAACGGAGGAAAAGGTCCTTAGGGATTATCCCTGAGAGTTCACATGTGAAGTTTCGTTGAATTTGGTCCAAGGGTTGCTGAGATATGGCTGTGGACAGACAGACGGACAAAGTATCATACATTAAGCCCCCTTTTCCTATGACAGATTTTTGTACACACATTATTTATAGAATATGGTCTAGAACGTCTCATTTATCAAAAAAGTACAAAATTTCATTACATTCTGCCCATTGGATGAAAAGAAATAGCGTTCGGTTTTTCGGTTAAACAAATACGTCATCGTCACGCCTCACTGGTCTAAAAACAGATTGGGAATCCTCTATCGTACAATCTTGCAAAGTTTTTCCAAGTTCAACTTGCTGAAGACGACGTTCTAAGAGCTGGATTGCCGTAATCAGTTGTTGAGAAACATTATAATTCAGAGTTGAGAAGGTTGCTGCACTGTCGTGTACTTTTTAAGATAGATAACTATCATGACTATGAAATAACCATTTGACAAGTAATGTTTACACATAGCCTACGGTCCTACCTTAGCTTCGTCGTGTCGCTCGTGCTACTCGCTTACCCTTTCCAAAACGACAAAATGTCATGTTGGGTCAAATTGAAAAAAGTCTGCAGACGACAAAACGGATGTGAATACTTTTAGTGTTTTATGTCAGAGAAAATATCGAGGCAAAAGTAAAATGATCATCAATATCCAAAGAAGTTATTCAATCTCATTTTGTCTGCTGTGCAGGTCTTTTTAATCTGATCGATTATCATTTTCTTCTTTTGCATCAATGTTTTCTATAAAAATTTTCTGTTAGGGACGACAAAACCGGTCTTGTTTGCGAAATGATTAATCTGGGAAAAAAACTAGAATTTGTCGCTGAATGTGATTTGATACCCCCACAGGCTTTCACTACAACAGAGGGCAATAACTCACAAAATAAGCAAGGTAGAGTTATGCTCCTTGTACGTTGCACTTCTCCTTGGTGAGATCTATTTACCCGCGAAGTTTCATGATCATAGCTACTTTACTTTCACACTTTTCGATGTTTTTTCTGGTTAAGCTGCTGAGGAATCTAAAGAAAAAACGTTTGTCATTTCTGGTCTGTCTCCGTATCTAGAATCAATGTTGCATGTAGAATATGCGCAATGTTTCGTAGTTTTATTTCCCGCCTGTATTATCTACGATCGACTAATATCTCGCATGAAAATAATAATTTTTCGCTAACACTGTTACGAAAAAATTGTCCGATTCATGACCGATAAACAAAATATTAGACTGGTACCCGGCAAACGTTGTTGAGGGATTTCCCATCAGAAATCTATTTTTAGCACACGAGCCCGCGAAAATCATTCCTTATTGGAGAAAATCTAATTTTTACATTAAGGCCCCTTTTTCCATGACGCAACCTCAAATCAACAAACGGAGAAAACAGTCCCTAGGGATTATCCCTGGGAGTTCACATGTGAAGTTTGGTTGAATTTGGTCCAAGGGTTGCTGAGATATGGCTGTGGACGGACGGACAGCCAGACGGACGGACGGTCGGACAGCCGGACGGACAGCATGGCGACTATATGCTCCCCCGAAATTTTTTCAGGGAACATAAAAACTAGAACTGTCGCAAAGCGTACCAATACCCCCCACTAGGGCCTTGTCACTGAAAATGTGCTATTGGTCAAAAGTTTCTTGACTTAGAGCATGGAAACAGATTTTAAACAAAGTCCAACTGTGACCTGGACCTTAGACCTTGGTGACCCCAAAGCAATAGGGCACCTCCTTGGATCATGGGCAACAACTGTGTAAAGTTTCAAGATCCTAGGTCAAACGGTTCTCGAGTTAGAACGCAGAAACGAAATTGTAAATTTTGACTACTCTCTCCCCCCCCCCCCCCCCCTCTTAAAAACTTCAAAGTGGCATAACTCTGAAACTAATGACTGGATCAAGATGAAAATTGCAGGTGCACAACTTCATATGATACAGGCACGTAGGAAGCAATTTCATATGGGGGGGGGGGGCTAAAGCCTCAGCGTCGGAATATTGGGGGGGCTAAATTGAATTTTCCCAAAATTTTCAGTGTGAAATAAGGAAAATTCGGCATTTTTGGTCTACTTTGGGGGGCTTAGCCCCCCTAGCCCCCCCCCCTGTTCCTACGGGCCTGTGAAAGGAAACATCCTGACAAAATTTCACAAAAATTGGTCAAAAACTATGGGAGGAGAAGAGGACACAAGATCATTTCCACGTACGGACAGACGGACGGACGGACAACCTGATTCCAGTATACCCCCCCCCCCCCCATAACTTCGTTGTGGGGGGTATAAAAAACAACTTCATCTCCAATTTATATAGGTAAAATAATTGAAACCAAACAGCATTGAAACAGTCTGTAAGATGTATTCCACCATCAATAAATGTTGCCATCTCATAGGAAAACACCAACTCTGTTATATCCAGACTATGTGTCTGTGTAAGGATCTGTTGATTGATGATGTCTGCTTGCTTCATAGAAGTATTGCAGTGTTGGTCTGATCTAATACACAGAACAACACTAACCAATACAATCTTAAATTTCCATGAAAACAAGCCGGATGAGTGATGTGGTCGAATTTCGACTTCGATAAGGTACACCGTAAAATCCTGAGTAGGACATCTTCGGAGGTAGTGCCGTTTTGTGCTGTACAACTTGGAGGGCGAGTGACCGAACACTTCCAAGGTGCAATAAAAAGTTTATGTACAACAAGGTGGTTTAAAAGTCCAACTTGTATTTACACTTTACATGTTTTGATTGAAGTGGAGTTACCCCTGGGCAGCTGCCTTGAAGCCGTCTATCGAGCTCTGTCGTAGCGTTGCCTCCGGAAGTTTATGCCATGGAATGATGACACATGGAAAAAAGGAATGTTGATAGGCTTTGATATTACAGTAGTATGCGTATGCTGATTTTGCAAGTTCTTGTGGGGGGCTAGTTGCAATAATATAACCGAAACCTTTTTGAATTTTGTTCTGGGTTTCATTGGCGGATTCAGGAGGAGTTCGGGGGGTTCAAACGAACCCCGCTCTGTATCCAAATTACATGTATTTAATTTTCATGCGGAAATTCAGCCAAATTTGTGTAATTTACTAGGAAAACGAACCCCCCCCCCTTTTTTGAATATTCGAACCCCCCTAACTGAAATCCAGGATCCACCGCTGGGTTTAAAACACAAAAAACACCCAACATCATGTTTGTGGCTACGATATCGCAGATAGCGGGCGGTGGGCCTATCGAATTTTCGGTCACATTCCTCATCTCGCTCTTATCCCTGTACTCGGAATCTTGTAGCAGCGCTGCTGGAATCTGTAATACAAACACAAATGTGGCATCCCTATCACAGCAACTCATCACTTTATATCCCTAAAAATGATGTGTATTTTTCTCCTTTGCAGCTGCTTTATCTTCCAAAAATACTTTTCCAATCCGTACATCTAAAAATTGTTGATAAATGGCCTTCACCTTGGCGTAAACAACAACAACGAATGACTCACCGGTGCTTCCGTTTTATAATCAATATGACAAAGTAAAATACTTACCCCCTTTCAGATTTTCAAGTTGCGTGTCGCTTAAAATCCAGTTAAAAATGTGCTATCAGCAAAGACGAAGCCGACGGTGTTAGACGCCATTGTGGAATAAAGTATCTAACGCACGCGCTCGCTTTCCTCATTGAGATATCTTAAGAACGCTTTATCTTACTTTATCTTACTTTCCTCAATGAGCGGCTTAAAAATCTCGCTCAAAAGAACGCGCCTCCGATGTGCTACGGACTACATGTGTAGGTAAAAACCGAGGCGCAAAGCGCCGAGGTATTTGCCATAACATGTAGTCCAGAGCACAGAGGTTTTTATTGCGCAATAAAGACCGCTTAACTTTTTAACTTCCATTATAACACTCAAAATAACAAAACCCACATTCGAAATGTGTTATTTTGTGAAAATTCTGCATGAACTAGTTTTCGGCGTAGGAAACGCATTGGCGGTCAAGTGACGTCATTGATGACGTCATTTGACGTTACCTTGACGTTACGTGACGTTTTGGCGCATACACAAAGCATAATTACATAGAGTCATTATTGGTCAAATAAAACCCGATGCAGTTCTTCTTTCGCTATATATGCATTTTACGGAAACGTGTTATAATTGTTGTCCATCCCACAATGAACAATCCCCACCGTGAATTAAGGTATCTGACCCCTCAAAAGCAACAAAGACCCAGATGCGAAATTTGAAAAGTGCCAATAATTACTAAATTGTGTTACATTTCCATTCCAAATACAAACACAAGGATTTTGAACGGTTTAGATTTTTTAATTAATGCATACTTGTGGAAATATTTGACAGAAATGTTCCAAATTACCTCCCTTGCATATGCATAAAGAATAAAATAATATTTGTAAATTATTTTCTTCTTGAAGCATAATCTTAAAATCTGGCACGGTGAATCAACTTATTTGAAGTGTATTTTATAATTGTGTGTAATTTGATTCATTTCGTATGGCTAGAAAGTGGTGATTTTTTCAGGGTCTGTAAACCTTAACACCTTCCCCACGCCTTCAAATCTAAATATAGGCCTAGATCTACCGTATTTAGGCTTACTCTAAAAAGTCCTGGGTGTTTTACTTTCAAAATCTTTCGTGAATGAATGACTGAAAGTTGGTTTTACACAATGCAATGATTAATACACACATGCCTTATTTTTATATTTAGCTGGTAGACCTATTGTAGTTGTACCAAAGTTTCATTTCATATCCTTTAAAAGGGTTACGAGTATTTATGCCATTCAACCCTTTACCTAACTGCAAAATATTAAGGTGGTCCAAATCATGGGCTGCTTCAGACGACAATACAGAAGTTGATAAAGTTACGATTTAAATACAATAAAGCACAGAAAATATTAAGGCAAATAAAGAAAATGTTGATTTTTCAGCATTTTTCTTCTTTTGTCTCCAAGTTATTCCAATATCTTTAATATGATAGGCACATGAAAAAATGTCTTGTTTGGGAAATGTTTAAGCAACCCATAAGTGAGTTGAATTTACCCAAGTTAATTTGAATAATAGAATATAAATTGCTTTTTTATTCACAGCCATCAAATGAAAAAATGGACCCTCCTTATGAAATTCCTGAGCCTCTTGAAGAACATGACATCCGACATCCATGTTCCATCTGTGAAAAAGGGGTGGAGGTGGTGCAGTGGTAACGCGCTGGACTTGTAACACAGGGATCGCTGGTTCGATCCCCCGCTTCTCCAGTCCTTCGGATGAGACTTTAAACCGAGGTCCCATCTCCATATGACCTTAGCTGTCGAGTGGGACGTAAAACTCCATTCAATCCAATCCATCTGTGATAAAACATATTCTACTAAACAAAGTCTCCAGAGATACATGAAGCTGCATGAGGACAATAAACCTTTTAAATGTGGTGATAAAAGTTATAGCAGTGTAAGTGATCTTGACAATCATCTGAGGAGTAAGCTTGGGAAACAAAAGCTAAAGTGCAACACCTGCTTGAAAGTTTTCAGTTTTACACAGAGCCTTCGAGCACACGAAAAAAAATGCAGGCAAGAAGCAACATGATGATTAACCAATTACCACACATAGACTCCTTTTGATTCCCTACAAGAAAATGGCGTTGGAAAACATTGTGGAAAATGAAGAAATTGTTTGTAACAAGCAATTTCTTCATTTACCACGATGTTTTCTACGCAAAAAGACCTAAAAATTCAAAATTTCATTCGCTTGAAATTGTCGTCTGCATCATCTTTGAAATTGGACTAGTCTGAAAATTTGCCATTTGGTAATGGGTTAAAGTGACATTTCACAATATTTTTTCATAAAAGATGGGTTGCAACAAGGGCTCAAAATTGCTCAAAGAATAGATTTTCTTTAAATTCTGTAATTTGATAGGGTTACAGAATTTCTAAAATTTGTATGTGTAAAAAATCTGATCGGGCCTTACTTTTGACGATAATGACTAATACAGTGGGTGGGGTAAATTGACATGAGAAGCAAATTTTACTTTGAAGTTAACAAAAAAAATCTGTATAGATCAAATCGAAATGAAATTTTGCAGGTACTTTCAATGTACTAGGGAAAGAAGATATTTGGAATCATTTATCAATTTTATCAGTTTGTTGATTTTCTGTATTCATCCTTCTGTCAATGTCAGATTTTGCTTATTTTTGATGTACTAACTTTACAAAACTATCTCTACAACCTTTATTTTTGTATGGATTAATATGATATTTTGTGAACATAATTCCATATCATGTATCTAAATATGTGCAAACGTTGAGTCTAATCCGTTGCATGGAAGCAAAGTTATTTGACCTTGACCTTCAAAGGTTATTCTAAAATAATAAATTTTAAGATTTTGATTTAAAATTTATAAGGAAAACTTGTATATGAAGTGAATGTTAAACAAATTAAGTAATTGTCATAACATCTTAGTTGTAATTACTTGTTCAGCGGAAAATTCACGATTGATACCGACTTTTACGCACATAATAACAAGGATTTTTGAAGGGGCAAGGGAAGTGGACAATTTTCTTTTCAATAGTCATTATTGTTCTGTATGACAAGGTCAATGTCTACTGTGAAATTTGCATTTAACAAACTTAGAACAGCAAGAATATTATACCTGTGACTTTATTTATTGAAATATACTCTATAAGCCCATTTTTAGCGAGCCGGGACTTTATGTCCGGGGAGCTAATGTCACAGCCCTAGTGTCGGCGTCAGCGTCGGCGTCAGCGTCGCGTCTTCAAAAATTTTAACCTGGTCTATATCTCGGGCACTATCACAGATACAGCCTTGATACTTCACACATGGATACTTCTTACCAAGACCTTTCATTTGGAACCATGACCTTTGACCTAGTGACCTTGACCTTGGAGTTTGACCTACTTTTCAAAAACTTTAACCTGGCCTATATCTCGGCCATTTTTAGCTCACCTGAGCAACATGCTCAAGGTGAGCTTTTGTGATCACCCTGTGTCCGTCGTGCGTCGGAAGTCGTCAACAATTGCTTTAAACATCTTCTCCTTAACCACTTGGCCAATCCTGACCAAACTTGGCAGAATGTTCCTTGGATGGCCCCTTTTAAAACTTGTTCGTGAAATTTTGATTCGTCAAAAAATGTGGGCGTGGCAGGGCGGGGCTTATCAGACTTAAAGAAATTATTAGGTAATTCTTCAAAAATCTTCTTCTCCTCAACCACTTGGCCAATTCTTTCCAAACTTGGCAGAAATGTTCCTTTGGTAACCCTTATCGAAATTTGTTCGTGAATTTTTGATTCTTCAAAAATTGTGGGCGTGGCAGGGCGGGGCTTATCAGACTTAAAGAAATCTTTACGTAATTCTTCAAAAATCTTCTTCTCCTCAACCACTGGGCCAATTCTTTCCAAACTTGGCAGAAATGTTCCTTGGGTGACCCTTTTCACAGGCGGCAATCACGTGACTTTGTTATGATATATTTTCCTCACTTATGTAAACAAAAACACTTGGTAAGAACACTTTTTCTCAAATTTTGAATCAAATACTTAACACTCAATATTGAGATATGTGCCATTCGATACGTCATATTCTCTGGTCTATATTGGTACCAAGATCTTCCCTCAAATCCCTGTCAAAGCTGAGAACATTCGTGCAAAGTATTTCTAAATGCCGTGATATATTTTCTTAAGAAATGTTTGCACTTTGCACGAATGTTCTCAGCTTTGACATGGATTTGAGGGATGATCTTGGTATTAAAACAAACGGGAGATTATGACGCATCGAATGGTACAAATCTCAATTCTGAGAGTTAAGTATACTCCTCACAAAAAGTTAAGCAACAAAAGTAATTCTCTCAATATTCTTTTTATACACGCGGGAATTTTTGCACAGATTTGTTATTTGGAAAGCCATATCTATGCTTAAACACACTTAAAAGAATACTGAATGTTATCGTCTCCAAAAACAGCTATCACGTGATTAGAACACACTCACCCCCAAAACATGCATGCAAAATGTGTCGCATATACGGATTTCAATCTTGGCATTAGCTCCGTATGTGCTTAAAACGCGTCAATTTGACAACTTTGATGTCATCAACATTTGAATCATGCCAATACGTCACTTGACCCCAATTGAAGTGGCTCAAATTGTTGGAATGCTACAGGGTGGGGCAACCAAGACTGCTGCTGCCATTCACTTTAAATTTCATCGCAGTATTGACTGAAGAGCAATAACCCGATACAATCAAACTGGACAGATGTCAGAGAGACCACGTTCAGGTCGTCTAAGAGTAACAACACCTTGTGAAGACCGTTATGTTGCAACCTTAGTCCGTTGGAACTGGCTTAAAACGGCCAGATCGCTGGAAAATGACCTTCAGAGGGTGTCAAGAAACAGACTTTCCATCCAAACCGTGAGGAACATGTTTCACACAGAAGGTCTAAGGTCCAGGATACCACTTCAATGGATCCAACTTCCCCAAAAACATCGACGGCAAAGATTAATATTGGAACATCAACATCAAAACTGAGGGTCACTCGTTGGCGTCACAAACTCTTAACTGACTCGTCAAGATTCTGCCTTGTTTCTAATGATGGCATGACACGTGTGTGGAGAAACGGTAATGAACGGTTTGCCGACTGTAACATCGCTGAACACGACCAATATGGACGTGGGAGTTTGATGGTCTGGAGAGGTGCATAAATTTACGTGATCATCACGCCTGTTATCATCCTTCTGGCACAGTGAACAGATCCAACTGTTATGTTAATGGATGGTAATGCCCGTCCCTATCGTTCTGGAATTGTGACTGAAGTTCTGTGGACCAACAATATCAGACATTTAGACTGGCCTGCTACGTCTCTATACCTTAATTCGATAGAACATGCATGGGACATTCTTTGAGGGCGTGTCTATGGTCAGCATCTTCGCCCACAGACTCTGGATGAACCGCAACAGGTCTTGAAGACAGAATGGAGGATCAATCCACAACGGACATTCGACAGACAAATCTGCTTGATGCCAAGGTGTGTCCGGACATGTGTTGAACATCGTAGGGGTCATACCAGGTACTCGATGCTCGATCAAGGCCTGAAGTGGCCGGAAAACAATTTTTTACACATTCTGAACTGCTGGCGAGTGACGTTTTGCACTATTGTTTCGTCCGGACGGTTTTCGAGGATCTGTATCTTTGTTATTGTTTGGTGATTTTCCTAATCATTTAACGTAATTTGTGTAATAAGACCCCAACTTTGTATTGTATAAAACCTAGATCATTAGATGTGATAAAACACATTTGAGAAAGAAAAGCATCTTTGTTGCTTAACTTTTTGTGAGGAGTATATTTGATTTAAAATTTAAGAAAATGTGTTCGTACCGAGTGTTTTTGTTTACATAAGTGAGGAAAATATATCATAACAAAGTCACGTAATTGCCGCCTGTGCTTTTCAAAACTTGTTCGTGAATTTTTGATTTGTCAAAAATTGTGGGCGTGGCAGGGCGGGGCTTATCAGACTTATAGAAATCATGTGAAGAATCTTTAAAAATCAATTATCAGGCCAATTCGAACCAAGCTTGGCAGAAATGTCCCTTGAGTGACTGTTTTCAACACATGGTCATGAATTTTTGATTGGGTGAAAATTGTGGGCGTGGCAGGGCGGAGCTTATCAGACTTCAAGAAATTGTAAGATAATTATTCAAAAAGTTTCTTCTCCTTAACCATTGGGCTAATTCTTACCAAACTTTAAAGGAGTGTTCCTTGGGTGACCCTTTTCAAAATTTGTTCGTGAAATTATGATTCGTCAAAAATTGTGGGCGTGGCAGGGCGGGGCTTATCAGACTTAGAGAAATCATGTGCATAATCTTTAAAAATCAATTATCAGGCCAATTTGAACCAAGCATGGTAGAAATGTCCTTTGAGTGACTGTTTTCAACACATGCTCATGACATTTTGATTGGGTGAAAATTGTGGGCGTGGCAGGGCGGGGCTTATCAGACTTTCAGAAATTGTAAGATAATTATTCAAAAATCTTATTCTCCTTAACCATTAATTGGGCCTATTCTTACCAAACTTTAAAGGAATGTTCCTTGGGTGACCCTTTTCAAAACTTGTCCGTGAATTTTTGATTTGTCAAAAATTGTAGGCGTGGCAGGGCGGGGCTTATCACAAATCTTTAGGTAATTCTTCAAAAATCTTCTCCTCCTCAACCACTGGGCCAATTCTTTCCAAACTTGGCAGAAATGTTCCTTGGGTAACCCTTATCAAAACTTGTTCGTGAATTTCTGATTCATCAAAAATTGTGGGTGTTGCAGGGCTGGGCTTATCAGACTTAGAGAAATCATGTGAAAAATCTTAAAAAATCAATTATCAGACCAATTTGAACCAAGCTTGGAAGAAATGTCCCTTGAGTGACTGTTTTCAACACATGCTCATGAATTTTTGATTCGTCAAAAATTGTGGGCGTGGTAGGGCGGGGCTTATCAGACTTTGAGAAATCGTAAGATAATTATTCAAAAATCTTCTCCTTAACCACTGGGATAATTCTTACCAAACTTGAAAGGAATGTTCCTTGGGTGACCCTTTTCAAAATTGTTCGTGCATTTTTGTACCATGAAAAATTGTTGGCGTGGCAGGGCGGGGCTTATCGCACTAGGAGAAATCATGTGAAAAATCTTTAAAAATTAATTATTCGGCCAATTTGAACCAATCGTAGCAGGAATGTCCCTTGAGAGACTGTATTCAACACATGTTCATGAATTTTTGATTGGGTGAAAAACATCGGCTTGGCAGGGCGGGGCTTATCAGACTTCAAGAAATCGTAAAATAATTCTTCAAAAATCTTCTTCTCCTTAACCATCAGGCGATTTGTGCCAAACTTGGCAGGAATGATCATTGGGTGACTCGTTACACTATCTGTTCTAGAATTTTTTATTAGTCCCCTACCGGTGTTCACACCGGAGGGGACTATAGGTTTGCCCTCCGTCTGTCCGTCCGTCAGTCTGTCCGTCCGTCCGTCTGTCCGTCCGTCCTTCCGTCCGTCTGTCCGCTCAAATCTGGATCCCGCGATAACTTAATAACTAAGCAAGCGTTTTTGATGAAAGTTGGTATATGACTAGATGGCAATGTGTAGATTATGCACATCATTTTATTTTTGTTTTTCGACTTAAATTGAGGTTGCTATGGTTACAGAAATAGTGAAAATATGGCCAAAAATGGGATCCTGCGATAAGATAATAACCAAGCAAGCTAGTTTGATGAGACTTGGTATATGACTATATGGCAATGTGTAGATTATGCACATCATTTTATTTTTGTTTTTAGACTAAAATTGTTGTTGCTATGGTTACGGAAATAGTGAAAATATGGCAAAAAATATTGGATCCTGCAATAAGTTAATAAGTAAGCAAGCTAATTTGATGAGACTTGGTATATGACTAGATGGCAATGTGTAGATTATGCACATCATTTTATATTTGTTCTTTGACGAAAAGTGCGGTTGCTATGGTAACGGAAATAGTGAAAATATGGCAAAAAATGGATCCTGCAACTTAATCTATTATTGATTACCATATTGAGTCAATGTGAAGCCGGTAGGGGACTTTATGTGTTGCATACAACACCAGATACTTGTTTGTCAAAAAATGTGATCTTGGCATGGCAGGGTTTATCGGACTTAACGAAATCATGAGAAAATTCTTTAAAAAGTAATTATAGGACAAAGTTGAACCAAACCTTACAGGAATATACCTTGAGTGACTGTCTTCAATACATGGTTGTTAACTTTTGATTTATTGAAAAAATGTGGGCATGGCAGTGTGGGGCTTGTTGATTTTGTTTACAACAAAATTTGTATTGTACACAATCAACTCGAAAAACTCAGGTGAGCGATATCAGCGCCTTTCAGGCACTCTTGTTGTTGTGTATTCTCATATTACAAAGACAAACTAGAAAAAAGTAAATAAGACTGTCGTTGAAAAACACAATTCAAAGTTTAGGTGGATATTATTAGAAAAGATGTGTTTGTGTGGGGTACCTCATTTGTGAAATAATCCATTACCAGACATCAAAATTTTAGTTTTGTCCAAATTTAAAGATTATGTAGGCAACAATATCAAGTGCATCAAATTTTACATTCTTTGTTGTTTTTTATAGAAAACATTGTGGAACGTGAAGAAATTGCTTGTGGTGAGCAATTTCTTAATTTTCCACAATGTTTTCCAAAGCCTTTATTAGCTCACCTGAGCACGAAGTGCTCGAGGTGAGTTATTGTGGTCACTTTTTGTCCGGCGTCTGTCTGTCGGTCCGTCCGTCAATATTTGGGGTGTTTACACTCTAGCATCCACAAAAGTTAGGCAATCTTGATCAAACTTGGCCAAAACAAGTAGGATCACAAGTTCTCGAACAAGTTTGTTTTTCAGTCTGAGCTGACTAGATAGACGAGAGTAATGTGCCCTTGAATTTGATAAAATTGCCATTTATGGCTGTTGTCGACCTTGTTTACACTCTAGAATCTACAATTATTACTCAATGAAGACAAACCTTGGACACAATGTTGGAGAATATAAGTTCTCAGATGAGATTGATTTTCAGTCTGATCTGACTAGAAAGATGAGAGTTATGTGCCCTTGAATTTGATAAAATTACCATTTTGGCTGTTTCGACCTTGTTTACACTCTAGAATCTACAATTATTTAAAAAACACAATGTTGGGCACCATAAGAGCTTAGATGAATTTGACTTTCACAACGTTATTGACCATAAGTTCATATTCAGTCTTAAAGTCATAAATATCAATTGAATTGAACATAAGTGTTGCTCATATCATTTTGCTTAATGTGAGCGATATAGGACCATCATGGTCCTCTTGTTTTGTTGGGCGCCACTGTTTGGGAATGGCTTAACCCATTACCAAAAGACAAAATTTTGGACTTTTCCAACTTGAAAGGTGTAGCAGACGACAATTTCAAGTATGTGAAATTTTAAAATTCATTCCAGTTTTGATGAGAATACATTGTGTAAAATTCCTTCATTTTTGGCTCCACAAGCCAAAGGCCAGCGGGTCTTATGTCATGACCCTGTGTCCCTCGTCCATGCGTCTGTCTGTGTGTCTGTACGTGCGTAAACAATTTCCAAACATCTTTTTTCCAAAACTACTGGACCAATTTCAACCAAACTTCACAGGAATCTTCTTTGCATGAATTTCTTCTATATACCTCCAAAAAAATAAATTCTGTGAAGAACTTGAATTAGAATTGAATTTAAAATTAAATTAGATTTTCGAAAAAACTTTAAAAAATCTTCTCCTCCAAAACTACTGGACCAATTTCAACAAAACTTCACAGGAATCTTCCTTGTATGAATCTCTTTCAAATTCCTTAGAAAAATTAATTCTGTGTAGAACTTGAATTTTAATGAATTAAATTAAATTTTCGAAAAATCTTTAAAAATGTTCTTCTTGAAAACTACTTGACCAATCTAACCAATTTTAGCATGAATCTTCCAAATTCCTAAAAAAAAACAAATTTGGTGTAGAACTGAAATTTTAATTGAATTCACCCTTTCCCAAACAAGACCTGGATTTGTCGTCTCTAATTGAAATGGCTTTGGAAAACATTGAAACAAAAGAAGAAACTGCTGATAACCAGCAGTTTCTCCTTTTGTCTAAAAAATTTCTAAGCTATTACATACATACTTTCTGCTTTTGAGATCAATTATTTTGTAGTCTGCACCTCCTTTCATATTGGACCACCCTCAAAATTTGTCATTTTGGCAAGGGTTAATTAAATTGAATTTTTTAAAAAATCTTCTCCAAAACGCCTTACTGGATTTCATAATAATTTAGCATGAATGTTCAATGTACAGATCTCCATTAGATTCTTTGAAAAAAATTCAATAGGATAAAAAACATGGCTGCTTTGGGCTAGGCTTAGTTTTTGCTGTATGAAACATAGTGTAATTTTATGAAAATTAAAAAAAAAAAAAAAAACTTTTCTCCTCCATAACCACTTATTGTATTTCATTGTGGTGTAGCATGAATCGTCTTTTGATATACACTTCGTAGTCTAAAAGCCAGTGGAGCAATACAGGGCCATCATGGCCCCCTTGTTCTCAATGTTTTCCAAAGCCGTTATCTCGTGAGCAGACAATGATAATGACCAGGATTACATCCCGCCCAGTCCTAAGAAAGAAGTCAAATTAAGCGCTATTATAGGAAAAGTCTTCAAAGTCAAGCCCACCCTTGTGCGAAAATACTTGTCGGACGTTATCAAGCGGTACAGCAGATTATGGCAGGAAGTAAATAAATTCAATTCAAAAAGGAAATCAACAGTCTATCTATTTACAATCTAAACTGACACGATTTAAAAACGCAAAACACGTTTTCATTAACCATTCCTTTTCTATGGCCTTGATTGGCATCATATTTGGGTACATGTATGAGAAAATGTATACACTTCACGCCCCAGCGATTTTGTCGTGTTTTCTGTACACTATCCGGACATCTGAACCGCCCATCACTAAATGCTCGTGTGTCCCGTGCATTCAGACCACGTGTTAAATCACTAAGATTTTTTGTGTACAAATTGCCACTTTGATTTACTTATTGAAAACACAAGAGAACAACGAAAGAAAATTGCGTACAAAATGCTGAGGCTTACTTTGCGGAAAAGGAACCCGATTTTTTTGTCTTTTGGTTTGCGGTGTTTCGCAAATGAAGGTAGCTAGACGCTTTAATGTAGCCGGATCGACGGTTCCAAGGTTTATGAGACGTGTAAACAACACGGGAAGATTTACAGACCACCCACACCCTGGTCAGCTACGTGTAACAACTGTACGTCAACATAATTGTATACGTTAACGTCACTAACGCAACAGATTTGTGACGGTTCAGTCTGCAGCAAATTATATGGTTGGTAATCGCGGGCGGTCTATACATCGCGACATGGTGATAAATCGCATAAGAAAACACGGGGTTCGCTGTCGTCGTCCTGTTCGATGCCAGGCTCTTGACGCAACATGCATTTTGGCATAATCTGACGTCCATTCTGGCATTATTCGTGATTTTAAACGTTATTTTCTGTCTTGTTATGTTAATAATTGTAACATTTACAATTCAACATGGCTATACATCGGTTCTGTAAGATGTAGGAGATACCATTTGTAAAAGTACTTTTTTTGCGTTTTTAAATCGTGTCAGTTTATCTATCTATCTATCTATCTATCTATCTATCTATCTATCTATCTATCTATCTATCTATCTATCTATCTATCTATCTATCTATCTATCTATCTATCTATCTATCTATCTATCTATCTATCTATCTATCTATCTATCTATCTATCTATCTATCTATCTATCTATCTATCTATCTATCTATCTATCTATCTATCTATCTATCTATCTATCTATCTATCTATCTATCTATCTATCTATCTATCTATCTATCTATCTATCTATCTATCTATCTATTTACTATCTATCTAGCTAACATCAAGGTATTAATATAATAATTTTAGGTTTTCCAGGCGGGGAATCAAGTGGCACAATTCCATACATTGATCAATAATATCTTGACACTTTGTTTGATACAGCGAAGGTGTAGAAATGCAAGGAAATAGCTACTACAGGTTTAGAACAATTAAAATAACATTCCAGATCATGGATGTCCTAAAAGCAACAAAAGAGACAGACGGATACCGAACAATAACTGTCTATGTATCAATGTGTATATCAATTCTTTCTTTTACAGAACTATACCCATGAAAACCATTCGCGCACGCGGAGACGCAGATCGCCGGAACTGACGGAGATGCAGTTGCGGGACGCCGTTCGTAACATGGCCAAGAAACTACGAAAAGAACAGATGAATGTAATTTGTAAAAAGAAAAATGCATTAAATTGAGAGAGTGATTTATGATATGTTTTATTCATTGATTTCGCGAATTGCCGTGTAAATGACCAACACATGCTTATGCTCAAGGATCAAATAATTTTGGTCTGTCTAGAATTTGGCTGTATAATATATATTCTAATCAATGAAAATATCCTAAATACAGCTTGAATCAATCTGTAGTTATGGTGTTTTTCTTGAAAAGCGAATAGGGCCGCGGCCTTAGCGCAGTTGGTAGCGCATCTGACCCTCATTCGAGAGGTCCCGGGTTCGATACCCGGCCGCGGCTAATACCCTTTCTGACAAAATTGTCACCCACCAATGGGTTTGAAATCGTTAACCTAAGTGGGCGAGCGGCTGGAGGCTCTGTAAGGGTGTTGTGGTAGTACTGGTTTGAGAAACAACAGGAATCCATGGGTAGGTGCTCCAGCCGCCGCGATATGACCCTGGTAGTTGAAAACGGCGTAAAACCCCAATAAACTCAAACTTGAAAAGCGAATACATCAAAAATGTGACAGTCCGTGGATCCATTCTCTTCCAGCGGATGTAAGAAAGACGTATCTCTGCAGAGTATGCATTGATTTAAATTCCATGCACTACTTCGTCCATTTACGAACAATACCTCGGTATCAAGAAACAATCTGGCAAAAAGTGAAACAACTGATAATCAGCAGTTTCTGCTTTTGCATCGATATTTTCTTGGCTATATTATACACTTATCCCATCTGGAAGATGCGTATATATTATGAAATGTGTCCGTATGAATGTCCATTCTGATCGAGGATATGGAAGAACAACGTATCTCGACATTTTCATACAGTTTTTCCGGAGTCTGTCACTCTATAACCCATTACCAAACAATGGCTATTTTTGACTCACCCACAAGTTACTGGTCATGGTAAACATTGCGGGAAAAAGGTATGGATTGTGACAAGCAATTTCTTCATTTACCACAATGTTTTCCATCCAAAAATACCTAAAAATTAGAGATTCCATTCAATGTAAATTGTTTTCTGCAATATCTTACAATTTAAGCCCTAAAATCTGTTTTTGCAGTGCTTCTGAAATATTTCGAAAATCTGCTTGTCCACGGACAAGTGTTGATCCAAAATTGACTTGTCTGTATCAAAAATCAAGTTTTACGTACAAAACCCATATACTTTTTAATAGCTTCATTTGTTTATTGCATTTCTATTATGACTGTCTTACTACTGTCTACAACAAAATTAGTACATTTTTAAAACTATCAGTAATTGCATTGTATAAAAAAAGATTGTGAGAAAAAGAAAAAAATCTTATAACCGGATATTTTACTTATCCACGGACAACCTAGCTTTCAAAGTCTGCTTGTCCGCACAGGTAAACTGACAACTCGGGCAACTTATTTCAGAAGCACTGGTTTAGTAATGAATGGGTTGATCCGTTCCAAGACAATACCAGGGGCCCGTATTACTAACGATCGTACGTTTGATTTTTGCATAATTACCTGAAACAACAGCCCTGATTGGCTCAGTCGGATTTCTCGTGCAATCAGATATCTTGTTGCACAGTTTACACAAAAACCTGATCGAAAGATGTTAAGTAATACGGGGCCCTGGTTTGGATGTGTCTATTATATACTCTAAGAGAAAACATTGCGGAAAAAGCTGGTTACAAGCAAATTCTTCCTTTGTCACAATATTTTCTGGTCTACCTTATAAGTTCCGACAACTACAGTGACCGTATGAAAACTTTAGACAAATCACTCGAGCCCATCCAAAAATCACTTACTCCTCTTACCACGAAGCTACAGTTAACCTTGCTTTTGGTCTAAGGGAAGTATATAGTTTTACATAGGCGACCATTATAACATTTTGGCTTATAGCTCAGTCCATGAGTTTGCAGCAATGATCCGACCTACCTTAAAGTCTAGAGCATCCATTCATACACCGGAAAAAATGAATTTTAATATTGCATGAATCCTTTTCTCTATGACCTTTGACCCCATTTTTGAGATCACCCTAAATGCGGAGCTAGTCTCAGAAGCATTTCCGAGTATAATACCCATCTTTTAAAATGGCCCAGAAATTGCCAAAATGATTCAAAATCATTGATTTTTTGCTTTTAACTTGAAAATAGAGTATACTCAGTCACAAATGAATAAATCATGTTCAATTCCATTAAAAATGTTGTCCAATCACAGGTCACCTTTACCTTAATTATGTTCTGGGACCTTCCCTATAGTTTTGTCACGTGTCACGATGAACATATTTACTACCCTTAGACCTAAATTTTTGGTTGCTTCCAGTTACAGATTTTCATGGACGAGGACATGTTAGCTACAAAAAAGTGCATTATCACTGGTGGTGAACTCGGCCAAAGCGATGGATGTTTTTCACTACCACAAGGTACAGATATTTTGCGTTTAAATGTGAGTTTAAAGATCCTGATTGGATAGTTTTTTCTAATAAAATGAATTTGTTCTAAAAATAGACCGGGTTTACCGATACCGATATGTATTGACAAACCGTCGGTGTTGTTATAAAATCTCGCAACTACGGCTTTATCAAAGCCGTAGTTACGATATTTTATAACAACAGCGACGGAATCCAAAGATCTCGAAAAAACTCCACACGCTTTGGCCGAGTTCACCACCAGTGATTATAGTGTACTGCAAATCTGCGTTTGTCCGTAAACGGCACAAGATTCTTGTGAAAAAAAACGGAGATTATTACGGCTTTTTTTTTACCGTAATCAAAATACAAAATGCTCCTTTTACTGCGTAGCTTACAATAACTAGGGGTTATTTGTTTCCAAACAAAGGTTATCGTATTGTCCAGCAAGGTTAACCCGGGACAACTTAATTTTCGTGTGCAAAGTCCGTTAGTTGAGCGTCTTAACAAAACAAGGCCGAAGTGGGGTCATTACATATGCAGATGTCCCGGGTTAATCTTGCTGGACAATATATTGTTGAACCGAAGTTATTATTCACCCATATTAACCCGGGACAACTTAATTTTCGTGCGCAAAGTCCGTTAGTTGAGCGTCTTAACAGACATGTTATGTCCGATTTTTGCCGATTACGAGACGGACTACAGAGGACGGACTTTCGAAGGGGGTCATCTCAAAATGACTGAGCATATGGTGTCACTCCACTGTTTAATTGACTACTTAACTAAGCAGTGAAAAGGATCAAAGTTCCTCAGACCGCATGACTAAAATAAGGTTATAGAACGTGTCTAAGTCTTTAATTCCACACCAAGAAAAGGGGGCCATGAGTACCAAAATCGTCGGAAAAATTTTCAAGCCAACGCTACTACCCACTCAATTCTTAATGTCAGACTAGTCTATACAATTTAAAGGTCGTAACCTGACGTTATCCCACTGGAATTGAGCTTATTTATTTACGCTAATAAAGTGCAGCGGTGGCGGGTCTGCCTTTGAGCAGGACTGTATGTAGGGCATTTTACCATTCTCTACACACAGAAACAAAATGTAGGATATCAAATCTTAAATAGAATACATTTTGGTACTACAACCTGGAAGAAATGCTGTTGTGAAGTGTCTACATAGGCCAAACAAAAAAGACGCTGCTTCTTTTAACTAGCCTGCTTGATAATTTTTCGAACATGGCCGAGGGAAAGACACTTTTATAATGATTTGGGATCATTTCCTCAAAATTCATTCGACATTACAGGATAGCATCATAGGATTTCTTCTTTATGTTTTTAGATGGTTATGACCTTTATGCATCGGGTATTTTGCAGTTAAGTCGTGTACTCTCAAACGCATATAATTGATTTGCAGAACAAGGATTTGTTATGTCGTCTTACCTGCTACACGGTGGTAGCTGACTCGAAAATACGGATAATAATATAATATTATACGCATCTATAAATTTTTTATAGACCAAAGTAATTAGCAAGAGAATTCCGCATAATTTTATGTAAAGACCATGCTTCAAGAATGTTTCCTAAGACGCTCAACTAGCAAGCGCTGTCGGTAAAGATACAGTTAGTTATCATGGGTTAATTTTTGACGCATTTTACCGTAATGCATACACGACATGCATGTATATACAGAAACACACGATAAAATACCACTGGCCTTTTTTAAGTTTAGTAGGCCAAGTATAAAGTGTACACGTGGGAATCGTGCAAATTACGTAGGAGATTATGCTATGTAGCATCGTGGTCATAATAAGTCATGCAAAAATGTTTCATGTGCTATAGAAATTTCATACTGTTTTAGCCCGCTCTAAACAGACGAGAGGTAGTTGTCAAAATTTCTTTGCGTCTGGAATCTTTTGCCAAGGTCACAACCCCTAGACTAAACATTTGCTGGCATTTTGAAACATCATACACTTATAGATCACTGTGTTAAAAAGTGTCAATGTCAAGAACCGTACGTTAAAGTCATATTTTTCGGGTTATTGATATTTTTCTCGCTTTCATTTCTTACACACCGTTTGTATTTTAAAAGAATTTCAATTCCGAAAGAATGTTTAATGTACGAGATCTTAAATCGTCGATGTTAATGCAAAAACTCGTACCTATTTTTTAATGTTAAAAGGTAAAGAAAAAAAAAAATTCCGAATCTGAAAGGTTTTACTTGAATTCGGACATATTGTTCACATACAATTGATTTGTCATTAATACTGCTAATTAAAAATATCCCCAAACATACAAAAAATCAATAATTGGACATACAAGTGGTTTACTTTGGAAATTGCAAAATAATGACATACGAGGTTTTTTATTTACACCGACGATATGTCAGAGTATGCGTTAGGTTTTATTATCATATTGGAATTGATACATGTATTACATAATTGTTATAGCGAGACAGGAATGTTTTGCTTTCTTCTTTAGAAAGAAATCCAAGACCGAAGTTGTTCCCTTTTGTAAATATTTTAACTCTTAAAACTTTTTCTAAACGACACAATTTTAGAATGTTGTTTCAAACCTAGCACGGACGATAACATGGACGTTGATTAAAATATAATTTATTTGTATTGCACTGAAAATGATTATGGGAAAAAGAAAAATGCCGGATGATATGATTTCCTTGTTTCACATCAATGCTTCTAGACCTGTTTCATTAGAGTTACAAAAGCCAAAAACCTGTTTTGAATTTGTGAAAACGAGTTGAATAGACTTGTTAAACCATGACTGTAATGTGACTTTTCTTTTTAAATTATATGTGCATGGACTGAATCGATCGATGTACGTCTGAACAGACTTCTCTCATTTACTGATGCCACGAAATTTGAAATTGTTTGAGACAACCCCCAGCGAACCGTAATCGGGTGCCCGCTCTCAACATCCGCAAAAATCGGACATGTCTAACAAAACATTGCCGAAGTGGGGTCATTACATATGCAGATATCCCTGGTTAATCTTGCTGGACTATACCTTGCGCTCATTATTATCAATATTGCAAACGATTACGTGTGTTTTTAGCTCCACTGGCCTTTCAGGCCAGCGGGCTATTGTCATAGCGGTGTGTCCGTCGTGCGTCTGTCCGTCCGTCCATCCGTCCGTGCGTCCGTAAACATTTTCTTTAAAAATCTTCTCCTCAGAAACTACTGGATGGATTTCAACCAGACTTCACAGGAATGATCCTTGGGTGACCCTCTCTCTCAGATTCTTACAAAGAGTTTGGATTGAACCAGAATGACCTGAGTTATCTGCCCTTGAACGTCAAAAAAAGCTGGTTTTGACTTTATTTTTACTGTAAAATCTACAAATATTAACCAATCAAGACAAAACTTGGACAGAATATATATAAGCATGATATCCTGCATTGGTTTAATTTTCGGCTTGATTGAAATTTTACATCATGAGTTATGTGCCCTTGAATTTGACAAAATTTCCAAATTCGACTTTGTTTTCACTCTAACAGCCATAATTGTTAACCAATCAAGATGATATTTGGACAGAATCTTGTTGACAACAAAATCTTGCTTTTGTGTAATTTTCAGGATGATTGCATTGCTACAATCTGAGTTATGTGCCCTAGAAATTGACAAAATTTCAGTTTTCAACACTTTTTTCACTTTTGTGGCCACATATTTAGATTAATACTGACAAAATTTGGACAGACCATAAGATCTTGCTTGAGTTTAATATTCAGCTTGATTATTGTGGTGTTCAAGACATAAATTATCAAGTCAAAATCATATTTTTAGATCAGAATGTCTTTATTTTCATGACCACTAAGTTACATGCACAATCGCAACTTCTTGAACTAATTATCATAAAGAAAAACAACTCTTACTGAACTTTAAATTGCTCATATCAAAAGTTACTTCCCTTAGTCTACAACAATTATTAACTCACATATTGAATTACGAGGGCCCATCAATAATTTCGAGAACTAAATCTACCACTCATTTACCCGTTGACGTATTTTCACAAAAATTGGCATGCTGAAAGCTCATTCATTTTCCAAGCGACTCATTTCATTTAAAAACGATGACGTCAAAACAATATGACGTCATGGGAGAATTATGACGTCATGTCAATGGCGTTTGTATATAAATGACGTCAACTTAAATTTATGAGCAATTCCTTTTGATTATGTTTTATGTATTTCTCCATAATTCATGTACGGACATCCGTGAAATTCTGCATGTATTGTAAAGAGACCTATGTCTATCGAATAACGTTATTTGAAAGCGGATGCGACATTCAGAGACATGTAGAGAGATAAAAGGAAATGAGTGATTTTACTAGCTGACCGGAGACTATAAAGCTAAAAAGAATGCTGCTAAAATCCTAGAATTTATTCTTAAAAAATTATAATTAGGTGTTGGAATAGTAGTAAGTCACTTAGATAATTTGTATGATACAGCTAATGCCAGTATGACCAGTAGTCTCGGAATGCGGCGTACATTGGCAAGATGGGTACTGTGCTGGCCGCTTCCTGACCGATTGGGGCAGGGGGTAAAACGGTGTCGTAAATAATACCAAAGTTATAAGGAAGACCTCCATAACTTTGTCAATCATATAAATACATGTGACGTGACATCGGTGCATCATTTTTGAGTCGGAAAGCAAAGAACAATATCATTTTGGAAGCATTATTCTTCGTTCTCACCCACAAAAGCATTGATTTCCAGATGTGCCGGTGAGACAAATGTCATAATTTTCATCGATATTCGAGGAATCACACTGAAACATTTTATGTCTATATAAAGTCGAGTAAGTACTTATAATTTTGCAGCAGTAATCAAATCTGGTCTGCCACCCGCTTTTATGAGACAGCGCGCAAATATTATAAGGTACGGAATTCTGCCGCGCTATGACATCACGTCGCGCCATAGTTGACGCGTTAAAAAGGCTGGTATTGTGAAACTGATGATAGAAATATTACCAAAGCCCCCACACCGCACAGATTATGCAATTTGCGATTTCTAGTTATTTCCAAACCTTAGAAATAAATCACGGGGTGAAGATAACGAGTAAAAAGAAGAGTTGGGGTGTGTCATTTAAAAAAAATCGCAAACAGTGTTTGAATATGGTCATCCAAGGAACATTCCTGTAAAGTTTTGTCAAAATCACCCCCAATGGTTAAGGAGTAGGGGGTGTTTCAATGAATTATGGGCGAACAGACGGACGGACGGACGGACGGTAAGTGACTACAACAATAGCTCATCTTGAGCACTTCGTGCTCAGTCCAAATGGATTTACAAAATCGGCGTTTCTCATGGGCTTCCTAAACATCCATTTAACCCTTTCCCAAACAGAAAAACTTTGTGGTCATCCAACTCGAAAGTTGTGACAGGCGACAGAATGATTGTAAAAGAAAATAAGATTCTTTCGTCTCAATATTTTCACCTTCAATAAAATCCGTCCTGGACGTCAAAACCAGGTCTAACCAGGTCTTGTTCGGGAAAGGGTGAGGCAGCCAAAAATTAGATTGAATTAACAGGTTGCGAAATGGACATGTTCAAATGTATGGTGCTCTTTTGGGTCAATGTTTTGAAAGACTGTTTCTTCACGAACCAGAGATATAATGTTAATATCCGATCACTTGAAAGTTTGAATTATTTTTTTGTTTGAAATTCCTATTTTGTATGTGGTGAAATCTTGTTTTTATCGGAGGCAATGACACGGAAATGATATGGGCACAACGAAGTGCAGAGAATATTTACGCAAAGGGAGAAAATGTTGGTTATTGGCATGTTCTTCTTTTGCCTCAATGTTTTCCAAAACCTTTTCATAAATGATCGTGAAAATCATGCCTTGTTCGGGGAAGGGTTGAAATAATGTAACAATTCTTGTTGTTGGGTAGAAATTGAAGAACTAAATTGTTTGGTAGAATAATTGCATCCTTTGTAAAACTTCAAAGGGGCGTAACTAATTTATTAAATGTCCGATTTTAAAAACGTAAGCAGTTTTGAGTTTTTCTCATTCAGACCTTGAAAATGATATATAATATGTTGACGTTCTTTGAAAAATAAACAAGAACTTAATTCGGCAGAATTATCTCCCCTTTGTAAAAATCTGAATAAGCATTATTCCATAACGCAATGTCCGATTTTCACAATTCAACCAGTTTTATGTTTCTCTCGATATTCTATGTAAGCTGGTATATATTTTGTAGGGGCTGGAATACTTTTGGAAAAAAGTGTGACCACCCTATCAAAAGGTGATGTTAGTCATCGACAGAGTGAGACAAAAAAGTGAATTAACATACAAAACACAGGAAAAATTGTAGCAAAGGGATAATAATCAGCATTTTCTTCTTTTGCATCAATGTTTTCTGAAGCCTTTTCTCTAGGACTTATTTAAGATTTTGTCTTGTTTGTGAGAGGGTTAAAGTATTTATGCATTCCACTAATTTTCTTTTCAGCTGTTATGACAGCTCTATGGTTGTTTGTACCTATTTTGTCCCCACCAACCATTGCAAGAAAAGACGGATATATATGAAAAATATGTACCATGGAAAACTGGTAAGTGATTTTTTTTATCATCTACCAGTAATCGCTGATGCTGCTGTAATCCGAGTTTTCTCTAATGAAATTCGCTCTTTGATATGTTGATGAGCGACATCAACATATCAAAGAGCGAAGTTCATCAGAGAAAACTCGGATTACAGTAGCAACTGCGCCATCAACAACAACCCAAACTGCATCAAGCCACAATAACTTGTGTACACAATTTGACAAATATGTCAAAGAAAATACTGTTAAAACTCGTTGTGTCGACATCGGATGAGTCGATATTCCGGATAAGTCGAAGAAGTGTTTCCAAAGTCTCAACTTTGCCTCTTCTTTGTTTTATATAAATTTCAATGTTTAAAGACATTTTCAGGAGTTGTTAGTGCGCAATTTCGTGCGCATTGAAGCTCTTCACAAAGAATGTATTTGTCAAAACTAGCAATAATTTCGGATGGTTTGCCGTCCGATAACTTGCGGAATGCAAAGCCTATGTTATGAACACTCAAAAGAATTGTCTCTGCCTTTTAAATCTTTTCTTCACGACATTTTCGGGAGTTGTTAGTGTGCAACTTCGTGCGGCATTGAAGCTCTTCCCAAAAAAGGTATTTGTCAAAACTAGCCATATTTTCGGATGGTTTGCCGATAACTTGCGGAATCCATTAAAAGAATTGTCTCTGCCTTTTAAACGTTTCCTTCACACCTGTAAACCTCTGCAGTAGAAGGCATTTGAAAACATTGCGGGAAAAGGAGAAATTGCACAAAACATGCAATTTCACCCTAGCCATAGGAACTTGTAATTGACTGCAGAATCTTTGAATTTGGACCAGTCTAAAATTTTACCGTCTGGTAATGGGTTAATCGGGTTATGTTTCAGATACAACTTGAGATGCTTTGGACAACAACTCAGACTTTATATGGCCCCCGGACGAATATTATTATGAAAACATGGATAGATGCTCCAACTGCACAGGACATCAGAAAGAACACTAGGGGAAGTATCCTTATTTTCTATATCTCTTAACTCATAGCTCATGGTAGTCTCTCGGAGTCTTTATTATGTAAGTTATCAGTTAAGTAATCTATATATAGAAGCTGTGATGAGCGGGGGGTCTCTCCAGGACTTTATTATGTAAGTTATCAGTTGAAAAATCTACACGTAGAAACTGTGATGAGCGGGTCTCTCCAAGACTTTATTATGTTAGTTATCAAGTAAGTAATCTATAAGTAGAAGCTGTGATGAGCGGGGGTCTCTCTGGCACTTAACTTAACTGATTACAAACATAATAATCTATATGTAGAAGCTGTGATGAGCGGGTCTCTCTGGCACTACTTAACTGATAACTGACATACTTATCTATATGTAGAAGCTTTGTTGAGCGGGTCTCTCTGGCACTTAACTTAACTGATTACAAACATAATAATCTATATGTAGAAGCTGTGATGAGCGGGTCTCTCTGGCACTTTACTTAACAGATAACAAACATAATAATCTATATGTAGAAGCTGTGATGAGCGGGTCTCTCTGGCACTTAACTTAACTGATTACAAACATAATAATCTATATGTATAAGCTGTGATGAGCGGGTCTCTCTGGCACTTTACTTAACTGATAACATACATAATTATGCTGTGATGAGCGGGTCTCTCTGGCACTTTACTTAACTGATAACAAACATAATAATCTATATGAAGAAGCTGTGATGAGCGGGTCTCTCTGGCACTTTACTTAACAGATAACAAACATAATAATCTATATGTAGAAGCTGTGATGAGCGGGTCTCTCTGGTACTTTACTTAACTGATTACAAACATAATAATCTATACGAAGCTGTGATGAGCGGGGGTCTCTCAAGCACTTTACTTAACTGATAACTGACATAATAATCTATATGTTGAAGCTGTGATGAGCGGGTCTCTCTGGCACTTTACTTAACAGATAACAAACATAATAATCTATATGTAGAAGCTGTGATGAGCGGGTCTCTCTGGCATTTTACTTAACAGATAACAAATATAATAATCTATATGTAGAAGCTGTGATGAGCGGGTCTCTCTGGCACTTAACTTAACTGATTACAAACATAATAATCTATATGTAGAAGCTGTGATGAGCGGGTCTCTCTGGCACTTTACTTAACAGATAACAAACATAATAATCTATATGTAGAAGCTGTGATGAGCGGGTCTCTCTGGCACTTAACTTAACTGATTACAAACATAATAATCTATATGTAGAAGCTGTGATGAGCGGGTCTCTCTGGCACTTTACTTAACTGATAACATACATAATTATGCTGTGATGAGCGGGTCTCTCTGGCACTTTACTTAACTGATAACAAACATAATAATCTATATGTAGAAGCTGTGATGAGCGGGTCTCTCTGGCACTTTACTTAACTGATTACAAACATACTAATCTATATGAAGAAGCTGTGATAAGCGGGTCTCTCTGGCACTTTACTTAATTGATAACAAACATAATTATCTATATGAAGAAGCTGTGATGAGCGGGTCTCTCTGGCATTTTTTTAAACTGATTACAAACATAATAATCTATATAAAGAAGCTGTGATGAGCGGGTCTCTCTGGCACTTTACTTAATTGATAACAAAAAAATAATCTATATGTAGAAGCTGTGATGAGCGGGTCTCTCTGACACTTTACTTAACTGATTACAAACATAATAATCTATATAAAGAAGCTGTGATGAGCGGGTCTCTCTGGCACTTTACTTAATTGATAACAAAAATAATAATCTATATGTAGAAGCTGTGATGAGCGGGTCTCTCTGGCACTTTACTCAACTGATTACAAACATAATAATCTATATAAAGAAGCTGTGATGAGCGGGTCTCTCTGGCACTTTACTTAATTGATAACAAAAAAGTAATCTATATGTAGAAGCTGTGATGAGCGGGTCTCTCTGACACTTTACTTAACTGATAACAAAAATAATCATCTATATGAAGAAGCTATGATGAGCGGGTCTCTCTGGCACTTTACTTAACTGATTACAAACTTAATTATCTATATGTATAAGCTGTGATGAGCGGGTCTCTCTGGCACTTTACTTAACTGATTACAAACATAATAATCTATATGTATAAGCTGTGATGAGTGGGTCTCTCTGGCACATCACTTAATTGGTTACAAACATAATTATCTATATGTAGAAGTTGAGCTGCGATGAGCGGGTCTCTCAGGCACTTTACTTAACTGATTACAAAGATAATAATCTATATGAAGAAGTTGTGATGAGCGGGTCTCTCTGGCACTACACTTAACTGATTACAAACATAATAATCTATATGAAGAAGCTGTGATGAGTGGGTCTCTCTGGCACTTTACTTAATTGATTACAAACATAATAATCTATATGTATAAGCTGTGATGAGCGGATCTCTCCAGCACTTTACTTAACTGATTACAAACATAATAATCTATATGAAGAAGCTGTGATGAGCGGGTCTCTCTGGCACTTTACTTATTTGATTTCAAACATAATTATCTATATGTAGAAGCTGTGATGAGCGGGTCTCACTGGAAATTTTCTTAACTGATTACAAACATAAATATCTATATGTAGAAGCTGTGCTGAGCGAGTCTCTTTGGCACTTTACTTAACTGATTACAAACATAATAATCTATATGTAGAAGCTGCGATGAGCGGGTCTCTCTGGCACTTTACTTAACTGATTACAAACATAATAATCTATATGTAGAAGCTTTGATGAGCAGGTCTCCCTGGTATTTTACTTAAACTGATAACAAACATAATTATGCTGTGCTGAGCAGGTCTCTCTGGCACTTTACTTAACTGATTAAAAACATAATATTCTATTTGAAGAAGCTTTGATGAGCGGGTCTCTCTGGCACTTTACTTAACTGATTACAAACATAATAATCTATATGTAGAAGCTGTGATGAGCGGGTCTCTCTGACACTACTTAACTGATGACAAACATAATTGTCTATATGAAGAAGCTGTGATGAGCGGGTCTCTCTGGCACTTTACTTAACTGATTACAAACATAATAATCTATATGTAGAAGCTGTGATGAGCGGGTCTCTCTGGCACTTTACTTAATTGATTACAAACATGATTATCTATATGTAGAAGCTGTGATGAGCAGGTCTCTCTGGCACTTTACTTAACTGATTACAAACATAATTGTCTATATGAAGAAGCTGTGATAAAAATATTAAAATTTAAGACTTCTAATAGCAGGCTACTAAATAATTGAAATCTAAGACGTAATAATGTGTGTGTCATAGTACATAAAATATTGAAAGGAAAGGAGAAATTGACAAAACGCCAGTCGATAGATCGCCCCACCCAATGTCAAACGTATGACAAACAATGGGGGTGTAGTATTTTCTTGGTCATTCAGTGGCATTTAGATTATTTTGATTGTCAGTCGATAGATCGATTATATATCACATGACGTAGCAACAAAGCATTTCTGATCATCCATTGGCTAATCGATATTTTTGATTGACAGCAGGCGTTTTGTCAATTGCTGATCATCAGCAAGATTTAATAGTTTATTAAAGTCTCATTCACATATATACATCTTTACAATATTACAAACAAATAAAACTTAACTATATATGTGACTACTCTTCTAAAGAATTATAAGAGACTAGTTTAATCATAAAAATGTGACAAATCTTTCTCCATACATATTCTCTCTTCTCTCTCCCCTCTCTCCCACACTATTTCTCTCTCACATCACACTCACTCTATCTCATTCGTTCACACAAATACCCCGTACAATCATAATAAAACAGTTGATATATACAAGTTTCTATGATCGGAGGTAAAAAGCATATAGGTGCCGCTAATCGATTTGTAAAAGACTTTCTTAAATTAGGTGTAATGAAACCGATTTTAGGAATAAAAAAAGTAGGAGCACGTTTTAGAGTGTTAAAGAATCTGTGCCCTGTCACATTTTTATGATTAAACTAGTCTCTTATAATTCTTTAGAAGAGTGGTCACATATATAATTAAGTTTTGTTTGTTTGTAATATTGTAAAGATGTATATATGTGAATGAGACTTTAATAAACTATTAAATCTTAAAATAAAAAAAGCAATAAAGTTGTAAAGTAAAGTAAAGAATTAAATCTTGTTTTGATTAAACTTTTTTTTTTAAAATTAAGCCTTGTTTAAAGGAAGGGTTGCAACAAGGGGCAAAAAATGTTTTTAAATTTTGTGGTTTAATAGGGTTACATTTGAAGATTAACTTTGCTTAGATTAAATCCTCTTTAGAATTAAACTTTCTTTAGATTAAATGCTTTTTAGAATTGAACTATTTTAATTGAAATCTTTTTAAATGAAATGTATAAATTAAATGTTTTTATTCAAAAATTTTAATTAAACCTGGTTTAAATTAAATACTTTTTAAAATTGAATTTTACAAGATTAAAAAAAAAAAAAAAAAAAAAAAAAAAAAAAAACACCAACGAATCGAAGTTAAACCTCATTTAAACTAAATCCTTTTTTTTTGATTTACTGTTTTTAAAATTAATCTGCATTTAAATTAAATCTCTTCTAAAATTAAATGGTTTTAAAATAAACCTTGTTTAAATAATCCCTTTTTAAAATTAAAACTTGTTTAAATTAAACCGTTTTAAAATTAATTCATTTTAAAATAAACCCCATTTAATAAAAAACCTTTTTTAAATTAAACCTTTAAATGAACTCCATTTTAAGATTAAACTCTCAATTCAAACCTTAAAATTAAATGTTGACCTCCTTTAAATCAAATCCTTTCTAAAATTAAATTTTCATTAAAATTAAACTTTGTTTAAACTAAATCCTCATTTTTTTCATTTTATTCTATCCATTGATTCAATAATTGTATTCATTCAATTATTCTTGAAACTTCGTTTTAAAATAAAAATAAAACTAAAATTAAACCTTGTTTAGAATAAAACTTGTTTCAATTAAATCGTTTTAAAATTGAACCTTTAATAAATTTAATCCCATTTTAGAATTAAACCTCGTTCAAATTAAATCATTTTTATAGTTAAAGCTTTTTAAAATGAAATTTTGTTTAAATTCAATCCTTTTAAAAGAAAACCTCATTTCAATTAAATCTTTTTTGATATTAAACCTTGTTTAACTCAAACCTGTTTAAAACTAAATCACTTTTACAATTAAACCTTGTTTAATTAATTTTTTTTTAAATTTGATGTAGTTTAATGAAACCTTTTTAAGATTAAACCTTGTGCAATGTAAATCTTTTTAAAGTTAACCATTCTTTTCAATTAAATCTTTTTTAAATAAAACCTTTTTTATATCATTAAACGAGCAGTCACATAACTTGAGCAGATGACTTGTTTCCCTAGAAAAATGCTATTATACTTCTCGTTTTCGTTTATTCTTCACCAGCATACCTCCATTCGTAGAATTGTGACGATGCATACTTTTTCATTCGACCTTGGAATACCCAATCCATCAGTCGAGAGGCCTTTTCTATACTTGGCTAATTAGACAGACAGGTGGTGCAATATGACATTCGGCTGCTTAAAATAAGTAGCATATTTTTTAGACTGGTCGTATGAAGTGACAGATCTAGACAAGAATACATCTCTGTAAATTGCTGTTCATCTAAAATACAATTCGGTTGTAAATAAAAACATGTATACATTTTTATCCTTATCTTTAATGATTACAAGAAGTTATAATCTACAAGAATACAAATCTACTTAAACTATTCTTACACAAATATAAATGTTTGGCCTTGGGAGTCAACCTTTATCATTGTTTAAAAGAAAGCACACAATAACTAACCCAAAGAGAGTTAAAGCAGAAGAGCGTTGGCTCTTAAAGCTGGACGCATGTCCGAAATGTAGATGTAGTTTTAAAGGATGGACGATGTCACGAAAATAGCTGGGCGGTGCCCGAAATAGAGTTGAGCGTATGCTCTGAGGGTTGGACGATGTCCGAGAAGAAGCGCGCGTCAAGAACAGAGCTGTTCTCTGAGAACTAAGAAGTATTGATAGAAAAGGGTTAGTTATTATGGTTGTTTTATTAATTTCGTACGTTGAAAGTTCGAAATATTTGAATACTGATAGGCATAACAAGTGTATGAAAATATTCGGAAGGTGCATAAACCAGTGTATGAAATCAGCGGAAGGTGCCAAATGTATAATTACTATAATAAAGGTTGACTCCGCTGAAAAGAGAGTATATGCACAACAGCAACAAGATAAACTAAGCACATAATTATATCAGTGTCTTTGAGAGAAAAACAACATAACCGATGACAGAAGTACATATAATCAATGACAGAAATAATCTATCAAGGTATGGAGGTGGCGGGGAAGGTAGGTGGTTAGCTTAATCACCCAACAGACTTCTAGCGAATTATGATAGCACATGCTGATTCCAGGTGTATGTATTCTACTAGGCTCCTCCCACTTTGTACGTGATTGGATACTCGCTTATCTTCGAATCGCGTGGCTTTCAATAGATTTGCTGTAGCCGTTAAATAAATTCAACGATATAAACAATATTATATTTATTTTATTTTTATTAAATAATTATAATACAATATTTATATCATTAAACGAGCAGTCACATAACTTGAGCAGATGACTTGTTTCCCTAGAAAAATGCTATTATACTTCTCGTTTTCGTTTATTCTTCACCAGCATACCTCCATTCGTAGAATTGTGACGATGCATACTTTTTCATTCGACCTTGGAATACCCAATCCATCAGTCGAGAGGCCTTTTCTATACTTGGCTAATTAGACAGACAGGTGGTGCAATATGACATTCGGCTGCTTAAAATAAGTAGCATATTTTTTAGACTGGTCGTATGAAGTGACAGATCTAGACAAGAATACATCTCTGTAAATTGCTGTTCATCTAAAATACAATTCGGTTGTAAATAAAAACATGTATACATTTTTATCCTTATCTTTAATGATTACAAGAAGTTATAATCTACAAGAATACAAATCTACTTAAACTATTCTTACACAAATATAAATGTTTGGCCTTGGGAGTCAACCTTTATCATTGTTTAAAAGAAAGCACACAATAACTAACCCAAAGAGAGTTAAAGCAGAAGAGCGTTGGCTCTTAAAGCTGGACGCATGTCCGAAATGTAGATGTAGTTTTAAAGGATGGACGATGTCACGAAAATAGCTGGGCGGTGCCCGAAATAGAGTTGAGCGTATGCTCTGAGGGTTGGACGATGTCCGAGAAGAAGCGCGCGTCAAGAACAGAGCTGTTCTCTGAGAACTAAGAAGTATTGATAGAAAAGGGTTAGTTATTATGGTTGTTTTATTAATTTCGTACGTTGAAAGTTCGAAATATTTGAATACTGATAGGCATAACAAGTGTATGAAAATACTCGGAAGGTGCCAAAAGAAACACAGCGATGAAATTAAGCATTGATGTGTTGACGCCCAAGGTACGAAATTAAAAAGGAAGATGGAAAGGGAAAGTGGGTTCGAAAGATGTACATGTTTATTTTCAAAACAAATGCAGACTGGTCATGAAGTCGTTGTCCTGACGTGACCGATAAATAAAACATTAACGCGGAACATAGGATGATAAGGTTCAACATGGTCCGGTCGAATGTCTCATTTATCACATTTTAATTAGGCGCTGTGATTGGCCTTGTCAAATCCATCATAGTGCCAGATTTTAAGCACGGCGTGTGAGCTATTAATTGTTTATAAACGTCACTCTGGACGATGTCAATAAGCATATGGCAGGAACGTTAGCAAGCAAATAACAGTGTTACAGGACATGAATAAATGGGGTCGAAAGTTACTACATGTACGTTGCAAAACGCCAGGAATCAGATTGCTGATATCATAGGGGATTTTATTATTTGTTGTTGTTGCTTGTTTGCTTTTCGAATGGTTTTTGAAAACATTGAAGAAATAAAACAGGAATGTTCACTGACAGCATTTTCTAACCGATTCATGCGCTAAGTACCATTTGAGCCTCACGAATGCTACCATTGGAAATTCGAATGTAACGACAATAACTTTCAGAACTCCACCGACCTAAAGTCTTTATCATATGATCCTCGATCCCCTTTTGGCCTGCAGTTGTCGCTGCGCCAATGCGGAAAGAGTGACCATTATAGTTGTTTGAATTATACCCACAAACACTTAAAATGTGCTTCAAGTTTCCAATGAAGGTTTGTCTGTCAAGTGGTCGACCATCGCAAGTAATAAAGAGTGGGTTCCTTGTCCTAAACGTGCCTGATTCCTTTCGTTTTGCAATGTACTTATGCATGATAGTAAAGGGGCACAAAAACGAATTCGTGCAATGCAACTGAATATGCAAGCCTTTTCTGAAAGGGTCTGTCTTTGATTCCTTCAGATGTAGACTTAAATGTTTTTCATAAAAAGTAACATCCTCACAGCATAAGTGGCGACTCGGGTCAAAATGTTCTTTCGAGCGTACGGTAAATTCCCCACACCGTAAAAATCCAAAGAAGGCAATTACACATACACATTCCATTACCAAATCTGAGGCTGAGAAAAACACACCTTTTCTCAGGGCACTTGTGATATCATAAAGAACATCCTTTGTTATTGGTAGCCTGGGGCGAGGTTTGTTACACTGAACCCTTTTCACTGCTTTAAGTATCAACGCGAGCCTAGGTTGTGGGTTAGTGTGTAAATTATCTAAAGGCGAAGACATTGGCTCGTAGATATGAAAATCGAATACCAGCTAAATAGAGTTTAATTGTCGTGTAGCTAAGGTTTAAATTTTTGAAACAGTGAGCTACGAAATACACTAGAATATCTTCCGAGATAGGGGGCATCGTATCGGGTGTCCATTTACATCCGTTCAGCAGCATATATCGTTGGAAATGTTCGTAGCCCGTATCATATAGTGTCCTAGTTCCTGCGGACAAAGCATGTTTCCACAAATCACTTACTGTATTGTCTAATTCCAAATTACTTCCTTGTGTTCGGGGCATTTGTGTGGGTACCTTTCGGCGTTCGGTGCTAGCTTCCTGAAGCGAGCAATCTGCAAACGAGACAAAGAGTCGCTAATATCATTTAATTTGCCAGGCACATGTTTGCTTTTGAAGTTAAAGTTGTGTACACAAGCTAGCCAAGTGAGTTTCCTCATTAACTGCATAATATAAAGGCATTTTGACCGACCTTTATTTATGATCGCGACCGTAGCTTCATTGTCACACCTAAACACAATTTGTCGTTTAGACCACTCTTTCCCCCAGAGGATAGCAGCTACTACAATTGGATATAACTCTTTATATGCAATAGACAAACTTTTGTCGTCCATCGAAGGTAGTTCGCTAGACCAAGTGGAGAAAAACCACTTTCCCTGAAAGTATCCTCCGTAACCTAGAGACGCCGATGCATCGGTGAAAAGTTCGAAATTGTCACTTAATATGAAATCTTTATAGTGAAATAAAGCCACACCATTCCACTGTTTAAGAAATGTTTGCCAAAATTGTAAGTCAGTCCTACACTCCGTACTTATATAAACGGTGTCGTGCAAGTCTTTCACGGTAGTTGACAAATGTATCAGGAAGGAGACAAACGAGCGACCGGGAAGGATAACGCGCGTGGCAAAATTCAGGTGACTTAACAACTGTAAGAGTTCTCGTTTTGTACAAAATCGTTTCACCAGAAACGATTGTATAAATTGACTTATCCTTTTCACTTTATCCATAGGAAGACGAGCTTCCATGCGTGCTGAGTCGAGTATAATTCCCAAAAATTCAAGACAAGTGGTGGGGCCCGTTGTTTTATTCACAGATAAGGGCACATTCAATTTTTTGAAAATCATTTTCATAATAGCCATATTTCGTTCCCCTTCGTTTGTTGGATAGTCAATGGTAAGGAAGTCATCGAGCAGGTGCAGAATGTGCTGTACATTATAATTATGCATAGCAATGTGGCATATTGCTTTTGAAAGTGTATCAAAAATTACAGGACTTGACCGACAGCCAAAACATAGTCTTATCCAGAAATAATACAGATTCCGCCATTTCGCACAAAACAAAGGCCATTGACTCGGTTTTATCGGACAGAGTTTGAAGGCATCGGCAATATCGAACTTACACAACCAAGCTCCTCGTCCCACTTGCATTATCGTGTTGATAGCATCATCAATTCTTACATATGACATAGAACAAGAATCTTTGTCGATGAGGTCATTCACACTAATATTTTCATCGTTGTGGGGGGCGGATAGGTCAAGTATTAACCTTTCCTTTCCGGAATATTTGCCGATGGCGATACCTAACGGGCTTACTCTGTAATTGCTGAAAGGTAAAGTTGTAAAAGGGCCGTACATGAAACCTTTCGTACATTCTTCCTGTAAAAGATGGTCTACGCTGTACGGTCTTTTCCGAGCAGAAAAATTATTTTTGCACTCTAAAATGGTTATGTGACGACTGATTACCCCAGTATCGAAACCATCTTTAAGCCCAGAACATAAATAATTTACAAAATTCTTATCCGGATGAGACGATAACTCTTGTCTTAAGATCCCAATATTAACTGGCGTCGTTGCTTTCCAGATGTGCGAATTTTCTGTGGTTAGTCATTTATCTGTCTTTTTTTCGTCTTTCGTGTTCTTTGTCGGTATATGTGTAACAGGCACCGACACGTGATTACCTTTCCCAGATTTACAGAATTGAGCAGTATGAGACCCGTGACATTTTGAACAAATATGTCTATACATACAATTTAGTTTGTAACAACCATTTTCTGAGTTGTAGTTGTTACAAATTTCTTTGCCATTATAGATAATGCGGGTCCGGCCATGTCTATCTACATCGGGGGAGACCTGAGATTTACCATCGGAGAATGCGCGTCTAGTAGATTGTAAAGGACAAAATTGCGTGGCGTGGTCAATCATGTGGCAATTTTGGCAAGAGCGAACTTCGGCTCCGGCACTGACTAAAGCAAGGAGATCCCTATCGCGTTGGCCCCAATCTACCTTGACCCGTTTTTCTCTCAACAACGCTGCCGCTTTAGCGCTAAACATTTTGTGGTAGTCATAAAACTTAGACCCAAAATAATTGTGGATTTCGATTATGTCTTCCTGATACATGTCAAGTTCATTTTGTCGTGCAGGGAACGCTGCGCACATCACCCGTTTATATTTTCCGAAGGCGCGAATAAATTCTTGGATAGACAGTTGTCGGTTAAGGCGCGGATCGGGTCGGCCAAGAACACTCAGTTCTATATTGTCGGCAACTAATGTGTGAGACTGAGGACAGTCGAATTTTGGAATAAGTAAAGATGCCAAATTAATGTCCCTACCTTCGATGATTTGCTTTTGCAAGGTGGGCGACACGATATCAACAGTGGAAATGGAGTCCGATCTTATTCCCTGGTTTGTGTCACTAGCACTGCTTGTGGATTCACTTGGTCGGTTTTGATCATTGCTATACCATGTACCTAAGTTAAAGGATTGAGGAACAATAGCCGCCTCTGATCTCTGAGACATCAGTTGAGATACGGTGTTTTGGAGCAGTTGAAAGCATTGGTTGACACTGGTTAATGTTGATAACATTGTCGTTTCAAAAGCCCTTCCCGGTTCTGAAACGACAGCTGGGTTGACTGAAGTGTCATCGTGGTTTGTAGTTGTTACGTTGCCCGAACCGGGTTCCAATCGTGATGACAACGTCGAGTTTTTGTTGTCTTCATATAATTCTAATAAAAACGATTTTGTGACATTTTTCGTGGGTGCTTTTATACCCAAATCTGTCCATAGTTTCTGACGAATGGTACTTATTGTCCATTTCCTTGGATCGTCACTGTCTAAGACTGGGTATGGTTCATTCCTCGAACTTGTCACAGATTCTTTTTGTGAGTCCTTAGCAGAAGTCCGACTTCGGTTTTTTCTTTTAACGCCACTCATCTTGCACTGTATTAATCCAACCGTTCAAATATGTAATTAGATGTTTAGCACTCACAGTTTATGTAATGAAATTCCTAATTGTAGTAAAGAGGTATCACAGCGTATCATTTATCACGTACATTGCATTATATTATAATTTAGTTTACATGTATTAGCTTAATCACCCAACAGACTTCTAGCGAATTATGATAGCACATGCTGATTCCAGGTGTATGTATTCTACTAGGCTCCTCCCACTTTGTACGTGATTGGATACTCGCTTATCTTCGAATCGCGTGGCTTTCAATAGATTTGCTGTAGCCGTTAAATAAATTCAACGATATAAACAATATTATATTTATTTTATTTTTATTAAATAATTATAATACAATATTAAAATTAAACCTCGTTCAAATCAATTGTATTTAAATCTAAATCACTTTTACAATTAAACCTTGTTTAATTCAAATCTTTTTTTTTTTCTAAATTTAATGTCGTTTAGAATTTTTTTAAGATTAAACCTTGTTTAAATAAAACCTTTTTAAATTAAAATCAATTTTATTATTAAACCTCAAATAATTGAATCTTTTTTAATTAAATTGAATGTTGTAAAAAGTAAAACCTCGTTTAATTTTTTTAAATTAAACATTTGAATTAAATCTATTTTGAAATTAAACTTCGTTTAAATTCAATGATAATCTTTTTTTAAAATTACTTCCTTTTTGAAATTAAACATCATTTACTTTCTTAGAATAAAGTTCTTTTTAAGATTAAACCTTGTTTAATTAAATGTTTTTAAAATAAATCCCTTTTTAAGATAAAACCTTTTTTTATTGTAATCTTTTTGAAATTAAATGGTTGAATTAAATCTTGTTTTAATTACACCTTCATAGAATTAAGCCTTGTTTAAAGGAAGGGTTGCAACAAGGGGTAAAAAAAAATCTTTTAATTTTGTGGATTAATAGGGTTACATTTGAAAATTTACTTTGCTTAAATTAAATCCTCTTTAGAATTAAACCTTCTTTAGATTAAATGCTTTGAAAAATTGAACTATCTTAATTGAAATCTTTTAAAATTAAATGTATAAATTAAATGTTTTTATTCAAACATTTTGATTAAACCTCGTTTAAATTAAAGCCTTTTTAAAATTGATTTTTTTTATTAAAGTTAAACCTCGTTTAAACTAAATCCTTTTTTTTAATTTAATGTTTTTAAAATTAATCTGCATTTAGATTAAATCCTTTCTAAAATTAAATGATTTTAAAATAAAACTTGTTTTAATTGAACCTTTTTAAAATTGATTGATTTTAAAATAAACCTTTTTAATAAAAACCTTTTTTAAATTATACCCTAATATGAACTCCATTTTACGATTAAACTTTTATTTCAAATCTTAAAATTAAATGTTGAAATTAAATGTTTAATCAAACATTTTGATTAAACCTCCTTTAAATTAAATCCTTTTTAAAATTAGATTTTTATTAAATTAAACTTCGTTTAAACTAAATTCTCGTTTGTTTTTTCATTTTATTCTACCTATTTTCAATTATTATATTATTCAATTATTCTTGAAACTTCGTTTAAAAATAAAAATAAAACTTTTTAAAACTAAACCTTGTTAAAATAAGACTTGTTTCAATTAAATCCTTTTAAAAATTGAACCTTTGATAAATTTAATCCTTCTTTAAAACTAAACCTCGTTCAAATAAAATCAATTTTATGATTAAAGTTTTTTCAAATGAAATTTTGTTTCAATTCAATCCTTTTTAAAAAGAAACCCCAAATCAATTAAATCTTTTTTGGTATTAAACCTTGCTTCAATCAAACCTGTTTAAAACCAAATTACTTTTACAATTAAACCTTGAGCTGAGCCCGGATAGCTCAGTCGGTTACGTCGGAGTCTGTCAATCCAGGGGTCATGAGTTCGAACCCCGGCTCGGCCAGTATCCATTCTGACATTTGACAAAAGTCATTTGTCTCTCACCAATGGGTGTGAATCATCTATGGGAGAGAGCAGCTGGAGGCTCGGTTTGGATATTGTGGTTGTACTGGTGCGAGAAATACCAGGAACCCACTGTTAGGTGCTCCAGCCGCCGCGATATGGCCCTGGTAGTTTGAAAACGGCGTAAAACCCCAATAAACTCAATAAACTCAAACAATTAAACCTTGTTAGTCCCCTACCGGTGTTCACACCGGAGGGGACTATAGGTTTGCCCTCCGTCTGTCCGTCTGTCCGTCTGTCCGTCCGTCTGTCCGCTCAAATCTGGATCCCGCGATAACTTAATAACTAAGCAAGCGTTTTTGATGAAAGTTGGTATATGACTAGATGGCAATGTGTAGATTATGCACATCATTTTATTTTTGTTTTTCGACTTAAATTGAGGTTGCTATGGTTACAGAAATAGTGAAAATATGGCCAAAAATGGGATCCTGCGATAAGATAATAACTAAGCAAGCTAGTTTGATGAGACTTGGTATATGACTATATGGCAATGTGTAGATTATGCACATCATTTTATTTTTGTTTTTAGACTATAATTGTTGTTGCTATGGTTACGGAAATAGTGAAAATATGGCAAAAAATATTGGATCCTGCGATAAGTTAATAAGTAAGCAAGCTAATTTGATGAGACTTGGTATATGACTAGATGGCAATGTGTAGATTATGCACATCATCTTATCTTTGTTCTTTGACGAAAAGTGCGGTTGCTATGGTAACGGAAATAGTGAAAACATGGCAAAAAATGGATCCTGCAATAACTTAATAACTAAGCAAGCTAACTTGATGAAACCTGTTTTAAAATGTAAAAAAAATTATAAGCCATGTTAGTCAGGGTGGTGATGCAGCAGTATTAATCACCTCCAGTTGGGCATAACATTTCATATGTTTGACAATTATTTTGATGACTTGTTCATCTTAATCTATTATTGATTACCATATTGAGTCAATGTGAAGTCGGTAGGGGACTTTATGTGTTGCATACAACACCAGATACTTGTTTAATTCGAATCTTTTTTATGCCCCCGATAGGGAGGCATCATAAACTTGACTTGTCCGTCCGTCCGTCTGTCCGTCTGTCTGTCCGTCCGTCATTCCATCCAAAAACTTTAACATTGGCCATAACTTCCTTATTACTTAACATATTCGCTTCATACTTTACCACAACATTCCTTGGTACATTACCTTTCTGTAGGCACATACTTTGGTGACCTTGACCCCTGGATGACCTTGACCTTATGACGATCAAAGCGGTGTCGGGGGCATTGTCATCTTACAGTGACAGCTCTTGTTTTAATTTGATGTCGTTTAATGAAACTTTTTAAAGAATAAACAATGTTTTATTTAAATCTTTTTTTAATTTAACCGTTCTTTTCAATTAATCTTTTTTAAAAAACATTTTTAGAATTAAACGTCTTTCAAATCAAACCTTTTTTAAAACTAAATCACCTTTACAATTAAACCTTGTTTAATTCAATTTTTTTTTTAAATTAGATGTCGTTTAATGTAAAATCACTTTTACAATTAAACGTTGTTTAATTCAAATCAAAATTTAATGTCGTTCAAATATTTTTTTTTCTAAAATTAAACCTTTTTAAAATAAAATCATTTTTACTATTAAACCTCAAGTAATTGAATCTTTTTTAAAATTGAATGTTGTAAAAAATAAAACTTTGCTTAATTTTTTGTAATTTTAAAAACATTTAAATTTAATCTATTTTGAAATTAAACTTTAAACTAAATCCTTTTTAATTCAATGTTTTTAAAACTAAACCACATCTAAATTAAATACTTTCTTAAATTAAATGATTTTCGAATAAACCTTGTTTAAATCAAGCCTTTTTAAAACATTTTTTTAAATGAAACTTTATTTAAATTAAACTTTTTTAAAGAAGGACCATTTTGAAATTAAACATTTTCAAAATTAAACAATTATTGAATTAAACAATATTGTTTAAATTCAACCATTTTAAAATAAACTTTGTTTAGATTGAATTAAATCCCTTTTTAAATTAAATGTTTTTAAAATCAAATCAAAATATTTAAATTATACCTTTTGAACATTCAACCTTTCTTTTATTTAAATTTTTCGAAATTGATTCATTTTGAAATAAACCTGTTTTAAATTAAAATCTTGTTTAAAATTAAACCTTTAAATAAAAATCTCAATTAAGATTGAACTCTCTCAATTTGAATCTTTTCAAATTAAGTGTTGATCTTTTTAATCAAACATTTTTAAATTTTAACCTCGATAAAATGATTTTTTTAAAAATAAAACTTCGTTTATATTTATTAATATTTAATATAAAACCTTATTTAAATTTAGTCCCTTTTAAATTAAATTCTTATCAAAATTCAACCTCGGTTAAATCAAATTCTTTTTTAAAATTAAATATTTTTTTTCTAAATTAAATAAAACTCTTTCAATTTGAATCTTTTCAAATTAAGTGTTAATCTTTTTAATCAAACATTTTTAAAGTTTAACCTCGATAAAATTAAATCCCTTTTGAAATAAAACTTTGTTTATATTAATTAATTTTCAATATAAAACCTTATTTAAATTTAGTCCCTTTTGAATTAAATTCTGATTAAAATTTAACCTCGTTGAAATAAAATCCTTTTTTTAAATTAAATGTTTTTAATTAAATCACATTTAAATTAATTCTTTATTAGAATAAAATTCTTTTAGAATAAACCTTGTTTGAATTAAACCTTTGTAACATTGTACCCTGTTTAAATTAAACCATTTTGAAATCAAACCTCGTTAAGATTAAATCCTTTTTAAAAGTTATTCCTTTTAAAATCAACCCTTGTTTAAATTATACCTTTTTAAATTATACCCTTTTTAAATTAAGATTGAACTCTTTCAATTTGAACCTTTTCAAATTAAGTGTTGATCTTTTTAATCAAACATTTTTATAAATATAAAACTTCGTTTATATAATTAATTTCTAATATAAAACCTTATTTAAATTTAGTCCCTTTTAAATTAAATTCTCATTTAAAATTAAACCTCGTTTAAATCAAATCCTTTTTATAATCAAATGTGTTTTTTTTTTTAAATTAGACCACATTTAAATTACCTTTTTAAATTATACCCTTTTTAGCTCGACTTTTCGAAGAAAATGAGAGCTTATTTTTCAAACATCAATAACTTCCATACTATCAAAGGGATTCAACCCAAACTTATAATATTTATTCACCATCACACCCTCTACCTTACTACCAGGGCCCATGACCCTGGCTCCACTATATTTGGAGTTATGCCCCCTTTATACTAAGCAACTTAGAAAGTTGAGCACGCTGTCTTCGGACAGCTCTTGTTTAATTAAGATTGAACTCTTTCAATTTGAATCTTTTCAAATTAAGTGTTGATCTTTTTAATCAAACATTTTTAAATTTAAAACTCGATAAAATTTAATCCTTTTTAAAATAAAACTTCGTTTATATTTATCAATTTTTAATATAAAACCTTATTTAAATTTTGTCCCTTTTAAATCAAATTCTTGTTAAATTTTAACCTTGTTTCAATCAAATCCTTTTTTAAAATCAACTGTTTCTTTTTTTCTAAATTAAACCATTTAATTCAAATCTTTTTTAGAATTAAATTCTTTGTAAAAGTTTCTTTTTAAAACCAAACCTAAATTATAACTTTTTTAAATTATACTTTTTTTTATTTAAACGGTTTAAAAGAAACCTTTTTAAAATTGATTCATTTGAAAATTAACATCGTTTAAATGAGAAGCTTTTTGAAATTGTACTCAACTAATTTAAATCCTTTTTATAAGTTATTCCTTTAATATAAATCCTTTGAAATATTTGAATCTTTTTTAATCAAACATTTTTTAGAATAAAACCTCATTAAATTAAATCCTTGTTTTATCATGTTTTTTTTTTAAAACAAACAGCATTAATCATTAAATTATACCTCAAATGAACTCCTTTTTAGAATTAAACTAAACCTCGTTGAAATTAAATGTTTCTGAAATTAATCCTTTAAACCAAATCATCTTTCAATTGAAAGTTTTTAAAATTAAACAGTTTAGATTAAATCCTTTTTTTTCGATTTTAATTCCTTTTAAGAAGTAAACCTGTTAAATCATTTAAATTTTGAAGTCAAATCCTTTTTCAAATTAAATCTAAATTGTTTCCAATCAAACATTTCTAAGATTAATACGCGATTAATTTAAAATTAAATCCCTTTAAATATTTCTTTTAAATTACACCTTAAAAAAATCCCGTTTTTTGGATGGGTGTGTGTGAGAGAGGGAATCTGTGTGAGAGAGGGAGTGTGTGTGTGAGAGGCAGTGTGTGAGAGGGAGAGAGGGAGTGTGTGTGTGTGAGAGAGAGAGTGTTTGTGAGCCCCAGAGTGGGTGTGGGTGAGAGTGTGAGTGGGGGTGGGAGAGTGCGTGGGTAAGGGTGTGAGTGGGGGTGTGAGTGAGTAGGGGTGAGAGTGTGTGAGTGTGAGTGAGTGTGTGTGTGAGAGTGTGAGTGGGTGTCAGAGAGAGAGTGTGTGCGTGAGAGGGGGCGGGTGAGAGGGGGGGGGCGAGTGAGGGAGTGAGTGTGTGAGAAGAGGGAGGGAGTGAGTGTGTGAGAGGGGGGGGGCGAGTGAGGGAGCGAGTGTGTGAAAGGGGAGGGGGGGGCGAGTGAGGGAGCGAGTGTGTGAGAGGGGGGGGCGAGTGAGGGAGCGAGTGTGTGAGAGGGGGGGGGGCGAGTGTGTGAGAGGGTGGGGGCGAGTGAGGGAGCGAGTGTGTGAGAGGGGGGGGGGGGCGAGTGAGGGAGCGAGTGTGTGAGAGGGGAGGGGGCGAGTGAGGGAGCGAGTGTGTGAGAGGGGGGGGCGAGTGAGGAAGCTAGTGTGTGAGAGGGGGGCGAGTGAGGGAGCGAGTGTGTGAGATGGGGGCGAGTGAGGGAGCAAGTGTTTGAGAGGGGGCGAGTGAGGGAGCGAGTGTGTGAGAGGGGAGGGGGCGAGTGAGGGAGCGAGTGTGTGAGAGGGGGGGCGAGTGAGGAAGTTAGTGTGTGAGAGGGGGGCGAGTGAGGGAGCGAGTGTGTTAGATGGGGGGCGAGTGAGGGAGCGAGTGTGTGAGAGGGGGGCGAGTGAGGGAGCGAGTGTGTGAGAGGGAGGGGGGAGTGAGGGAGCGAGTGTGTGAGAGGGGGGGGGTGGGGCGAGTGAGGGAGCGAGTGTGTGAGAGGGGGGGGGGCGAGTGAGGGAGCGAGTGTGTGAGAGGGGGGGCGAGTGAGGGTGCGAGTGTGTGAGAGGGGGGGCGAGTGAGGGAGCGAGTGTGTGAGAGGGGGGGGGGCGAGTGAGGGAGCGAGTGTGTGAGATGGGGGGCGAGTGAGGGAGTGAGAGTGTGAGAGGGGGGGGCGAGTGAGGGAGCGAGTGTGTGAGAGGAGAGGCGAGTGAGGGAGCGAGTTTGTGAGAGAGGGGGGACGAGTTAGGGAGCAAGTGTGGGAGGGGGGGGCGAGTGAGGGAGCGAGTGTGTGAGGGGGGGCGAGTGAGGGAGAGAGTGTGTGAGAGGGGGGCGAGTGAGGGAGAGAGTGTGTGAGAGGGGGGGTGAGTGTGTGAGAGGGTGGGGGCGCGTGAGGGAGCGAGTGTGTGAAAGGGGGGGGCGAGTGAGGGAGCGAGTGTGTGAGAGTGGGGGCGAGTGAGGGAGCGAGTGTGTGGGAGGGGGGGCGAGTGAGGGAGCGAGAGTGTGAGAGGGGAGGGGGGAGAGTGAGGGAGCGAGTTTGTGAGAGAGGGGGGCGAGTGAGGGAGCGAGTGTGTGAGAGGGGGGGGCGAGTGTGTGAGAGGGGGGGCGAGTGTGTGAGAGGGGGGAGCGAGTGAGGGAGCGAGTGTGTGAGAGGGGGGGGGGCGAGTGAGGGAGCGAGTGTGTGAGAGGGAGGCGAGTGAGGGAGCGAGTGTGTGAGAGGGGGGCGAGTGAGGGAGCGAGTGTGTGAGAAGGAGGCGAGTGAGGGAGCGAGTGTGTGAGAGGGGGGCGAGTGAGGGAGCGAGTGTGTAAGAGGGGGCGAGTGAGGGAGCGAGTGTGTAAGAGGAGGGCGAGTGAGGGAGCGAGTGTCTGAGAGGGGGGCGAGTGAGGAAGCGAGTGTGTGAGAGGGGGGGGGGCGAGTGAGGGAGCGAGTGTGTGAGAGGGGGGGCGAGTGAGGGAGCGAGTGTGTGAGAGGGGGGGTGCGAGTGAGGGAGCGAGTGCGTGAGAGGGGGGGGGGGCGAGTGAGGGAGCGAGTGTGAGAGGGGGGGCGAGTGAGGGAGCAAGTGTGAGAGGGGGGCGAGTGAGGGAGCGAGTGTGTGAGAGGGGGGGCGAACGAGGGAGCGAGTGCTTCAGAGGGGGGCGGCGTGTGAGGGAGTGCGTGTGTGAGAGGGGGGCGAGTGAGGGAGCGAGTGTGATAGAGGGGGGCGAGTGAGAGAGCGATTTTGTGAGAGGGGGCGAGTGAGGGAGCGAGTGTGTGAGAGGGGGCGATTGAGGGAGCGAGTGTGTGAGAGGAGGGGGCGAGTGAGGGAGCGAGTGTGTGAGAGGGGGGTGAGTGAGGGAGCGAGTGTGTGAGAGGGGAGCGAGTGAGGGAGCGAGTGTGTGAGAGGGAGGGCGAGTGAGGGAGCGAGTGTGTGAGAGGGTGGGGGCGAGTGAGGGAGCGAGTGTGTGAGAGGGGGGGCGAGTGAGGGAGCGAGTGTGTGAGAGGGGGGCGAGTGAGGGAGCGAGTGTGTGAGAGGGGGCGAGTGAGGGAGCGAGTGTGTGAGAGGGGGCGAGTGAGGGAGCGAGTGTGTGAGAGGGGGCGAGTGAGGGAGCGAGTGTGTGAGAGGGGGCGAGTGAGGGAGCGAGTGTGTGAGAGGGGGTCGAGTGAGTAAGCGAGTGTGTGAGAGGGGGGCGAGTGAGGGAGCGAGTATGTGAGAGGGGGGGGGTGGGGCGAGTGAGGGAGCGAGTGTGTGAGAGGGGGGGGCGAGTGAGGGAGCGAGTGTGTGAGAGGGGGGGGCGAGTGAGGGAGCGAGTGTGTGAGAGGGGGGGGCGAGTGAGGGAGCGAGTGTGTGAGAGGGGGGGGCGAGTGAGGGAGCGAGTGTGTGAGATGGGGGGCGAGTGAGGGAGTGAGAGTGTGAGAGGGGGGGCGAGTGAGGGAGCGAGTGTGTGAGAGGAGAGGCGAGTGAGGGAGCGAGTTTGTGAGAGAGGGGGGACGAGTTAGGGAGCAAGTGTGGGAGGGGGCGAGTGAGGGAGCGAGTGTGTGAGGGGGGGGGGGCGAGTGAGGGAGAGAGTGTGTGAAAGGGGGGCGAGTGAGGGAGAGAGTGTGTGAGAGGGGGGGGGGCGAGTGTGTGAGAGGGTGGGGGCGAGTGAGGGAGCGAGTGTGTGAAAGGGGGGGGGGGCGAGTGAGGGAGCGAGTGTGTGAGAGTGGGGGCGAGTGAGGGAGCGAGTGTGTGGGAGGGGGGGGGGCGAGTGAGGGAGCGAGTGTGTGAGAGGGGAGGGGGGAGAGTGAGGGAGCGAGTGTGATAGAGGGGGGCGAGTGAGAGAGCGATTTTGTGAGAGGGGGCGAGTGAGGGAGCGAGTGTGTGAGAGGGGGCGATTGAGGGAGCGAGTGTGTGAGAGGAGGGGGCGAGTGAGGGAGCGAGTGTGTGAGAGGGGGGTGAGTGAGGGAGCGAGTGTGTGAGAGGGGAGCGAGTGAGGGAGCGAGTGTGTGAGAGGGAGGGCGAGTGAGGGAGCGAGTGTGTGAGAGGGTGGGGGCGAGTGAGGGAGCGAGTGTGTGAGAGGGGGGGCGAGTGAGGGAGCGAGTGTGTGAGAGGGGGGCGAGTGAGGGAGCGAGTGTGTGAGAGGGGGCGAGTGAGGGAGCGAGTGTGTGAGAGGGGGCGAGTGAGGGAGCGAGTGTGTGAGAGGGGGCGAGTGAGGGAGCGAGTGTGTGAGAGGGGGCGAGTGAGGGAGCGAGTGTGTGAGAGGGGGTCGAGTGAGTAAGCGAGTGTGTGAGAGGGGGGCGAGTGAGGGAGCGAGTATGTGAGAGGGGGGGGGTGGGGCGAGTGAGGGAGCGAGTGTGTGAGAGGGGGGGGCGAGTGAGGGAGCGAGTGTGTGAGAGGGGGGGGCGAGTGAGGGAGCGAGTGTGTGAGAGGGGGGGGCGAGTGAGGGAGCGAGTGTGTGAGATGGGGGGCGAGTGAGGGAGTGAGAGTGTGAGAGGGGGGGCGAGTGAGGGAGCGAGTGTGTGAGAGGAGAGGCGAGTGAGGGAGCGAGTTTGTGAGAGAGGGGGGACGAGTTAGGGAGCAAGTGTGGGAGGGGGCGAGTGAGGGAGCGAGTGTGTGAGGGGGGGGGGGCGAGTGAGGGAGAGAGTGTGTGAAAGGGGGGCGAGTGAGGGAGAGAGTGTGTGAGAGGGGGGGGGGCGAGTGTGTGAGAGGGTGGGGGCGAGTGAGGGAGCGAGTGTGTGAAAGGGGGGGGGGCGAGTGAGGGAGCGAGTGTGTGAGAGTGGGGGCGAGTGAGGGAGCGAGTGTGTGGGAGGGGGGGGCGAGTGAGGGAGCGAGTGTGTGAGAGGGGAGGGGGGAGAGTGAGGGAGCGAGTTTGTGAGAGAGGGGGGCGAGTGAGGGAGCGAGTGTGTGAGAGGGGGGGCGAGTGTGTGAGAGGGGGGGGCGAGTGTGTGAGAGGGGGGAGCGAGTGAGGGAGCGAGTGTGTGAGAGGGGGGCGAGTGAGGGAGCGAGTGTGTGAGAGGGAGGCGAGTGAGGGAACGAGTGTGTGAGAGGGGGCGAGTGAGGGAGCGAGTGTGTGAGAGGGGGGCGAGTGAGGGAGGCGAGTGTGTGAGAGGGGGGCGAGTGAGGGAGCGAGTGTGTAAGAGGGGGCGAGTGAGGGAGCGAGTGTGTAAGAGGAGGGCGAGTGAGGGAGCGAGTGTCTGAGAGGGGGGCGAGTGAGGAAGCGAGTGTGTGAGAGGGGGGGGCGAGTGAGGGAGCGAGTGTGTGAGAGGGGGGGCGAGTGAGGGAGCGAGTGTGTGAGAGGGGGTGTGCGAGTGAGGGAGCGAGTGTGTGAGAGGGGGGGGGGGCGAGTGAGGGAGCGAGTGTGTGAGAGGGGGGGCGAGTGAGGGAGCGAGTGTGTGAGAGGGGGGTGCGAGTGAGGGGGCGAGTGTGTGAGAGGGGGGGCGAGTGAGGGAGCGAGTGTGAGAGGGGGGCGAGTGAGGGAGCGAGTGTGTGAGAGGGGGGGCGAACGAGGGAGCGAGTGCTTCAGAGGGGGGCGGCGTGTGAGGGAGTGCGTGTGTGAGAGGGGGCGAGTGAGGGAGCGAGTGTGTGAGAGGGGGGCGAGTGAGAGAGCGATTTTGTGAGAGGGGGCGAGTGAGGGAGCGAGTGTGTGAGAGGGGGCGATTGAGGTAGCGAGTGTGTGAGAGGAGGGGGCGAGTGAGGGAGCGAGTGTGTGAGAGGGGGGTGAGTGAGGGAGCGAGTGTGTGAGAGGGGGGCGAGTGATGGAGCGAGTGTGTGAGAGGGAGGGCGAGTGAGGGAGCGAGTGTGTGAGAGGGTGGGGGCGAGTGAGGGAGCGAGTGTGTGAGAGGGGGGGCGAATGAGGGAGCGAGTGTGTGAGAGGGGGGCGAGTGAGGGAGCGAGTGTGTGAGAGGGGGGCGAGTGAGGGAGCGAGTATGTGAGAGGGGGGCGAGTGAGGGAGCGAGTGTGTGAGAGGGGGCGAGTGAGGGAGCGAGTGTGTGAGGAGGGGGCGAGTGAGGGAGCGAGTGTGTGAGAGGGGGGCGAGTGAGGGAGCGAGTGTGTGAGAGGGGGGCGAGTGAGGGAGCGAGTGTGAGAGGGGGGGGGGCGAGTGAGGGAGCGAGTGTGTGAGAGGGGGGGCGAGTGAGAGAGCGAGTGTGTGAGAGGGGGAGCGAGTGAGGGAGCGAGTGTGTGAGAGGGGGGGCGAGTGAGGGAGGGAGTGTGTGAGAGGGGGGCGAGTGAGGGAGCGAGTGTGTGAGAGGGGGGGCGAGTGAGGGAGCGAGTGTGTGAGAGGGGGGGGGCGAGTGAGGAGTGAGTGTGTGAGAGGGGGGGCGAGTGAGGGAGCGAGTGTGTGAGAGGGGGGCGAGTGAGGGAGCGAGTGTGAGAGGGGGGTGAGTGTGTGAGAGGGGGCGAGTGAGGGAGCGAGTGTGTGAGAGGGGGCGAGTGAGGGAGCGAGTTTGTGAGAGGGGGCGAGTGAGGGAGCGAGTGTGTGAGAGAGGGCCATTGAAGGAGCGAGTGTGTGAGAGAGGGCGAGTGAGGGAGCGAGTGTGTGAGAGAGGGCGAGTGAGGGAGCGAGTGTGTGAGAGAGGGCGAGTGAGGGAGCGAGTGTGAGAGAAGGCGAGTGAGGGAGCTAGTGTGTGAGAGAGGGCGAGTGAGGGAGCGAGTGTGTGAGAGAGGGTGAGTGAGGGAGGGAGAGAGAGAGGGCGAGTGAGGGAGAGAGAGAGAGAAGGCGAGTGAGGTAGGGAGAAAGAGAGAGAGATAGTGTGTGTGTGTGTGTGAGAGAGAGAGAGAGTGTGTGTGAGAGGGAATCGTTTTGTTAATATATTATTGAGTTTGGTAAGATTATAATTAGGGTCGAAACGAGTACCCAAGTGCCCGTGGGTAAGGTACAAAACTGCTAGTACCCGGGTACAGATAAATTTGTTGCCTGAGTTACCTGATGATAAAATTTTGGATTTATTTTGTGCTAATAATTCAACACATCTTTACGGTCAAAAACTTAAAGAATGACACAAATATCGCAAAATATGTTGCCAAAGATCACATCAGATAGGTGGACTTGTTCGGAAATCCAACAATGGGAACATGCAATGGAATTTAGCTACCGGTATCTAAATTCACGAATTGTCCATTTGTGCGGATACCCAGGTACCTGTGTAATTGTTTAAAGTTGCTATAGCTGTCACGATTGAAGTTTTTATGTTACCGAGTTCTTATCATCTGATGATATGAACAAAGCCTTTTCCAACTGCATAAAACCAATAAAACCAGTGAAAGAATGGTACATTGGTACATTTTCCCTTTCTTGTAATGTATGTCAGTATGTCATGTTTACAATGTCAAGGGCGAGTCGAGTTTATTCGAGTCCTGAGCGGTTATAAGCGAGCGTCTACGGAATCTATTTTTAAATCGAGTGGAATGACGTCAGCGAATAAACAGTTAAAAATTTAAAAATGTGAGATGTCTCTTTAAAAGGTACCTTTTGCGAAGTGTGTAGCAACCCTAAACAGTCTGCGAGGAAAGCACAGACTGATCAGGATCGCAACTGTTGACACTAAGTTGATACTCTGGATTTACATCTTTTTCCTATCACACTATATAATTATTATTATCCAAATACGGATATCGTTGGCGCTTGCTAAATATGACCTGTCTTTCGAAATATGGTCTTCATAGAAGCATGCTTTTAGCATGACGTGTCAAGCAGAATCTGACCCTTTCCCAATTAAAACCTTGTTTTGATGTCATCATTAGAAGGATTGAGAACACATTGAGGTAATAGGGTAAAATCTTGATAACAAGCAATTCCCCCAGTTGCTTAGATATTTTCTCAAGTCTTATTTCAACAAATTCTATCTTAACGTGCATAGTTTGTCGTGTTTAAAACTTTCAAAATAGAATATCAAACTTATTGCCGTTGGGAAAGAGTGAGGCATGACTATTAAAATAATTTCAGTTGGTTAACCCTTTCCCATACAAGACCTGCTTTGGACTTCCTTTTAGCAAAAACACAGGAAACATTGAGACAAAAGAGAGGAATGCTAATTGTTAGCAGTCTCTCCTATTACCTAATATATTTAATAAATGTCATATCGTAAATAATTCGCATTTCCAATGTCATTGGTTATGCAGTCTTCAAACGATTTTAATAGAGAAGAGTTTTATTTTTTATCATTTAGGGAAAGAGTTGAACATTTATTCGTAACCAGGCACGTGCAGAAATCCCGTGCAAATCGGAATGTTTCAATTTTTTTACCCGTCGCACTAAAGAGGAACCTTCTGCAAAGTATAAAAGTATAGACAATATCCAGCCTGTGCGGACTGCGCAGACTGACAAGATTTGAGACTCATAACTCGTACGTAATTTTCTGGGCCTCGAATAATTTCTCTATCTTACTATGTGTTCATTTTCTAAATGCAACATCTAGTTTACGTCTGCTTAGTATGAGTCGTTTCTCGAAATTGTGTTTTATGAACTTCCCGTAAATTCCCTTTTAGCGTGACGTGTCACATTTATTAGATACCTTTGTATCACATGATCGCCCGACTATAAACGAATATTTACGGCTTTTGCAGGTACCCGAAATATGAAATATATAAATCTATATATAGACACAATTGTAAACACCAAGCAAACTTTTGAGCGCCGGCGAAAGTTAGAATGTCAATATGCATGCGCTTATTATGGGTAAACAGCGCATGTTTACTCGCTTGAAATACGGTGTTTCTGTATCATTTTGCTCATACTTTAATACTTTAAACCCCTTTTTTGGCAAATTGGCAGGTTTTTTGACAGCTATTATGACTTTAACAGGTACCCGGGTAATAATTTTGTACCCCTTTCAGCCCTAATTGTAAAACATGTTATCAAATTTCTCTTTATAGGATTGTACTCATTTGAAATTCCTTGATGATGTTGCTCAAATGGGTACATAAAAAGACCTCATCCAGCTTGTAATATTCACTAAGGTTAATTAGTACTTGTTCATCAGTTTTAGTTATGCCCCCGAATCGAAAGATCGGGGCATAGTTTATTACCTGTGTCCATTTGTCTGTACATAAAACTTAACATTGGCCATTTCCGAGACACACACACACACACACACGCACTTCTTGGTTACTCATATAATTACAGTTGTAGGTGTTTACAACATATTAGAGACACCAGTAAAGTATTTTACTTCTATGAAAGGTGCTTAGAAGATGGTACTTATATAACAAGGAAACGATTGAACGCAAATTACAGAGGGATGTTGTTTTTTCAATACACTTTCCACATAAAGTAACGCAACATTTTCAAATTTCAATATTTTTGTTTTTAATAAACCAGGAACAAAAATGGCACTTTCTATAGTTCGCAAGGAAGGATTATGATAGAAATTTTAAATGAGGGCAGGTTTAAAAAAAACGTGACCAAAGTGTGACATTTAAATGTTAAGAATGACAGCTAATTTTACAGAATATCATCCAGATTTCTTAATTAGGGTGGCTAAAAATTATTCTAAATAGTTAAGCAGTGCCTAAATTATATTTTAAATTCATGTTCACTACTTTTTAGCTAAAATTGTGTGCACAATCTTGCAAAATGACAACAAAAAAGCGTTTCACTCCTGACAGCATATATATTGCACAATATGAGAAATTGTAACCCACGAATCACTAAAAAGTAGAGTGCAGAATGCCCACAAGGCTGATGGCTTCCTAAAAAAATTGAATGGTAGATTTCTGGCTGAATAGACAAAAATGAGAACACATTTTGTAAAATAAAAGTGTTTCACTCCTGACATAAAATTCAGAGGGGTATTGTATAAAACAGGCTCCACATCCTAAACCAATGAAGATAAGATAAAAAAGTAATTTTAAAATGATGATGCACATATTGTTTTATGAATTACAAGTGCTTATTGTAGTATCCTGTCACTGTCTTTTATTTACCATAGCTTAGAAACTTGGTAAAAGTGTTAAGTGTCACACAAAAACGTTTCACTCCTGACATTTTTGACATGTTTTAATTACATATCTTTTTTTATTTGTGAAGTGATTTTCTTTAAACTTGGTACCCAGTATATAGACACAATGACACGTCTTTTAAGCTTTGATTGGGTTGAATATGTTTCTCTGTAAAAGCCGTGGCATGTAAAAAGTATATGGTCACACTTTTTTTAAACTTGCCCATGAAATATTTCAATTTCCAACGAACAAGCCAGAGTTACGTCCCTTTATTATTTTACGTTAAACACGTCCTAACGTCTTGCAAGTTAAGAAACAATCCTAAAAGATAGTTTTACTGATAGTGTGTTGTCAATTACACAGTAAAAACACAAAAGAATGTCACTGTGCGCACTTAAGCGTCATGTCATAACTTTCGGAAAACAGCCGTCGACATATCATTTGAATTTGAGTTCTGAAAATTTCAATTGGCAGGGACTTAAAAGCTTGGCGTCCAAACTTTCTTCAATTTCAAGGTTGTGGTACCATTTTATAGCAAACGCCAAAGTGCAGGATCGATCCAGATCATCGACTGGGCCAGTTACAATCAGTCGGGTATTAGCCAAAGAGCCCTGAACATTGGAACAATTCCTAATAGCAGCAGATTCCACATAAATGAACATTGGCAGACATGGATAAGCCAACGCAAATGAATTATTGAACCAGAAGCAAACCGTTTTATATCTGTTATTGACTAAATTTTGGGATAATTTTAGCAATTTAAGACAACTTATCCATCCAAAGACGGCCTGATTCAGTTTAAGAGTCGCAGGTCTGTGCTTCGGATGTTTGCATAAAGTCATGGAATTCATCCAAACGCCTAGCCATACGGGCTGGGACAAACAAATGAAATGCCAAAGGCGATACTCGTAAGTACGTTGACAATGTGTTGCACCCTGTTGTCCCTGATATTATGTAGGAAGAGCCAATGGCATGTTGCAAAAGGATGGCGCCCCTGCACGCACTGTTGCTTTCACACGACGGTTGTGCAGCAAAACAAGGTTACTGCCCTTATTCGAGAACACGTCTGCTATCTAACACTTTTGGGATTGTCTGAAAAGGTGCGTTCGTCGTTGTCTTAATCCTCCAACAAACCTGTTTTGCGAACGGACAATCCCTCAGGATGAGTGAACTAAGTTTCTTTAACATCAAACCGCTCCAAAAATGGTGTCGATGTGACGAACATGTCAGTTTTTTATGCAAACAAGGGATGATTATAACAATGAAATTGTTTGTGACTTTTGAATTTACACCGGGTGTCTTTGGGTTGAAATTTTTGTCTGTAAATGTCTTAGCATACTTATGATGTTTCGTTTACTGTTTGATGAAATGTTACATATGATGTCAAAATAAAAATATCCTTAAATTTATTAACAAGTTTTCAGATATTTGTTATTGAATGAGTGTTGCCTTACTTTATGTGGTCAGTGTATTTACCATTAGTCTATTTGATAAGTTAACTTAAATATCATTCTTTTATCATTACTGTACTATATGAAAATTGTGTTCTCGATTGTGTGCTGACTTTTAACACTTTCCCAAACAAGACCTGGTTTTGACGTCCCAAATAGAAAAGGCTTGTGAAAACATTAAGACAAAAGGAGAAACTGCTACATTTCAACAGTTTCTCCTTTTGCCCAAATATTTGCTGAGCAATATTTTATGCAAATCTTATTGCTATCAACACTTATTTTGTTGTTTTGGACAGGTTTCGACTTAACTAGAATTTTGCCATTTGTGAAAGTGTTCACCCATTACCAGACGGAAAAAATTTGGACCGTTCCAAATTCAAATATGATGCAGACGACCAATTAAAGTTAACATAATTATATATTTTTTTTTGGTGTTTTGGGGTAGAAAATATTGTGGGAAATGAAGAAATTGCTTGTCGCAAGCAATTTCTTCATTTTCTACAATGTTTTCCTAAGGCTTTATCTTTTTCGAGCATCAAGAAGCGTCGCTGTGTGGTAATGGATTAACCTTAAAACAGTTTTATTCATTTCAGATACTGATATGGATATTGACCACTCTTGATGATGGGGTAAGACTGTATACAGAATATGTATTGAAACACACTATTGTATAATTGCTCAACACTTTCCCAAACGACACAATTTTAGGGTGATCTACTTCAAAAACTGCCACAAATGTTAAAATAGATGTTATTAAAGATAGGATTTGTGTAAAATATCGCACTGAATATTGAGACAAAAGGAGAAACTGCAGTTTCTTCTTTTGTTTCAATGTTTTTCCAAGCTTATTCTATTAAGGACGACAAAACCAGGTCTTGTTTGGGAGAGGGTTAAATGCGTTTTTATTCCCCAGTATCAAAAGATTGGGGGCATATTGCTTTACTCATGTCCATCTGTCTGAACGTCAGTCATTCTGTCCGAAAACAAATCATTGCCATTGCTCCAAAAGTACGAGTATTCGACATACAAAGCTCAATTGGTATGTAACCTTCTTTCAATGATATCTATCTGTTCTATGCAATATGACCTTCCTAAAGGTCGTTCATTAACCCTTATCAACCCTTAACACAAAAACTTTACATTGTCATTTCGGGGACATTCGTGTTTCACAAACACATTTTTTTTTACTGACAAGTGAGTTAGGACAGAGAATTTGATCAAACTTTTATCTGTTCAATCATGAAGAACTGACTAAACGAGAAACAATTTATGATTGAAAAATGAAATGTATAAGATAACCAAAAGGGCGAAGACACAACTCAAAAAAACAACGCTTTGTACAAATGACTCGTCATGCTGAAAGGAACCCTCTGGGAGTGTAATTTGTATCAACCATGTTCAGTCAGCGCAGTGTCGGCAGATTTACTAGGATCCAAACTTTTCACTCTAAGGAAAATTTCTGGATCTAAGTTGTTTTTGTATCTCACTTTATAATCATTTTCCAAATAAGACATCTGGTTGACCTCTGCCGAGTCAGCTCTGTTTCTTCACATTTTAGGAACTGCATGCAAATGTCCCATTTAGTATGACACGTGACAAACATGAGTTTTATCTCCTCTTCCAAGCCAATAATCTGTGAACACAGTGAAAAATCATGTGATACGACAATTTTTTAAAAAATCAATAATATTGTTAATAGAATACCGATTTGAATTTGGTTTGGGGCAGAATAGGTGAATGGATGTTGCGCCTTACATGGACATGGTGGAATTTTCAAAAGTAATCTGATAAAAATCCACCATGTCAAGTTTATTTTCTGAAATTCTGAGTCATGTGATTATCCACCGTGGTTAATTAACTAGGAAATATTTTCAATTGATACAGTTGGTACAATTAACTTCATTTCCGAAATTCTGTACACCTTTCAAAGACATTCTCGATTTCTATCCAAGACATAAAACATGAAACTTTAAACTTTCCTTTGCATTTAATGTCATTGATATTTTTGCAACAGAACAAAATATCTCATGGAGGAAAGTCCATTTTCAAATAGTGATTTGCTCTTAATCTGGTTAGGAAGTGTTTTGAAATTTAGATTGAGTAGAAAATGCTGATGACCACAGATTTATTCTTTAATGGTAATTGCATTAAAGTGTCCGATGATTGGCAAAATTAAAGTCTTGTGTCGAAAGAACACCTTACTATTAACCAAATATCAAAGTTTCTACAATTTTCCAACATTAGAAGTGCTTTTATTTCGTCTTTTAAATTGGATATTTTGGTCTTTTCCGATCTTTGCCGAAGAAAATACGCTAAACTTCCGACTTGAAAATATGACGTCATACTGGCCACTGAATGACGTCATGGCGGGAAAAACGGGCAGTCATGGGTCATTTCCCGGAAAGTCTGAAATTTCTGAAAAAGTTAAATGTCCGACTTTTCTGTCATAAAGCGACTTCCCCAATCGATACTTAAAACACGGAATTCGTCCTCAGTAAATGTTAGAAAAAATGTTAAAACAGTCAAAGAATAGGTCGTAAGTGAATTAAGGAATGTGCCAAAGAACGGTTTAAGTTTGTCTGTATTACTCTTACGATCAAGAAATGGATAAAAACTGAGACTTCGCTATATGACAGAAAGTCGAACACATTATCTTTGTCAGACACCTCATGTTCTAGATTGGGGGCGGAGTCAAGCCATTGATGACGTCAATCCGTGGCAATTTACGGAAATTGACGATCTTTATTTTCTCGAAAATCAGTTTTTCAACGATGTAAAGAAAAGCAAATAAAACTTTTAAAACAACCGAGTTTGGCGGATCTTTTATGAAACACGTTAATTTAAAGATTTTCTTCCAATATACGGTGCAATAAACTGACAAGCTTGGTAGCCTTTAACCATTCCAAAACAAGGCCCGGTTTTGACGTCCTCTATAGATATGGCTTGGGAAAACATTGTGACAAAAGAAGAAACTGCTTATAATCAACAGTTTCTCCTTTTGCCTCAATATTTTTCGGACTATAATTTACATAAATTATATCTTTATCAACATCTATTTTGTTGCCAGCAGCAGCTCTCAAGTTGGATGGTTTTAAAACTTTGCCGTTTGGGAAAAGGTTAAACTGAAGCCAATTTGCATTTGTGATTCATTATGATTTCAACATTGCACCTTCTTCGCTAGCCAAGGCTGAACCCACCTACGTTTGTATTCACCCTTGGCGGATTTAGTCCGAATTTCTTGGTTTCGCTATATGCCACCTAGCGGTTGTCCTGCTGATTGTTATGGAGTAGCAACCAATTAACGTCGTGTTCTTAACGCATTTGACATTATTGCTTCCATTATTGATGACGTCATTAACGCACGTTGTCTTTCGCTTTCTGTGCCATACAGATAGGGTAAAAATAGCTACTTTTTTGGTTGAGTTGTTGGAAGTATAATAGTTCCTCGAGTAAAAATAAAAAAAAATGTCTATTAAAGTGAAACTCTGACAAAAAATCGCTCCTCTTCGCGTTTTTAATTTGCAAGTGTAGGCTATTACTTTTCCCCGCCCGTTGGCATGAATTGTTTACACATAACAAATTTGTATCGACCAATCTGGTTGAGAGATGTTGAGAGAAATACAGAAATATATATGTTGATAAGTCGTTTTACCTATATTTTTCTTACATGTAATATAGTGTCGAAAGAGGCATTTCATCCATTCTAATGTATTTTGTAGATACCAGGCCGCGGCCATAGCGCAGTCAGGTGCTCCAGTCGCAGCGATATTACCATGTAGTTTAAATAAGCATTAATTAAGGAGGGAATGCTCCAGTTTCCTAAATTGTTCCAAATAAAAGAATTCATTTATATTTTGTATGCTGAAATTATATATATGTTATTACCAATTGAAAAATGAAATAAAAATGGATGGTCATGCAGCGATCTTGTTTGAATTTTATAGGCATTCGTATCACATACCTCTACAGCGAAAAAATGCATAATTTCTTGCACCTAGCCAAGGTCACTAAAATGCTTAACAAGAGTTGTCCGAAGACAGCGCGCTCTACTTTCTAAGTTGCTTAGTATAAAGGGGGCATAACTCCAAATATAGTGGAGCCAGGGTCATGGGCCCTGGTAGTAAGGTAGAAGGTGTGATGGTGAATAAGTATTCCAAGTTTGGGTTGAATCCCTTTGATAGTATGGAAGTTATTTATGTTTGAAAAAACTTCAACCTTTGTTGCAACGCCGACGCCAACGCCGACGCCCGAGTGACAGTATAAGCTCTCATTTTCTTCGAAAAGTCGAGCTAAAAATGCTGTATAATCAGCGTTTAGTCCCGAAAACGGATTTAAAGTAACGTCTTACATTTAATAAGAACAGAAAACCCGAATTATGTGCTATTAATAATTTATAAACGCACAAATGTGTAAAACAGCATTCTCGTGTGTTCAGTTCGACCAACGAAGCTGAAGTATTTTATGTCAAAAGGACGGGTTGCAATAAGGGGTCAAAAAATAGATTTTCTTTAAATTTTGTTGATTGATAGGGTTACATAATACCTTTAATTTGTATGTGTAAAAAATCTGGTTTCGGCTTATTTTTCGAGATATGGGTAAATAAAGTGGGTGGGGTAAGATGGACTGAAACACAGTAGGGGTTATTCTAAGTCCCTTATCTTTCTTGTATTTTGCCCAAGATGTGTGAAAATTTGTATGCGTGTCTTGTGATATATGCGTTAAACATTCATGGGCTTATATTTGATATTCCATGTATATCTTTTCCGAAATACTCATTCTTCTTTCTTTCGAAGAATTTCGCTATTTTTTAACGACCAACTTTACCAAACTACCTCCACACGTTTTATTTGAAACCCGATTTCTACTAAACTTTACACATGTATTATCCAGATATTAATGTAACTTTGTGTGAAATTTGAAAGAAAAGCGTTGGTCCGTTGTTGAGATATTTGACCTTGACCTTCAAAATGACTTCAAAACTCGGGAAATGCCAAAATGTGATGGTTAAATCGCCAATTTTATTCACAAGAATTGGAAGCATGGTTTCTTTTTATTGTTCCTAATGATTTTCATAGCAATATTTACTTTTTTTGTATCGTACAACCCATTCGGAAGAATGGGAAAGAAAGGAAATTCTTTTTACTTCTCAGTTTTCTTATCAAACTAAATATTGCACATGAAACATGACCTACGCGGAAAGCGCTGTGATTAATATTACTACCACAGGTGAGTGAAATTAGATATTAGCATTATGTTAAGATTGCTAGAACTACCAAAGCTTTATATATGCAACTTGAATTGTCTAAGAGTTTATATTCACTCATCTTATGATGGACAAGAATTATCAATTTGCTAGGAGAAAACTAATCATTTTCAGATTGTATTTCTTGTATGGTACTAAATGACCAAAATTAATGTGCTTACAATTAATTAACTTAAGCTAAATATTTATATAACGTTATATAATATCAACAAAAAGAAAATAATGTTAAATGTATAGACAGGCCTTAAACAAATACTGTCTATCAATGATTTCATTAGATGAAATGACCGAGTAACTGTGAGAGATGACCAAGTTTATTATATCGAGTATATCAATTTTAACGGTAAAATCATACAATAAAAACCCCAATCATGTGTGAAATGCATTCTTTTATGAATGGGCTGTCATATGCCATTCAATCCTATCCATTTTCCCAATAATGCGTAGTTTTGACGGACATTCCCGAATTTGATGTTATTTTGAAGGTCAAGGTCAAATATCTCAACAACGGGCTAATGCTTTTCTTTTAAATTTCACACAAAGTTATATTAATATCTGGATAATACATCTGTAAAGTTTCATAAAAATCGTGTTTCAAATAAAACGGGTGGAGATAGTTTGGTAAAGTTGGTCGTTAAAAAATAGCGAAATTTTGCGAAAGAAAGAAAAATGAATATTACGGAAAAGACATACATGGAATATCAAATGTAAGCTCATAAATGTTTAACGCATATATCACAAGACACACATAGATCTACAAATTTTCACGCATCTGGGGCTAAAAAGAGAAAGATAAGCGACTTAGAATGACCCCTACTGTGTTTCAGTCCATCTTACCCCACCCACTTTATTCAAGGAATGAATGCAGTTTTATTTTTTTCATGCAGGTATGAAAAATAAAATCTAATCACACTGTATGAATCCGCGAAGCGGTTCATACAAAAGTGTGATTAGATTTTATTTTTCATACCTGCATGAAAAAAAAAAAAAAAAAAAAAATTGCATTCATTCCTTATAATTTAATATTCTGGGATTTAACAAAACACGATTTTTAATCCCATTTTGAGGTAAAAACAAAAAAAAATCCTTCTTATTTCCCATCTGATCTGAGCCTTTACATCGCGTATGAATACACGTTATTTGGGTATTTCGAAAAGAATGGCCGCCATTTTGTTTAAAATTTTGAAGCGAGCACAAAATCAAGCATAAAACTGAGCTTTGAAGCGTCAAATGAGACCATGATAAAAGGGTATTTAAAACGAAGTGAATACAATTAAAATGTTCTAGTCTATGATCATTCTTTATGACCAGTCTAAAACAAGGGAGATTACTGCAAATGAGTAAGACAACTTCTGACAGAGAGAAAACGAAACAAACAAGCAAAAATACAGAAACAAACAGAGGAAACTAATGAATTGCAGGTGTTTTAAGCACGGAGGATAATCGCCATTGATCGGATCGCATCTTTATCGTATTCTGTGATGTGTCTTTGGGTTGCTTTGACCAGACGAGGAAAAATACAGTCTGTGTCGAGTGACTTGAATATGTCTCTAAATACAATTTCAACGTCTTCAGCATTCACATCTCATGCTCCCGTCAATGGATAATGGACGAAAATCATGAAAGGATAAGGTTAGTTCTCTGTTGATTGTTCATGTTTATCTATTTTTTCACAGATAGATCTAGGTAGGTTCCAGCAGCGAGTGCAACTGTTCAAGTGTATCCCATGAATGTGCATGATTCATTCATGTTTTGTTGGTTCATTGGTTTTTGTTCTTTGTTTTTGTTTTGTTTCAAATTCTCATAAATGTGTATTTCTCTATAGCTGTTACATTACTGATGATTAGGGAAAATCTTATTCAAATGCAGGGTTTCTCTTCTAGACTTTTAGGAAAGGTTGGTGTGTTTTATACAAAAATAGTCCCGTCAAATTTTTTTTTCATGGAGTTATGAAAAAAAAATCAACCAATCAGAACGCTCGGATTTCAATGAAATCAACTAATATTAAATTATTTACCCATATCTCGGAAAATAAGCCGAAACCAGATTTTTACACATACAAATTAAAGATATTATGTAACCCCATCAATCCACAAAATTTAAAGAAAATCTATTTTTTGACCTCTTATTGCAACCCATCCTTTGCATATTTTTGGAAATAATTCAAGTTCTACATAATAAAATTTGATAAAACTCCATCATTGCATTGAGCAACATGCACTGGTAATAATTCAAAAAGAAAATGTCTCTAGGTCAGTACACTTTTTAGTGAATTACAGCAATTTTTATCAGCTACACACGAATAAAATGACGTAAAACAGTCGTAATTGTGTATACACTTACAACTGTCTTGCACTAAATAATCGATTTCCGTCTTGAGGAAATCAGTTTCGCATAATGCATACGCTTTTACCATAGAAAATGGTAAATTGTAATGACGTGTTATATTATTGAAAATATGGTAGCGAATCATATATGGTACGAAACGTTTAATTTTCTACAGTGATGACCGAGTGTTCCGAAAAACTGGAGCATTCCCCCTTAAATCTCACTCATTCCATCAATAAGTCTAAACCAATAACAATACAAATATGATATTTCGTACGCAGTCAACCGTGTATTGTATGAGTTTCCATTCACGTGCATGTTGGACATGGGTTGATGGAAGACTGTTGTAAATACCTATAAAATACTACGTATATATATCATTGTATTGCACAGTTCGTTTCCATAGTCGGTGTAATTTTACGCGATCCAAAATGTACCATTCGTGAAATCTTTATTTTGGCGTGCAAATAAGAAGCATTCTCTTATTGTTCAGCTGGCGTGTGGGTGCTCAAATGTTTGAATACGACCGAAAGTTACCAAAAGGTATACACGTGTGCAACATTATTCAATCTTATGAGTCCTTATGTATTTCTCTTATGTATGTATTTCCGTGTGATACCCTCTGTATGTCCGTCTCTCTTTCATCTCACCCTCTCTTCTCTGTCTACCTAGGATTTAAATTCTATACTGAACAAAAATGAAAACGCTACGCCTACTTCGCTTGTCATATTTTGTCTGAATGCAACAAATAAAAAGTTCAAACGAAAGTGTTTCGCATTGTTCATTGACTTAGTTGTGCTTAGGCACTTTACGTTTTGAGGATCTTAATAACGGGGATGAAAAACGGACCCTTTTAATGTGACAGGGGTCCGTTTTTCAGGTGTACAATTTGAACGGAAATTTTACACAATTTAAATCTTCAGAAATTCAAGTAGAAGAATTCAAACTATGCCGGACTACATGGAATCGTAGTCCGTCAAGTTACCAATCAGGAAATGTAAAGAAGCGTTTCGGCGTTTAGAAAATGATGTTTGAAAAGCAGAATTTTCATTGTGTTCCAAATGTTTAAAATTTTACAATGTAATCTCCGTAGGAAATTGAAATCGGTATTGCATGGACATCTGGGAATAATCCTAGTCGAAGAAAGGGTTCAAAAATGCCCTGTAAGGTCAGCATGATGTTGCTAAAACCTCCAATCGAAAACCTTGATCAATTTGTGAATATCAAACATTTTAAATTCCCTATTTGTTTATGTCAAAGGGAAGTAATTCGCAAAATTGACATATTAGACCTTGATTTTAGAGCTTGCTACAAAAGATAAGTGTGATTCTAAGTGTTTTGGCAACCCGGATATGAATTCCAATCACTGTATCATTTTATCATCATAAGGATTGATGGAAAGAGAAACAAAAATGGAATTAAATATCTAAACTGATTAACAACAAAGATTTCTATCTTCTACAAATGTATAAAACGCTCCGAACACCCGTACAGAAATTAACTCAAATCATCCGTAAATGAAATTAATTCAACCCATATACCCGTCCAGTCAGACTAAAAAAATCGGTACTGTAATGCACGTGTTCGGGGAATTTTTGGTCTCTGTACAGTGAACAAAAACATCAATATTCCAATTCGAACATTTCCGATCATTCCTAGGCTTTTGGATTTTCAAAGAATAATGTAGTCAGTGTAATTTTGATAACATAACGTGCACCTAAAATATCTGTTATCTATTAAATCATTTAAAAGGTGGATAAATATATGAATAATGAACGAGCAACGCCTCTTTATCACGTTTGATTATCGTTTTCGTTATGTATGCCAGTCCGATGAGCTAAAGACAAAGGCAATAACAAAGTTGAATCATAAACCGACATATTTATGCTTCGAAGTTGGTGTTGTAGGACAAAGAACACAACTTACGTCCAAATAACTGCTGGGACCGTCGGAATCCACTTCCTTGTCCGCCATTTTGTTTGCTCGAAAAAATAGGTGCCGCTGGTCAGGCTCCCATAGCGTGATGATTGTCATCATTGTGTACATTTTCTCTGATGATTAAGCCTCTCTTAAGCCTTTTACAACCCGTCGTTCGTCCTTTTAAATCGTACGTTTTAAAACTGCAAAATCGTACGATTTATAAAGGCACACAACGGGTTGTAAGAACGCATTAAGATATGTACATTTAAAGCAGGTCAAAAGTATGAATCTCTTTCGAGAAAATTACGCATTCTTTGTGAATTTTATGGAATTTGAGTATATCGTTCCCTGCGTCACACGCACGCCTGTCGTACGTGCTCCGTACTTCTATATTGCGTGCTCCTGGCGTTCTAAAAGACGCAGAATGGTCGTAGCAAAGAATTGTCCGGTCATTTCTTTGCTGCGTGCAGTCTGCGTCGTGGTTGCGTCCACCAAAGTCGTATGTTGCACGTGCGTGCATCGCACGACTAAACGTACGTTTTAGACGCAGACTGCACACAGGAGCACGTACGAGCGGTTGTAAGAGAGGCTGTTTGCCCTCATCCGTCGATATGCACGTCTAAATTTTCTTACATTTAATATATTAATGGACAAAAGTATTGTCCATGTCTAAAAGTGTAAATAATTAGGTAACAACTTGAGGTAAGTCGATCAAAATTTACATGCATCAGATGCATATACTGCTACACATGTCGCATAGGGAAAGCCGCTTAACGCGTTCAAAGCACGGCTAAGACAATTCATTACCACATCCGACCACGTCCATCTGGTTTTTATATTCTACGTGATCGGACCCTAGGGAATAATTTGGATATAATAAATGAGTTGTTTTGCCACAACACTATTTTATTTCTTTGAATTAAACATTGTATACAAAATCGAATATTGTTTGTAAATTGAACAATACATATGTTGCCATAATAGCCACCATCCTACATGTAATCAACATTAAGGTAGAAAACCCATAATGAAAAACACCACTTTCTAGCCATACGAAATGCATAAAATTACACACACTTGTAAATACACTTCACATAAGTTGATTCACCGTGCCGGATTTCAAGATTATATGCTTCAAGAAGAAACTTATTTACAAATATTATTTTAATATCACTTTACACTTTTGTCAAATATTTTCATAAGTATGCATGAATTCAAAAGTCTAAACCGTACAAAATACTTATGTTTATATTTGGAATGGAAATGTAACACAATTTAGGAATTACTGGCATTTTTTTTCAAATTTCGCCGCTGGCTCTTTGGTGCTAATTATGGGTCTTCTACCTTGAAATCAACGTGTCCAAAAATCGGAGAACGTCGAAAACTGACATGTGCAAAGATTTGCCAACGTCACTTAAACATCAATTTACTTAACAAAGTGTCAGTCATATTCAAAAATGGCGTTACTACATCTTGTTCAAGCTGGCGTTGCTTTATTTTGGAACATGACCGAAGAAATACTTCATTGGCTAAACGACACAGATTAAAATCTCCACTAAAGTATCAACGTCATTTAAAACATCGGTTGGTTTATTCATGGATTTCATTTGGCATTGTGTTTATCTGAAATGTTCCACCACTTGAGTTCCTTTTGTCTTTTCACTTTGAAGCTGTAGTTACGGTATTCTGACACATGAGCAAGGAAATGGTGCATTGGCCAAGCGACAAAGTCTTATATATCTATCAATCTGTCAACGTGATATTATAAAACATCGGTTGACTGATTGATGTAGTTCATTCGGACATACGTTATTATCCGCCACTTGATTTTGTTTTATGTTTCACTCATCCAAGCTGTAGTTACTGTACTTTGGAAAATGACCCACAAAATGCTTCATTGTCCACGCGAGCGACAAAGATCAAAATACCACTAAATTGTCAACGTCATTTAAAACATCGGTTGACTTATCCAATAGGTCATTCTATCATGAGTGTATCCGAATTTCTCCGCCAGTTTATGTTGCCCTCGTTGAATTGTCTGTGGATAAGAATATGGTCAGTGTCAATTCAAATGTTATCTTCGATCAAAATTGCAAGAAAAGTCAGAAGGTCTTTAAGTCACGAAGTCGTTATACTAGTTGTAATAATCTTTACCCTTTCCCAAACGTCGATTATCAGGATTGTTCCATTTTAAAAGCTATTAATTACTACAAATGAAATGATGCCATAAATAGTTTAGTGGTATTTTATTGCAGTATACATAAGAAATTGTTGACTGATTTTTGCCTCAGTTTTCAAAATCTATGTCTATTTACTATTATTTTATATCAAAACAAGATCTCATTCGAAAAAGGTAAAAACTGTCCCGAACAAATCCTTTTATAGACAACATTACACGAAATAAGTTAAGAAACCCATACGCGAAGGAACGAAAATCACCTTTGTCTCATTTTCCAATCGAGACATACATCGTATTGTTTTCAATATCATGGGGTTTCTTTTACAGCCAGTGCAATACCTTTTAATCGGGATAATCGTAAATATTACCGTCTGGGAAAGGGTTAGAGAAAGCGTGGTCAGTGATTCGCGAATTAGACTTGTCCAATCAAATAAATGATCAACAGACTGCACGTGACCACGTTGTGACCTAATTTTCCTTTTCTGGTGCCCGTTCCACTAACGACCTTGGTGTAATAGCCAGAATCTTTGAGACAGACGCGAACTCGCAAAGAACCATCGGCAGTAGCGAGATGTGTGTATTGACCTGGATATAGAACACCCTGTGTTGTTGGTAGGTAGAGGACTCCGCCTGGGTATCCCAACTCGTATTCGTCAGGCGAGAGTTCAATCTGCTCGCACAAGAACATCTTGTCAACATAGAGAGACGTGGCAAGAATGTCACGAATGTTCCCCTTCCAAATAGGTACGGTCAAATTCGCCAATTTAGTAGACCTTTGATAGGACTCCCATTCCGGCTTAATGTATTGATCCCCATAGTCTGCTCCCGACATTTTTCCGTGTTTTGAAAATTTCTGATCGAACTCTATTTTTCGATCTAACCTCATCGGCCACTTTTTAAGCAAGCTTCTTTTTATTTGGTTGCCAAACGTTTCTAAGTTTACTGACTGCCTTTTCCAAGCTAAGCAAACGAGAAACTCTAGCCCTCTCAGGTTTTCTTTTCTAACCCCTACGGCAATGATCGTCCAGTAGCTTTTGGACCAATGTGATCTTTGGCTTAATAAGGCAAATGTCTGAGAACTGGACATATTCATGACATCAAGAGGATATGCGCCTTCGTCTGTGGTAGATACGTTCAGACATACGACGATATTTTCAAATGATGCGAGTTTAGCAGGGTATCCACACTTACCGGTCTGGATTCGGGTCTACAGGGACGGGCACAGTAACTCCTTACATATGGACTCGTTCTGTAACAAAAATAAATAGACCATGTTAAATTTAACTAGATCTTAAATAACACAATTTAATATTTATAATTACAATTAAGGCGGCTGTTATAAAAACAACGAGGACACCAGGAAAAGCGGGATTTGTAAATAAGAGCACAGACAATATTCAAGAAGAGGAAGAACAGTTTGGTAAAATAATTTCTTCAGTTTATTAATGCTTTCCAAATCTCTTTTAGTCAGACAGACATCTAGCTTAACCCGAAAGTGGGGTATTACGTTTTACTTCAATTGCATGTAATTCTTGTTTTTATATATCTGCAATATTCAATGATAGAATGTTCATTTTGCATGATTTGGCTACATGATACGTGTGTTGGTATCTCGAAAAGTGGCTCGATTTGGCTATGGTTCTGCCCAACTTATCGCAGTATTCCACCGGTACTAAAACTACCAAAACCGATGTTGAACAGACCAAAGAGTATACCAAATCAATTCTCACAGAAGTCAGCGGCCTTTTCGAAAAGCTAGAAAATAGTCTCGAGAGCCTAAACAGTGATATGAACAATAATATAGACGTTAAATACGTGCCGCTGTCCGACTCAATGGAATCGATATCCACATCTACGATCAGCTTTAAAACTGCTTTAAAACTTCCACAAATCGTGCATTATTATTATTATTAATAAAACAGCAACAATCCTTGATAAAGTAAACTAAAGGTCCACGTTCGAAATATATATATCAAGATTGTGTTATAGGACATGAGATATAGGCCTGGATTAAGCTATTATGCCCCCTTTCGAAGAAAATGGGGGTTTATTGTTTTGCAAGTGTCGATCGGTCTGTATGTCGGTCGGTTGGTCGGTCGGTCGGTCGATCAGTCCGTAGACCAAACCTTGTCCGGAGCATAAATCGAAAAGTATTAAAGGTAGAATCATGACACTTCATGGGTGGATAGATCTCATTATTGAGAGGTTCGAGTTTTATTAGGTTTTACGCCGTTTTCAACTGCCAGGGTCATATCGCGGCGGCTGGAGCACCTACCCATGGATTCCGCTTGTTTCTCAAACCAGTACTACCACAACACCCGTACCGAGCTTCCAGCGGCTCGCCCACTAAGGTTAACGATTTCAAACCCATTGGTGGGTGACAATTTTGTCAGAAAGGGTATTAGCCGCGGCCGGGTATCGAACCCGGGACCTCTCGAATGAGAGGGAGATGCGCTACCAACTGCACTAAAGCAGCTGCCTCATTATGAAGAGGTGCAGTGCACAAGAACCGTATCTCTGCCGATCAAATTTTTGGAGTTATTGCCCTTTAATAATTTTCAAACTTGATTCTTGTCCGGTCCATAGGTAGAAACGTATGTAAGGTAGAATCGTGAGACTTTACAGGTTGATATATCTCATAATGGAGACGTGCAGTGCACAAGAACCGTAACTCTGCCGATCAATTTTTTGAAGTTATTGTCCTTTGTTGATTTTCAAACTTGATTCTTGTCCGGAGCATAACTCAAAAAAGTATGTAAGGTAGAATTATAAAACTTTACAGGTTGATAGATCTCTTTTTGGAGAGGTGCAGTGTACAAGAATCGTAACTCTGTCGATCAAATTTTTGAAGTTATTGTCCTTTGTTGATTTTCAAACTTGATTCTTGTTCGGAGCATAACTCAAAAAAGTATGTAAGGTAGAATTATAAAACTTTACAGGTTGATAGATCTCTTTTTGGAGAGGTGCAGTGTACAAGAATCGTAACTCTGTCGATCAAATTTTTGAAGTTATTGCCCTTTGTTGATTTTCAAACTTGATTCTTGTCCGGAGCATAAATCAAAAAGTATGTAAGGTAGAACCATAAAATTTTACAGGTTGATAGATCTCTTTATTGAGAGGTGCAGTGTACAAATATCGTAACTCTGCCGATCAACTTTTTGAACTTATTGCCCTTTGTTGATTTTCAAACTTTATTCTTTTCCGGAGCATAACTCAAAAAGTATGTAAGGTAGAATCATGAAACTTTACAGGTTGATAGATCTTTTTATGCATAGTTGCAGTGTACAAGAATCGTAACTCTGTCGATCTAGGAGTTATTGCGCTTTGTTGATTTTCACACTTAATTCTTAACCTGGCCTATACCTCATTTCCTTTTACACATACAGCTTTGATATCTCACACATTGACACCTCTTACCAACACCTTTCACATTTGACAATGACCTTAGACTTTGTGACCTTGACCTTGGAGTTTGACCTACTTTTAAAAAACCTGGCCGATATTTCATGTCCTTTTACACATGCAGCCTTGATATTTGACACACGGACACCTCCTACCAAGACCTTTCACATTTGACCATGATCTTGAATCTTGCGACCATGACCTTTGAGTTGACATACTTAAAAAAAATACAGGCATTTATCTTATGTCCTACTACACCTACAATCTTATTATTTCACACATATATTCCTCCTACAAAAACCGTTCACATTTGACTATGACCTTGGACCTTGTGACTTGGACCTTGGGGTTTGACCTTCTTTTAAAAAACTTTAACCTGGCCGATATATCATTTTCTTTAACATATACAGCCTCGATATTTGACTCATGGACACTAACGGCTAAGCCCTTTCACATTTGATCATGACCTTGGTCCTTGGGTCCTTGACCTTGGCATTTGACCTAGGTTAAAAAACTTTAATCTGGCCTAAATTTTATGTCCTTTCCACATACAGCTTTGATATTTCACACATTGACACTTCTAACCAAGACATTTCACTTTTGACCATGACCTTGGACCTTGGCCTTAAAGTTTGACCTACATTTAGAAAGCTTTAACCTGACCTAAATCTCATGTCCTGTTACCGATACAGCTTCGATATTTTACACATGGACACGTCCTACCAAGACCTTTCACATTTGACCATAACCTTGGACTGTGTGACCTTGACCTTGGAGTTTGACCTCAATAGTGTAAATCAGCGGACACTTTAAGGCTTCTTGGTCGACGAGTTACATTAACATTTGCCAATAGGTCATGGCTAGGTAGACCTCGTGAAACAACTGTTATTCAAAATTATTAGGGGTATATGTGACGTATACGTTTAATGTTTGTGATGTTGGAATTGACGTCGTGTTAAGGTAGAACCGGATACTTTTAAAACTTTAAGCTACGGTCATAAATTTGATATCTTTGGAAACTAGAAGCTATTTCTGGTTCAAATCCGAAATTCCTTTCCTCGTTCAATTCGTGACGACGTTACCACGACGACGTCAACATAGGCACCTCGCACGTTTTTTACGTCGAATTTCTAAAGCCCGGAAATGCACAAAATGGCGTTTTGGCCGGGCAATTTCAACGTCACGACAATGAAAATTACATCGATGGAAAGATCTTTTCAAACGTAATAAGATGATACAAAAATCAATTATTTCGGACTGACGACGCAGAAATAAACGGCGAACATTCATCTTTTTTCCGCGTCAGATTTCGAGGAAAAACTAACTTTAGAGCAGAATTTCGTAAAAATGGCCAGAACGATTTTTGCCATTTTTCATTATTTTATTGCACGACCATATTGAAAACATTTGGCAAGAAATCAGAAAAATTCACCGTACCGGTTTGTAATAAAACATATTCAAATAATGTTGGTATGCGTCAAGGTTATGCAATCGGGCATCGGCAAATTTCGACGAAAAAGCACTTTAGGACGGATTTTCGTAAAATTGGCTAGAAGGACTTTACATTATTTTATTTTACATCCATATTGTAGGTGTTATGCAAAAAAAAATCAGAAAAGTTTACATCATCGTTTTTAGCACCACTGGCCTTCAGGCCAGCGGGCTATTGTCATGGCGTTGTGTCCGTCGTGCGTGCGTGCGTGCGTGCGTGCGTCCGGTCGTCAACTTTTTCTTAAAAAATCTTCTCCTCAGAAACTACTTGATGGATTTCAATCAAACTTCACAGGAATGATCCTTAGGTGGTCCTCTATCAGATTCCTTCAATTAATTCTGATTGAACCATAAAGTCTGGAGTTATCTGCCCTTGAATTAAAAAACGGCTGTTTTTTTATTGTTTTCACTCTAGCCACTACAAATATTGATCAATCAAGACAAAACTTGGTCAGAATGTTGGTGCTGATAAGATCTTGCCTGAGTGCAATTTTCAGCTTTCATCTGAATATTACGTCTTGAGTTATGTGCCCTTGAAATTGGCAAAACTACCATTTTTGAACTTATTTTTACTCAAACAACCATAAATATCCACCAATCAACATAAAACTTTCACATTATCTTACTGGCCATAAGATCTTGTGTTGGTGTAATTTTCAGCTTCATATGAATCTTAAATCATGATTTATCTGCCCTTGAATTTGACAAAATTGTTGTTTTCGACTTTGATTTTACACTCTTTACACCCACAAATATTGAATAATCAGGTCAAAACTTAAACAAGATGTAGGTGAAGTTAGGATATTGCTTTAGTGTGATTCTTAGCTAGATAGGAATATAAAATCATCAGTTATATGCCTTTCAATTTGACAAAATTGCTAATTGTGACTTTTTTTTTCACTCTAACAGCCAAACTCACTCTAATAAAGACTGTTGCAAAGCTTGGTAACTAATAGATCTTATATGAATGTATTCTCAGCTTTCTAGTTACTTTGTTATTGCTTTAAGAGCAACACATATTGAAAAATCTAGTGAAAACTTGTACTTGATATTACAAGAAATTCAGGTTTGACAGCCATTTGCATTATTTTTGGAAAAGGGTTTTTCCCAGAATCTATTTTTAGCTCAAAATCTATTTTTAGAAATATGAAATATTTTGGAGTAATCAATGTTCTGTTAATTTAGATCTGCTGGGAAGAAGGAAAATTTTTAATTGCTTGTGACATCCTGAGCTAGAATGTTCTCCCATTTCCTTTTACCCTTTCTCAAATGGCAAACATGTAATTTTACTTTCTTTGCTTCAAGAACCACACATTTTGAACAATCTAGTTTTGTTGCTTTCTTTAAGCTCTATGAAACAGAAGCATTGGACAATCTAATCAAAACTTGGATTAAATATTACATGAAGTTCAGGCCTGTGGAGCGACTCAAGACCTTCAGGTCTTCTAGTTTAATAAAAGGTTTTTGAATATATTAGGTATCAATCAAAATTTGCACAGTCGGACGTCAACGTCGATTTTGAAACTACGTATGCTGACGAGCAACAAGGATTTAGATGCTCCATGTTTTTCAAACTGCTCAAGGACAACACATTTTTTGTTCTCAATTAGTCGGACAGCGAAAGTAAATCTCTGTTTTCTAAGTAAATACCTAGCAAGAAGTACAGAATCGGTATAACAGTCGACACGCTCACGAAAGCCTATTCGAGGGAACAACGATAACGGGATTGAAATGATATTTTCGAAAAAGAATATGCGGAAAATATTGGTAACCGACAGTAAAAAATGTCAGAATAATTAAACCACTTCTGTTTGCATGATGTGGCAAAATAGAAAATGTAAAAATAATAAAATGAATAAGATAAATAAAAATTAATGCGAATATACATAATATCGCAATATCAAAATATAATGTCTTTCGCATTGCATCAATTTCTATCGGATACTTTTTGTTTCCTTTTTAATATCAAAATCGCAGTAGTAAATGCAGCTTATATAGGTAAATATCTCGTTTAAACGTTGTCAGCGATGAAAAATAAACTCGACTCGATCATATATGCACAGTCAGAATTTATGAATGTTTTTACTTCAACCCAAATATTACAATTGACCATTATCTAAATACGATGTGATTTTGACTTTCCGACCAAAATTGTTTGAGAAAACGTTTAGAGAAAAGACGAAAATAGCGACAGTCACAACTTCTCTTTTTTATTTCAATATTTTTATATGGAATAAAATACACGAATTCCATGTAAATGCATTTGCATATTTTTTTCTCGTGGAGCAGTTTTAAATCCTGGCGTGTGTTCATCCTTGTTGCTCATTAACGTACGTAGTTTCGACGTCGACGTCCGACTGTGTAAATTTTGATTTATACCTAAAGCATTCAAACACGTTGTATTAAAAAAACTATACAATAAACATTTCTGATTTTTTTGCATTTCACCTGCAATATGGATGCAAAATAAAATAGCATAAAATCACGGATGCCAATTTCAGGAAATTCCTTCATAAAGTGATTTTTAGTCGAAATTTGCCGACGCACGACGGCATAACTTTGGCACATACCAACAATATTTAAATATGTTTTATTACAAATCAGTACGGTGAATTTTTCTGATTTCTTGCCAAATGCTTACAATATGGTCGTGCAATAAAATAATGAAAGTATCCGGTTCTACCTTAAGTAGTCGCTAAATAAGATTTTTTACGGTAACTGCTGTTGTCGAAAGTGAAGTTTGATACAAGAGCTACTGATTTTCAAATGAAAATTCTGCGACCTGTCTGTTTAAATGTGCTTTTTGCCTTAATTGTGACAATTTGATAATTCATTTACCATCCTGTTTCAATAACAGATATTCATATTTACAAATGGAAATAAGTTTTTTATTTCGTAAATCAGATTGAAGAATCGAATATCGAAGAGGAACGGAGCGTTTCTTTTGGTCGTCAGTAAATATGAGAGCATCACACAAAGTTTTGTAGATCTACCAAGTCCTTGAACTCTTACAAATGTTCCAAATGAGTTATGTGCCTCGTCTTCTTCCAATTTCACAACCGTTACGAAGCGTTCAATCCTGTAATGAAGTTAGTATCTCAACAACCGCGGAAGTCATTGTTTTGAAATATTGCACCTTTGTTACAACACAAGAAAAACGGAACAAGTCCCAGAACTCTGACAATCCCAGAACCTGAATTATGTATTTTTTCGTCTTTCAATATCAATGCCGCTAAAAAGAATCTACTTCTATAACGAAAGGAATGTACAGGGTGTCCCAAAAGTAAGGTAACACTTACAAAGCTCAATAGCTCTGCTATTTCTCAGCCGATTTCATTCGGAAAACTATCATTATCTGCGGAATTCAATGAAATTATCTTTGCAATATATTTCAACGTTATGCATAAATTAAGATGGCGTCATTTTGACGTCATCTGTACCACTATTAAAATGACGTCACGGCCTAATTTCTCACAGCGTAAATATGCAGTAAAGCATATCATTCACAAAATATCCCATATATGTGCAAAGAAAGTTACAGTTTTAAAACAAAAGATCCACCAAGAACAGAACTAACGTACTCAATAATACCTAAATTTGAACGATCTCGGTCAGACTTTGGTGAACATTGAAGCAAAAGATCGGAAACATCCCGAAGCGCATAAAACATCTCAGCTTTGAATGAGACTGTAAATGGAAGTCTAGGAAAGTCGATTAGAAGATTTTTGTCTGAACAAGATTCGTTTAAATCATTAGTACAGTGAATTTTGAAATTTTATTTGAAACTTCCCCATATAATATTTAAATTATGAAATCAAAGTCTTTGGGAGACCAAGTCAAATGCTTAGATTTTCCTCGGCGGACACACGACAGATTTGAATGCATTCATCTAATTTCCGTGGATAGACTTGTGGTATAGTTCCCAAAACAAGAACATGACATTTTATTACAATATTGCTATCAAACATTCAAAGATAGTGTAGGAATAGTTCTGTGGACACATGTGAGGCAGTTATTAAAAACTTTATATAGCACAAGAATAAATCAAGTAAAGCGACAGATGGGACGTAATCTAGAGGACGTCATTTACTATAAAAATGACGTCATTGACAAAATAGGGTGTGTTCTATTTATCATACATAAAATATACAAATGGCATGATATTTTGATGAAATTTCTTTCATTTGTTTCTACACATAACCTTCTGTAATGTCATCGATATTGGTAATATACAATTGATATATTAGCCGAGATATATAAGGTTTTAAGTGTTACCTTACTTTTGGGACACCCTGTATTACGATAGTGAATGTAACGGTAGTGAAATCTATCGAAAATTCGTCGATTTCAATGATCTGAAGTGTATTATTTTGACAATTATCATTATTATTATTATCATTATTATTATTATCATTATTATTATTATTATTATTATTATTATTATTATTATTATATTATTATTATTATTATTATTATAATTATTATTAATCCATCTATTTATTCATTTATTTATCCATAAATTTAATAACTGAAACCTATTTTACAACATTCAAAGCGTGAGAAAATCCACAAACTTGGAGAAAATTTCTCTTATTGGCTATAATATAATGCCTTATTTATTCGTTCTTTTACGACACTAATTATTTGATCATTTTCTTGATATTCAAGATACGAAATGGGATTTTATACAAATCAAGAACATGTTTTATCAAAAATAGCAATTAAATGATAGCAAAAATGTTTCAGTTTAATTTCAATGGATATAAAATTGGATGATGCGTATACATATAGATAAAGTTTCCAGTATCATATTCCATGCAATTGTTTATTAACATATTACCACACAGTTACTCTTTTTGACTCCGCTTACACAAATGGCTTGGGAAAACATTGTGAAAAATGAAGAAATTGCTTGTGACAAGCAATTTCTTCATTTCCCACAATGTTTTCTACAAACAAAGACCAAAAGATTTTTTAAATTTCCTTCACTTGAAATTGTCGTCTTCTACATGTTTGAAATCAGATCAGTCTAAATTTTGCTGTTTGATAATGGGTTAATCCAAATAGTGGGACATGTTTTACTCAATTGTTTTTGAAAAAAACGATTACGCAACTAGTTTTATCGATGTGTAAGTATAACTCTGACTCTATGTCTCAACCTACCTTTGAGTTGTTGGGTCTGTAGCAGTCGATTTGTCTGTTCTTTTTGGCGATGTCAGACTTCATTCTGATTGAAGCCATATAATCAGCATCCAGTAAAATTCTTATCGGCGGATTTAATGTTCTCGATTCATCAATTGACGTCTCACATCTCAGGGCATCAAAATATCTGTTCGTAAAGCCATACCAAATGGCACAGAAGGCGTTCTTGAACACTCTCCCTGGCATCTGTAGATACCTTGCCCTTGGACCTTGTTCGCAGGCATTGATGATGGTCTCTCGGTCCATTTGTACGTATGATGGAATGTAGAACTGCTCTAAATCAGAGGATGGACAGGTATCAAGTTCGGCGAAACATAGCTTATCGAAACTAGCACTGTCATCATTTGGCGGGCTGAACACAACGTAGTCGTATAGCAAGACATTTTTCTCGTTAAAATCTGCGAAGGACCCGACAAAGTCTGCAGCAAACTCCGCATATAGGACACCAGACCACTCCTCGATATCTTCGACGCCATGACATCTCGCACACGCTGCATTTTTATAATTCTTGTCATGTGACGGAGAATAGACCGGGTAGAAATTTCCCCACGGAGCCGCCATTTCCTCCGAACTGCACGTGATGTTTTCTTTGTTATCCTGACACTTAGCAGCAATACATCCGTCTTGTGGTGGTTTAGATACGAAGTTGTATGATTTTATTCTCAGGTTCATTTGTCTCGATGTAGGCTCTAGGCATTCTGTTCTGGAAATGACGTCATCATCATCCCAGCAACAATCACGTGATTCGCTGCAATTTCTGTCACACGAACAGCCTTTAAATATAAAAAAGCCAAGAGTGACGTGAAATTAAGCGGGCGGCGAAATTTGGAATTCCAGCTGAGAAAACAATCGAAGAAAACTCAGAACTGCAAGCACATTTCATTTTCTTTCCGACCTTTGTACTTTAAATCATATGGGTATGTAATTTGACCCTTGACACATTCTATTGATTACTAATAACAAGGTTTTTTTCTACGTTCAATCTGATCGTCAACACTCTATCACAAATACGGCAGAACTTTTTTTTCAAATTAACAATTAATCTGTCCAATCTTTCGTTGGCTGAGAGCAAACAAATTTTTCTTCAAAGAAAATCTAATGGTTTAAGGGTGGGTAACGAAGTCTGACTGCTTCAATGGCTCAAAGTTGAAATTTCCATTGAATGTTTGCTCCATTATATCATATCACGTTCAGTCGATTTCAAGATATGAACACGCTTGAGATTAAACAGAACGTCATTCAACTGCGTGAACACCTAAAGCAAGTCTAGATATAACACTGACCTGTCACATTCGTCTTCTCTAATGCCTTAGAATCAAACACTTTACGTTTTTTCCGTTCAGATAAAATATTGACATGACATCTTGAACACGTGACGTAATTGGCGACGAATAATTTCATTGGTCGATTCGTTTCTTTTTACGTATTCGTATAATATATTCCCCCCGAAAATCTAGGTACCACTTCTAGAGCTAGCACCACTAGCTTTAATAATAAGTTTAAAATAAACTACATTCTACTAATCTTCTCTTTAATGCTAAAAAAGGGAACATGAGCGAACTTTTCCAACTTTTCTTTGTCTCCGTAATAATACCCTCTGGTTCCGCTCATACATCATGAAACTGTAAAATAGCTTTAGAAATCGAGTACCAGTCTCGCGCGAGACTGTCAAAACGATAGTCGGCCAATGAAATCATTTGCTGATAATTACGTCACCAAAAACGTGACATCGATTATCTAACGAAATTACCCATCGTTACATCTGACCCAGATTGGCAGTTTCCCTTTGAAAATTTGACAACAAACCTCAAAATCACCGAATTTTCAATTTTTTTTGGTTTGCAGAAGACGAATGTGGCAGGTCAGTGTTAGATTTAAACTTGCATTTGGTGTTCATGCAGTTTAAATGACGTTTTGTTCGATCTCAAGCGTGCTCATATCTTGAAATCGACTGAACGCGATAGTGTCAATGGAGCAAAGCGTCGGTGTAAATTTCAAATTTGTGCCATTGTAGCAGCCAGACTGCATTACCCGACCCTAAACAAATTTTATTTTCGTTGAAGAAAAATATAATGGCTCTCAGTTAACGAATAAGTGGACAAATTATCTGTTTATTTAAGAGAGCCTGACAGGAACCATCAAGATTTTTTGGAAACTCAAAAATTTTCGATATTCATTTTTTACTTTAAACTGACCACAACAATTAAACTAGACATATGATGCCATTCGTTTTCATTTTTTTTCCTTTTTTCTATTTTTTGGGGATTTTTTTGTTGTTGCCATGGATACTGAGGAAATGAAATGATTTTTCACGATTTTGAAGTAGATTTTATTTACATTTACAAATATATAATATACTTCAATACATTATATCATAATTCAATAACATATCAAATTTCACAAAAGAATGTTTTTAAAACTTTAAACCTTATATTTATGTTGCTATGGTTACCAAAAGTTGACCTACTTTTCAATAATTCACAATTTTGAAAAAATGCCCTCATATAAAATCGTTTTTTAAAAATCTGCAACCAGATACACATAAACCACGCAGTGTCTATAATTGATGAAGATTTCCTTTACAAGAATCATCAATAAAATTTTGAGGCACTCTGAAGGGAAATGTGAAAAAAATGCCCAAAAATCACAAATTTTGGAAAAAATGAGAAATACCATGAATAGATTTAACCGTAAACATATGCACAGTTTTGATCATTTTACCTCAAAAACAGCATAAAAACAATTTATTAGGTTGAGAAACATGTTATAAGTACTTGGACATTTCCATAGCAACCGTTTTTATTCCCTAGCAACCGTTTCTTTTCCTTGGCAACATCATGAAAAACGGAATTTTAAGTAAAAAAAAATTTCATTCTGACATATAAAATAGGTAATCTTGAAAATAAAATGACAAGATTGATAATCTATTATGTATGAAATTTCACCACTGAAACATTTCAAAGGTTTACAACATACAAGTATGTTGCTATGGAGACCATAAACAACACATATTCAGACTTTCTCGAATTTGAGAAAAAACCCTTGTATTATGACGATTATTTTTCAAAACTGCAACTAGATGAACATGAAATATTTAGTGTTTTATATTGAGGATAAGTATATTTACAAAAATCATCAATATAAATTTGAAGCATTTTTGGGAAAAAAGTGGAAAAATTGCATGAAATATCGCGATTTTTGGGAAAATCATAAATATCAATACTGGAGTTAATCTCAATCATATGCACAACTTTGAACTAATGTACTTCAAAAACAACAATTAAACAAATAACTATGTTGAGAAACAAGTTATAACTACTTTTGCATTACCATAGCAACCATTTTTATTCCTTAGCAACCGTTTCTTTCCCTAAGCAACATCATGAAAAACGGAATTTTTACGTGACAAAATATTTCATTCTGACATATGAAATAGGGAATCTTGAAAATAAAATGACAGGATGAGTAATCTATGATGTATGAAATTTCACCATTGAAACATTTCAAAGGTTTACATCATGCAGGTATGTTGCTATGGAGACCACAAACAATACATACGCAGACTTTCTCGAATTTAAGAAAAAAAAAAAAACAAAAAAAAAAAACACTGATATTATGACGTTTATTTTTCAAAAATGCAACTAGATGAACATGAAACACTTAGTGTTTTATATTGGGGATAAGTATATTTACAAAATTCATCAACATAAATTTGAAGCATTTTTAGAAAAAAGGGGGAAAATTGCATGAAATATCGCGATTTTTGGGAAAATCATAAATAATAATACTGGAATCAAACTCAATCATATGCACAACTGTGAACTAATGTATTTCAAAAACAAAAATTAAACAAATAATTATGTTGAGAAACAAGTTAACTACTTTTGCATTACCATAGCAACCATTTTTATTCCTTACCAACCGTTTCCTTCCCTAAGCAACGTCATGAAAAACAGAATTTTTACGTGACAAAATATTTCATTCTCACATATAAAATAGGTAATCTTGAAAATAAAATAAAAAAAATATAGGGTTAAGAAACATGTTAAAAGTACTAAGGAATTACCATAGCAACCATTTTCATTCCTTAGCAACCATTTCTTTCCCTTAGCAACAGCTTTAAAATACGAGTTTTGATTAAAAATTAGCTTCATCTCTGAGCATGAAAACTGAAATGTAAACTTTGGATTGGTTGTCTTTCTACCATAAAATATTTTTTGAAAGAAAAATATTGAAAAAATTGAAATTAATGGTTGCTGTGGTAACCCAAATTTATGATTTCCCAAAAATCGCGATATTTCATGCAATTTTTCCACTTTTTTCTCAAAAATGCTTCAAATTTATGTTGATGAATTTTGTAAATATACTTATCCCCAATATAAAACACTAAGTGTTTCATATTCATCTAGTTGCAGTTTTGAAAAATAAACGTCATAATACCAGTGGTTTTTTTCTTAAATTCGAGAAAGTCTGCGTATGTGTTGTTTGTGGTCTCCATAGCAACATACCTGCATGATGTAAACCTTTGAAATGTTTCAGTGGTGAAATTTCATACATAATAGATTATCAATCTTGTCATTTTATTTTCAAGATTACCTATTTTATATGTCAGAATGAATTTTTTTACTTAAAATTCCGTTTTTCATGATGTTGCCAAGGAAAAGAAACGGTTGCTAGGGAATAAAAACGGTTGCTATGGAAATGTCCAAGTACTTATAACATGTTTCTCAACCTAATAAATTGTTTTTATGCTGTTTTTGAGGTAAAATGATCAAAACTGTGCATATGTTTACGGTTAAATCTATTCATGGTATTTCTCATTTTTTCCAAAATTTGTGATTTTTGGGCATTTTTTTCACATTTCCCTTCAGAGTGCCTCAAAATTTTATTGATGATTCTTGTAAAGGAAATCTTCCTCAATTATAGACACTGCGTGGTTTATGTGTATCTGGTTGCAGATTTTTAAAAAACGATTTTATATGAGGGCATTTTTTCAAAATTGTGAATTATTGAAAAGTAGGTCAACTTTTGGTAACCATAGCAACATAAATATAAGGTTTAAAGTTTTAAAAACATTCTTTTGTGAAATTTGATATGTTATTGAATTATGATATAATGTATTGAAGTATATTGTATATTTGTAAATGTAAATAAAATCTACTTCAAAATCGTGAAAAATCATTTCATTTCCTCAGGATCCATGGCAACAACAAAAAAATCCCCAAAAAATAGAAAAAAGGAAAAAAATGAAAACGAATGGCATCATATGTCTAGTTTCATTGCTGTGGTCAGTTTAAGGATCTTCCTTTCTGCCGATTTTTACCGTAAAAAAAGCGCGAAGTAGTGCCGTAAAACTTCTACATATAAAAACGATAAAAATGAAAAAGAAATCAGTTCTGTTTATAATTCTGATATAAATTATCGATATAAAGTATTCTCTCAAACATAAACAGTCAATATTCTTGATTACGAAAATCTAGAATTTTCACGACATTGAAGTCAAATTATGAGCATCGCCTCAATCCCCATAATCGCCTCACTCGAAAATCCTGCCTCCTGCGCTTGTCATGCACTTTCGTGACTATAGTTCACTTAAAAGAATATATTAGGATACCTTTCGATTACCTTAAATCGTGAAATTATCATAAATTTAACAGTGGGACACCTTAAATCGATTGGCCTCGACCGGAAATATTCCTATATCCGGTGAAAAACATGAGCTCGAACATGCGATCTAAATCACGAATTCTTCCAATCTTAAGGATTTTTGAGATCAAATACCTAGATTTGCAGTTTAATTGGAGTGTCCACTCGGTTCTGAGCGAGTAAGTACTTTTTATTTTACTGTTTTATCTACTTAATCATGCAATTTTGGATGCAAGCTATATTACCGGAAGTGTCCAGAATCCGGATATTTACCGATAGGGACCATACCAGTGCCCCTGTCTGTTTGGCGATCGACCTCGAATTACAAAATTGTTCAGTGAATTTCTTCGGGGTTCGTCTTCCTTTCTGGTTTAACTAGGATTATGATTTGTTAATCATAACATTTTGAATGTAAACAGGCATTAACTCTTTCCCAAACAACACCTAGTTTTGATGGTTCTAAAAAAAACGAAACATGACAAAACATTGAGGCAAAAGAAGAATATTCTGATTATCATTTTCTTGAATATAATATACACAATTCCGATCTTTATTAACATCGATTTTGTCGTCTGCAACAGCTTTGAATTGACCAAACGCCGACTGTCAATCAAAAACATCGATTAGCCAATGGACGATCAGAAAAAAAAGTCATGCCCCAATTGTTCTTCGTTGCACATGTGGTTGTATCGATTTATCGACTGACAATCAAAACAATCGACATGCCAATGGCAAAGAATTTTGTGCTAACAATAGACTAGGTTTACCATTATGTTTTGATAAACCATCGGTGTTGTTGTAAAATCTCGTAACTACGGCTTAAATCAAGCCGTAGTTACGAGATTTTATAACAACACCTACGAAATACTATTTTGTTTGTCCGAATTTACGTCACGATTATCTGGATAAAATCGTTCCCTATTAACGATCACTTCCCCCATTTTTTCAATTTGTTTGTATTAAATTCTATGTTGGGCGGAGCGACCTGTCGATTGGCATTTGGTCAATTGGACCACCCTTTAGAAAATTTTGTCGTTTGGGAAAGGGTTAGATATGTCATTGTTAAATGATGGATTTTCTGTCTTACATGCAGGGATGTCATTATGTTTTGAAGCAACATTTAATTTGGAAAACAGCAGATCAGGCTGGGTTTTTTTCGGCTGCATACCTGATGTAAACTTTGTAGCTCCAGAAAAAACAAACCATTTTTTGGTGATTTTTAAATGATGGTTTTGATTGGCAATCGGTTAATAATGACATCCCTGCTCACATGACACTGACAGCATCTGATTCAAAGTATTTGTTTATGTTTCAGGTATAACAATGTCTGTTCAGTACAAACCATCACCCTGTTTGGATTTTGTTGTGTGTGTTTTTTCCTCAATAATTTAACAGGTAAGTTTGTTGTAATTTATATTCAATAGTTCACACAGAAAAGCTTTAAATTGTAAACGGAATGTGCAATGGCACTTGTAGTAATATTTTGTTTGCCATCAAAGAAATATAGTGACAATGTGAACTGTTTATCAGTATGAGTCTGATGTCCATACTCAGTTTTCACCTCTATTAAGCAGGCCCGATGGAAAAGGGGGGCTAGGGGGGGGGGCTTAGCCACCTCATTTTGGACAAAAATGCCAAATTTTCCTTATTTTACACTGAAAATTTACTGAAAATCCAATTTATAGTTACTCTTGAAGTAACATGTGACTTGTCAGTTTATCAGTTTATAAGATAAACAAAACCACACCATTAATGATAAATGTCATTCACTTCACAAATATTATACACTTTTTAACATCAAAATTTGATTTTTGTAGGAATTTATGTTGAATGTGTTTTAGCTGGATAACCTTTCTCACATGTTTAATCTATATTTTTACATTTTCAGGGATGCCGGTATTTCTTCTTGCAGACAAAGGTCTAATCCATGGGATGGGTTAACACTCAGTCTAATGTGTAGCTATTTACATCACTACCAACTGATCCAAGGGGACATGAAACCAACACTCAGTCAACTTTCTACAACTTATCATCAAAGAATTTGTCTTAGGAAGTGAACATGGTGTTACAGGAACTAACCCAAGCCTCACATTGAGCCTTTTATATTGTTCCAGCAATACCAGTTAAACAGACAAGGAAAGAAGATAGAGCTTACACAGACAACATGACATTCAAGATGACTCATCAGATGTTCATGATTGCAATGAATAGTTTCATGCTTCATTCAGATATGGAATAGAAATGCTTAGATTTTAAAATGCTTTCATGCATGAGTATCATGTCATTCATAGTAACTCTAACAAAATTAAGATTAGGTTTCCCCAAATTATAAAACTATAGGCAAATCCAAACCAAACAGCACTTTAACCCATTACCATGATACAATGACTCTTTGACTCTTAGGTTTACAAAATAATAGCTTTAGAAAACATAGTGGAAAATGAAGAAATTGCTTGTGACAAGCAATTTCTTCATTTCCCACAGTGTTTTCTACCTAAAAGACCAAAAATTTGAAAATTTTATTCACTTGAAATTGTCGTCTGCAATATCTTTGGATTTGGACCAGTCTAAAATTTTGTTGTTTGGTAATGACACAGAAAATATTAAAGGAAAAGAAGGAAATGTTTGCAGTCAATAGTCATCATTGACTTAATATTTTTTTTTTGTTTTCTAAAATCTTCTTTAATTTGAGCCAACAGAAGTAGGGATTGTCAATCCCCATTTTAATCTTGAGCTGCCTGGGCTATGGAATGGCATTAGTGATAATAAATGGAAAACGTAAAATTTTAATGCTTCTGCTGCAGACAATTAGTTTAATAGTGATGAATAAAAAATGTATAATGCATGTAATACTTATTGCTAAGAAAATATTGAGACAAAAGGAGAAAATACTTGTTATTTGCATTTTCATCTTTTGTCTCAAAAAAGTTTTCATAAATCTTTCTTTCATATGGCCTCAAAAAAGGTCTTGTTTGGGAAAGGGTTAAACAAGTCATTTTATTTTAAGTAAGGTTGTTTAAGATTGATGGGATAGTATTGATGTATGGCCGCTTGTCTGTAAATGAAAGTCTTTATCCATGTTGATTTTTAGCTCCACTGGCTGACAGGCCAGCGGGCTATTGTCATGGCGCAGGGTCCGTCGTGCGTGCGTCCATGCGTGTGTGCGTCCGTCCGTCCGTAAACTTTTCCTTTAAAAATCGTCTTCTCAAAAACTACCTGATGGATTTCAACCAAACTTCACAGGAATGATCCTTGGGTGACCCTCTCTCAGATTCCTTCAAAGAATTCTGATTGAAGTAGAAAGTCTGGAGTTATCTGCCCTTGAATGTCAAAAATGGCCGTTTTGACTTTATTTTCACTCTAGCAACTACAATTATTGACCAATCAAGACAAAACTTGGTCTGAATGATGGTGACTATAAGATCTTGCCTGGGTATAATTTTTCAGCCTGATCTTAATTTTACATCATGAGTTATGTGCCCTTGACATTGATTAAATTGCCATATTTGGCTTTATTTGGACTTTGTTTTCACTTCAGCAACTACAAATTTTAACCAATCAACACAAAACTTGGACAGAATGATGGTGACTATAAGATCTTGGTTGTGTGTAATTTTCAGCTAGATCTGAATCTTACATTATGAGTTATGCGCCCTTGAAATTGACATATTTTGTTTGTTCTAAAAATAGATTTATTTCTGTGAAATTGATCTTTGACTCCATGACCTTGGTATGTATATCAAAATGTTTGTTATCCCAATGCCTGCAACATAGAAATATATAATGTATGAACAAAAAGTTAATAGTTTTCAAGATAATTGTCATTTTCTATTTGTTCGAAAATAGATTTATTGACTGTGACCTTGACCTTTAATTCGATGACCTTGATATAGATCTATATATAAAAATGTTTATTATCCAAATGCCTAAATTTTTGTAATGTACTTGTATGAACAAACCTCAATAGTTTTCAAGATAATTGGCATTTTCTATTTGCTCTAAAAATAGATTTATTGATTGTGACCTTGACCTTTGATTCTATGACCTTGATATATATATAAATGTTTGTTATCCCAATGCCTACAATATTGTAATATACATGTATGAACAAAAACTCGATAGTTTTCAAAATAATTGGCATTTTCTGTTTGTTCTAAAAATAGATTTTTTGATATGTGACCTTGACCTCTGACCCCATGACCTTGATTTATATATCAAAATGTTTGGTATCCAAATGCCTACAATATTGTAATATATATGCATGTACATAAAGTCAACATTTTTCAAGATAATTAACATTTTCTGTTTATTCTAAAAATAGATTTATTGTCCTTGACCTTGACCTTTGACCCCATGACCTTGATACATATATCTAATTGTTCGTAACCCCAGTGCCTACAATTTTGTAATATATATGTATATATAAAAACTCTATAATTTTCAAGATAATGAACTTTTTTCTGTTTTCTAAGCATATATTTATTGTCTGTGACCTTGACCTTTGACCCCATGACCTTGATACAAATATCAAAATGTTCGTTACCTTAGTGCTGACAATTTTGTAATACATTTGTCTATACAAAAAGTCAATAGTTTTCAAGATAATTAACATTTTCTGTTTTTTTCTAAAAATAGAATTACTGTCTGTGACCTTGACCTTTGACCCCGTGACCTTGGTATGTATATAAAAATGTTCGTTATCCCAATGCCTACAAAATTGCAATATATATGTTTATACAAAAAATGAATAGTTTTTGAGATAATTTGTTTTTATGGGTTTTTTTCCCCATTTTTGTAAGAAAAAAATGACCAAGGGAGATAACTCAGACTGAAATATTGGAAAAAGTACCTCGCTACCCCCTATTTTTCTTTCCACCAAAGTTTTAAGGATAGTTTATGCTTTATTCTTAGAAAGTATGAAAAAAAGTTAGTCACTAGAAATATTGTAGATTTTTATTTAAAATATAATCCACATCTTGTTTTATCTTGTTATATGTGCGACTTAAATATGTTACTAAATATGGACAAAATACATATTTTCTACATTCAAAATCTCGTTTTTCTTTTTTTATCTAACAAAGGAAGGTTCAAAGTGTACTCTGTTGAAAAAATTATGTTGATCAACCCAATGATATCTCTTATAGCTTAAAAACTATTGTACATAAATTTTATAGTGTATTTTGCAACATTTTGCAACTAAATAACATGCAAAGTTCAATTGATCGTGCTGCAAAAACAAGCGCACTACCATATTGTTTTCTTTGCATTTTTGTAATCTACAAAAGTGACTCTTGAAAATGATATATGTTTAAAAAAAAGTTAGTCACTAGAAAATTTTGATATTTCACAAGGGAAGATCCTTAAAGTAAAAAAATGAATATCGAAAATTTTTGAGTTTCCAAAAAAAGCTTGATGGTTCGTGTCAGGCTCTCTTAAAAAAGTTACGCCGTATTTTGTGATAATGGGAAGTTGATCAGATTGAACGTAGAAAAGTCCCTTTACTAATAAAAGGTTCATTAGGTACCAGGAGTCAAATTATACTTTACAGACATCTTTGCTTTACATGACAAAGACATTGACAAATGTTAATTTTTGGTAACAGGCCTCTGGTCCAAAATACAATACATCATTCAGTTTCAAACATACAGAATAAGCTAGTCCCTATATATCGTTCCTGATTATGTATAAATAATGAGTAATATACTTAGTATATTTAAAAACGCAGAGTTTTCAAAGCCTTAAATCAAGATAATATAAGATGTTAAAAGAAATGAAAATAATTGTAATGAATCTCCCACAAGTTTTTAAACATGAATAGAAATGATAAGAGTTAGTAATTATAGATCATTTTACGGCGCCATAGCAAAAACGTTAAACACGTTGGCGCTGCGTAAATTTGATTCACGTGAAACTCGAGTTAAATTGCAACATGTTCATAAAGTTTATCTATAGGGACACTATCAGTTTCATCGAAATATTCTCAATTCTATCAGTCTGTCTCGTCTTGAAAATGTGAGGAACCAATGTTTTGGAATGCATTTTCTTGGTTTTTCACTGAACGTAGGATGCCGTAACTTATCAATATCACGACTAACGACACTATGGCTAGGCCACATACTGTGGTTACACACTACTGGCCTGTTATGTACCCTATAGAACATGCTTGGGATGCGTGTATTCACGTACCCAACCACCCAAAACGTTGCAAAAACTTCGTATTCCTGTTATTCAAGAGCGGAACAAAACGCAACAAGAGCTTTCATTGCGAGAAAAGTCCTTTCTATGCGACGACGATGTAAGGCTTTAATTCAAGCTTTAGGTTGGCACACACTTGTTACTAATTGATTTGACCCCTCTCAATTAAAAATAATCAAATTTTATTCCGACGTGTTTCCATAGCATCTTCTTCCTTTAGAGTTTATGGAATTAGATAAATGAACGAAAAATAAATCCGCATTACGTAGCCTTTGCTTGTCATTTCCATCCTATCAGAGAACGAAGTATCTCTGCGGAATTAAATGTACTCAGTATATTAAAGGGTTAATTTTTTGTGGTCGTTAACATTCGGAGAGTCCCAAGAAATACTAACGCCCGAGTGCGAAGCACGAGGGTCGTTTTCGTATTTTGCGGGCCTCTGTGAATGTTAACGACCAAAAATACGTGAATTGACGCTATTATTGCATAAAAAGCATAAAATTCCAATGATTACTTAGCCCGAACCCTTTGATATGTGGGAAAAATGAACTGAGGTGAGATAAAAAAAATGTCCGCCATTGTTGTTTTGTTCTGGTAAATGTTCCAAGATTTTTTTTGTTTTGCGTGACGTCGGTAAAACGACGTTACGTCATAATTTAGCGCCAAAGGCTAACGTCGCTTATTTTCCGGGAAAAGAGACAATTATTGATTTTGATGGGTCAAATCGAGGATGTTATAGTGCAAAGCCGGTCCGATATCGCACTGAAAAACGACCGGTTTTTCACGATATCCACCCGGTTTCTTCTCGTTATTCAATGCTGATAACGGCCCGAAAACACACAATTTATGCAATAATGCGTAAAAAGGGATCGTTTTGTTTTTTCCGAGGGCTGAGCAAATGGTTCGTATAATTTGTTTATACAATTTGAATTAAGAAAGCAAAGCAATTTAGGTTTTTGATATGTTTCAGATATATTAATTAAGTCCCTAGGAACATCAATTCTGATCCTTTTGTTTGTGCCATTTTTTGTATATTTTTCGAAAACATTTTAACTGGGACAAGTATTCACTTTTTTACCATCACCTTGTAGATATTATTGCCCTTGTACCAGATCTTATCAGAGAAAAAGAAGCGTTTAGCTGCTTTTCTAATTAGATTGCGAAAAGCGTATTAATGTATTTAGAACTTTAGGTGTACCATTAGTTATCTGCCCTTGACTAGTGATGGCCATTTTCGCAAAATTACCCTTATGTTTTAAAGTCATATAGCAAGTTATTCTGAATGGATAATTTCAAATGTTATATCAATCTAGAGACTTTAAAAGTCTATTCCGTTCAGTGATTTAAACTTACGTTTAAGGTCCTAAACCGTGTGCACTAGGGCTTTGGAATTTGATGGGTAGAATTGTCTTATGATCCACTACCAACACACCAAACATAATTGTGGTACAACAAAAAATGACCCTATTTTGTGGGGTGGTAGATTTCGATACCGGATCTCACATAAAGACAAATAATGGAATATTGAACAATCTATATTTCCTGAACCATTTGGCCAAGGACTTTCCAGTTTGGTGTGCAGAAATATTATATTGTTCTCTATTTGCATACTTAGTGAAAACATGCAAATTGACCTTTTATTTTGGGGAATTAATTACCATTTACACAAATAATGAAATTTGGCCCATTTCCCTCCTGGCAAACCATATTTAATAGACCTTAATGAAAAATTGTGTATGTATCATGGCAGCATGACTTTCAGTTGTCTTCCTGCAAAACAAATTGGCTGTATTTTGTGGGTCTGTGATGAGAAAGAAGAAATCATATATATTCAAAGCCACAATGTACTCTAAGGTAAACGATAAATGCCATTATGACCCTCTTATTATACTTACACATTTAGGTAAGTAACGCACCTGTTCAAACACAACTGATTTTAAAAATGTGTTTAACAGAGTAAATTCCTATTTCAGTTCAAATGGAAAGAATATCACCATTTCTTCAATTTTGCCGATATAATCCTTTATGGAGTCCAGTGGACCCCAACTGGGGTCCCATGGACCCCAAGATTCTTTTCGGCTATAGTATTAAGGGGGATTGCTCCAGTTTTTCGGAGCACTCTGTCATTACTGTAGTTAATTAAATGTTTCGTACTGATATGTTTCGCTACCATATTTTCAATAATATAACACATCTTTACAATTTACCATTTTCGACGGTAAAAGTGTATTTATTATGCGAAACAGATTTCCTCGAAATGGAAATCGATTATTTAGAGCAAGACAGTCGTAAGTGTGCATGCCGTTACCACAGTTTTGCGTCATTTTATTCATGTGTAGCTGATAAAAATTGCTGTAATTCACAAATAAGTGCGCTGACCTATACCTTTTCTTTTTGAATTATTACCAGGACATGTTCCTAAATACAATGAGGGGGTGTTATCAAAAATTTTCTATTATGTAGAACTTGAAATATTTCCAAAAATTTGCGAAATTTGACATAAAACACTCCAGCTTTGTAGATCTAACCGAACACGTTAGCATGCTGTTTTATACATTTACACCTTTATAATAGCACATATTTTTGGTTTTCTGTTCTTAATAAATGTAAGACGTTACTTTAAATCCATTTTCGGGACTAAACGATGAATATAAAGCATTTTATTAGTATTTTATTGACCTCAGACAGGTGCAAGAAATTGTGCAATTTTTCGATGTAGGGGTATGTGATACGAATGCCTATAAAATTCAAACAAGATCGCTGACCATCCATTTTATTTTATTTTTCAATTGGTAATAACATACATGTAATTTCAACATACAAAATATAAATAAATTCTATTATTGGGTAAAAATTTAGGAAACTGGAGCATTCCCCCTTAAAACCGTTCAGTTTACATGGAAAATATTTTGTGCCAAGAATCATCGATGGACTGGTATAGATTACATAAAATATAAATGATGTAGCTTTTTAAAATGACACGGTAGATATACACAAAATACCCCTTGGGGTTCATTGGACCATAAAAGCCCGGATTATGGTTAAAAAGAGACTTAACATATACACAAAAGTGATTGATCGAAAGAAATATTTTAAAACTATTTTCTGGAAAAAAATATGGGTATAGTTGAAAAATCACATTTTTAGAAAAATGCACGAAATGGGAATTCTGAACAAGTCTCAAAGGGGTAGGCTATCATTGCGTCTTTAAAGCTAGCTTGTGACTCAACATCTAAATATAGACAAGGCAATTGCTTGTGACAAGCAATTTCTTCATTTACCACAATGTTTTCTACATAAAAATACCGAAAAATTCAGAATTTCATTCACTTCAAATTGTCGTCTGCATCATCTTTGATTTTGGAATAGACAAAAAATTTGCCGTTTTGTTATGGGTTAATATGTCATTTTTATACATTTAACCCTTTCCCAACTGTGGAATTAAATAATATACTAGTTCGAAATGACAAAGGGTGTAAATTTGGTCTTAAAAATAACCATGAGGTTGTTGAAGATGGAGGTAAAGATGCTGGCCTTCAGCATCTTCCTCTTTTCTCCAATAATTTCTGAGTTCTCATTTTTTTCTGATAGGCAGGTTAAAACTAGTCTTTGCCAATCACCGGTTCCAAATCAAAAGCAGGCATTATTTTGGGAAAGGGTTTACAAAAACACGCCTTTACTGATGACGGCTATATGCTTATCATAATTATGTCAAGTTTTTTTTATTATTATTTTTTATTTTATTTTTCTCCATACTGCAACTTTTCAAAGGGAAATGCTTATTTTGAGCATTTTGTTTTTATCAATTTTCGGTATTCAATATTACATTAAAAATGGGGGTGGGTAGAAAAGCCCAAAAGCTATAGAAGTATTGTTCTAAAATACTTAGGTGGTAACCCAATTATATAGAGAGGTCATAGATACCTATTTAGTTGCAAATTGTATCATGTACATAATAGTGTTTGCCGAGGTATATTTTCCTCAAATGGCCCAATTTTGAGGTGATCCAGTGGAATATGAAAGCCTCTGCAGAAAATAAAATTAGAATAAACCAAGTTGGTAATTTTGAATGGCTCAGATGTTGAGAGAGAAGGTGAAAATGCTGAATACCAGCATTTTACCCTTTTCCCTTCATAATTTGGCTTTTCTCTGGTACGGACATTAAAACCAGCCTATGTTAACCACTGGTCCCCCCTAAATTAAAACTAAAATAATCTGTCTTTAAAGAACATGGAAAGTTTATAGAAAAGGCAGATTACTCGCCATTTCTATTTCTCTTTCCAATTTCTTAATTTATTCCAAAATTATATAACTTACAGATATCATACTTGGCAATGGGTCCTTTTAAATGTGGCATGGATAAGATAATCAATATAGTATTATTACTAGTATATGGATAATATTTGTTTCACGCAGATGACATTGTTTATGCTTTTGTATTTGTAAGACTGCTTGTTTTATGGTAACAATCCTTTGACTGGATTGTTAAACCAATAAAGAATTTGATTTGATTTGCTTCCGACACATTTTTTTCTGTTGTCAACCAGGCATTAATTTCGTTAAAAAAAGGCTTTTAAGTAAACATGAAAAACATAAGGAAAAAAGTTACCTAGGCAACACCCGTTTTCTTGTGACGTCACGTCGTTGTCATTCTTTTGTGGTTTCTCACAAAAGTGTTGGTTGGGACACAAGTTAGATATATCTGGTAACATCTGATCCCAATCTGCACCCGTCCAATCTTTATCCTTCAACATCCAGCCAGTATTCCACATAAGGAACACCCAAACAATGATGTTGGGTATGGCATGCATCGTCAGGCGTAACCCTATGTGGGTAAATTAGACGAATTAGAATATAATGTTGTCCAAAGACTTGTTAAAGTGTAGTTTAAATCCTTTTCCTAAATAGTCCCATGTTTTCAAGTCCATTAGAGATTAAAATAATTATGCTAAAGAAGAAAAAATCGGACAAGCAGAGATTCTTCTTTTTGTGCCAATTATTTTCTGTTCTAAATGGTACACTTTTCTTTTTCAATAAATACAACTTGTGCATTGTATATATTTTTGCGTCTTTGTCAGCTTTAAAACATGCCATTATCACAATTCGACGTGCGATTGGCTTTAGAAAGATTAGTTTGGCAAGAAATGGTAGAATAAAATGAAATTATGTTATTAATGGAAACGATGGGAGATGAAATTCACTTAGTATTTAAATGTGCTTTTTCCAAAAATAAAGAGAAATGAGCTACGAATAAGCTATATTTAGTTTAGCCTTTTTTCAAAGCTTAGTCTAGTAACCTTAAGAGATGATGCAATTTATTAAGATGCCGGTAAGCAAAATATAAAGGCATCAGTGAAACATTTCAGAGATTCAGATGAAATGAGTTATAAAGGCAATAATTGCTTAAAGAGTGACAAACTCTTTAATTCATAGAAAAGTCGGGAATCTGCAAGAAGTAAGAAAGCACCCATACATGCGTTTCTAAAATGATTTATTTCATAATCATATTGACCCCTTCCCAACCTCACCCTGCAATGTTTTGCGCTTAGTTATTGATAAAACAATCATTTATTTTTATGCGATTTTTTTGCATACGTTCTAAATCTAACATACACGGCGACGACAACTAGGTGATACTTAAGTTTTACCGTATTACGCATGAAAAACAGAATCAAACATTGATAATGAATTAAATATCATATCAATATTAAACTATATCATTATTTATATACCACTAAACACATTACCACATATAGTAAATCCTAGTAATAGATAGTAGTAGAATAGAGATGTAGTTAAAGGCCAAGGAAGCATCGCGGTAAATAAGGAAATTGCTTGTGACAAGCATCTTCTACATTTTCCACAATGTTTCCTACCTAAAAATATACCAGATTATGTTAAAATTCCTTCACTTGAAATTGTCTCTTGCAACATCTTTGTCTTTGCAACATTCTAAATTTTTGCAATTTGGTAATGCGTTAACCCATTACCAAATTCAAAGATGTTGCAGACAACAATATCAAGTGAAGGAAATTTGAAAAAAAAATGGTCAATTTGGGTAGAAAACATTGTTGGAAATGAAGAAATTGCTTGTCTCAAGCAATTTCTTCATTTTCCACAATGTTTTCCAAAACCATAAACGTGTAAGGAGTCAAAAAGAGTCACTGTGGTAATGCGTTAATACAAAATTCTGATCAATACCTTAAGATAAGATCCTCTTCAATTTCAAACCTGAACTGTTGGGTCTGCATTAATGTATCAATTTTATACAAAATGTTCGCTGCCAGCAGGCTTAATTTAATAATTAATCCTTTCCCAAACGGCAGGACTTTTCAGAGACGACAAAGGCATTATGTAGTATGTACGAGTAAGTAAATTGATATAAATGATTTATTTCGTATAATATAGAATAGATTGTTTTCAGGGGGTTATGTGAAATTGGTGATGACCAGTATTTTGCTATTTTCCTCTAAATGTTTTCAGAGACTGTGTTTCCTATTTACATAAAAAGCTTGTTTTAGGAAAAGGTCATTTGGCTTTATAATGACAAGGCGACGTTTTCCAATGACGTACATGGCTAGCCAATTACAAAGCTACTGCATGGCATGCAAAAATTACTGACTGAACCAAACTAAGAAATGTCTCGGATTACATATCCAAGGATCTCAATCCATTTGGGTTCGATTCCTATCGTCTTCGTTACCCTTTTTCTGATTTCTAAGATATCAAATAAAAACAATCTAAGAAAAATCTTGGATTGGATATAATGTGAGAAAATATTGGGTGTGACCAGGTCTTTTTTAGGAAAGGGTTAAGTTTCAGAATGCAGAATACAACTGCACCTATTACCGAACGAGCATAGTTACCGGTTCATGAAAACGCAAATTATACATGTGCAAATTGTAATATGCAATTTAACTTGATTAGAATCAGCAACTTCATTTGTTTACTAACAAATGAAACACTCTATTTCATTTCCATTCGGGGTCTGCATCTGTTTTATTATTGCTAATATGAAGTATTAATTCCTAATGATGAAAAAGTCATGATAGCGAAATCGGTTTCTTTTAACAATCACTTCTTTTAACAATCATTTTTTTTCAAATGATGTTACAACCCAATCGGAAATATTGTTCCATTTTAAAATATGCGTAATGTAATTGTCACAATACACTCCTCAAAAGTTCTAATTGGCCACTTTTTGAACTCGTTTTATTCAAAAATGGCTAAAACATAAAATCTGAAATTTTGACAGTTATTTATCTATTTGATAAAGATTTCGAATAAACAAATTATAACACCGATTGTTTAATTTTACACAAATAATAGGTGAAAAACACGTTTTTGTCAAGCATGCACGTAAAACACGTGCGCTATTCAAAACTCTTAAATATTAAACACGTTGTGTCCTACACAGCCTAGAACCCACGAAAAACAGAAAACATTATCAAAATCAAGTAATTCGAATACGTCAGAGAGCTTGGCATGATCGAATATGACAGGTCAAATATGGGGGTATGTTGTCAATAAAGTTTTCGACCATTCCTTCATTACAATAAAACAAATAATATTCTAATATGGTTTCTAGTGCCTTTAATAGTAATTATTAGAATTTTCAATCGTCACAATCCTGCGTGAAAAGGGCTGTTCCAGGAATTTCGAATGACCGGAAGTGGATATGTTAATATGACGCCGACAAAGCCGATTGACATCGGGTACACTTTCTGTACGTTATATTGTTTGATTCAACCATAATTTACATAGAAAATGTTATCAGCGCAATTTGTATGCCATTGGGTAAAATTACCCATTTTTCGGCCATTTCCAAGAATATCTGGAAACCATTCTCGTCAAAGATACCATCCATGTGTCATTATTCGATAGGCACCCGCCACATATTGGCTTTAAGGTTTACGAACTGAGAATGAAATGCAGAGCCAGAGGCGAAATTTGAAAAGTGTCAGTAATTCCTAAACTGTGTTACAATTCCATTCCAAATACAAACAGAAGCATTTTGTATGGTTTGGAATTTTGAATTAATGCATACTTGTGGAAATATTTGACAAAAATGTTCAAAATTACCTCCCTTGCATATGAATATAGAGTAAAATAATATTTGTAAATTCTTTTCTTCTTGAAGCATAATCATTAAATCCGGCATGGTGAATCATCTTATGTGAAGTGTATTTACAAGTGTGTGTAATTTGATGCATTTCGTTTGGTTAGAAAGTGGTGTTTTCATTCTCAGTTCGTAAACCTTAAACCACATTCAAAGCCTTCATTCCCATTGAAAATTTAATTTTAGCACCTATTAAGCATATCGGGCTGGATGATGAGAATTCGGACAGCCACCCATTTCGGACGATCTGGATCGTTTTGCCACTCATGAGTGAAGGAAAATTTCAAAGAAATACACCCTTATCTGTGAAAGGATCATTAGAATTCAATGACAAGCCGTAATCAATGATGCTTGGAGAGAATACGCCATTGACCTCTGCTTGTTACTTTTCATTTGTAGGGGTGTTTATCTCATGCTACTTTTTTGATAATGTATTGTAATAAGAAGCTATTGAAATTTTGCGTAAATCAAGAGAAATGAACATGTCAGGTTATGATATTAAAATAATTACGTTTTAAACAAAGTTGTAGTCTGTACTTCCCAAAATATGAGGTGGCCAATTAGAACTTTTGAGTAGTGTTTTATCATTTTAAATGATTATATTAACCCTTTCCCAAACGACAAAATTCTAGGGTGATCCGATTTGAAAGCTGCTGCAAATGACAAAAATGATGATAATAGAGACATGATTTGTGTACAATGTAGCACAGAAAACATTGAGACAAAAGGAGAAATTGCTGGTTATCAGCAGTTTCTTCTTTTGTCTCAATGTTTTCCCAAGCCATATCCATTAGGGACGTCAAAATCTGGTCTTGTTTGGGAAAGGGTTAAGAGAATGAATTTTGATGCGTACAGCTCACGTCTAACGTTTTGTAGGGCTTTATAGCTGAAACAGTAATGAAGAATATTTGGGGGTTTTAATTATATAGTTACCAAGGGAAATGGACATAGCCATCTCGATTTTCGGCAAATTTCTTGAAAAATACAATTATCCGTCGTATTCTTAACGGTCGATCAAGGCTACTGAAATGTATGCTGATTTAACCCTTTCCCAAACAAGACCTGGTTTTGGCATCCATAATAGAAAACACTTAGGAAAACATTGAAACAAAAGAAGAAACTGCTAATAACCAACATTTTCTCCTTTTGTCTCAATATTTTCTTTGTCACATTAGTTTACACAACTACTGTCTGTAAATGATAACTTCCATTTTATCATTTGTGGCATTTTTGGAATGGATCGCCCTGAAAATTTGCAGTTTGGGAAAGGGCTACAAAGGATGTGGTTTGACAAAATATTAATGAGTTACGTAGTTCGATGTTCATAAGCAGTCTGTCAATTAGCAGAACTATAACTCCAACATTTCCCCTTCTTTATGTAGAGAAACATGGAGAGAAGAGAAGGAAATCAAATTTCTATCAGAACTCAATTTGAGGACTACGATCCGGTAAAAAAATCTCATGTGGATTCAGTTTCAGACTTCAGACCAATTTCAGACTTCCTATTTTGATCAACGCATCAGTATTAAGACGGAGTAATGGCTTTTCAAATTACAATGTTTTATTTATAGTTAATCAAACCGTATATAGTGGGTACTCATTAGAATCGCCTCGCCGTGACGATTCAAATGAGTAGCACAACGTAGGGTTTTGATTTTTAGCAACAAATTTGGAATTCCTTCACCCCTCTTATCTGTTGCTCAACATATCAGTAAAATGAACACAGTACGATGTAAACGGGTGGAAGTATGTATATGTTTTCCTTTTTCACTCAATCTTTCTCCTGAAACACTTAAGGTATCGCATTTCTAGTATGCTAGATAAACTATGATTTTAAATCATTCGATTGCATTTTCTCTTAGAAATCAGTACCTTTCCCTTCTTGGTTTATTGAACAGAGGGCCGCGTTCTTTAGAGCGAGATTTCTTGAGATGTTTTAGGATAAAGCGCTCTTTTGAGCAAGATTTTTAAGACGATCACTGCGAGCCGCCATTGCTCTATACTTATTTCGGAACCCCTCGGTAAATTCTGTAGAATCTATATGGGAGAGAATTGACCGAGTTGTTCCGAATGCTACATGATTTACAAACCACGGAGTTCCGAATGCTTCATACTTCATACAAATAACGTCGCTTATAATCTCGGTCTCAAAGACGCTGTATCAAAAACATCATAAGAAATTTTAAAAAATCTCGCTCTAAAGAACTTGCCCCATGTCCCTAAGAAGGATCCGTTTTAAAAGCCAAGAAATGTTACATTCTCCACCAAAGTAAGTTAAAACATTCACACAATTTACTAGTTTTTTTTAAAGATAACTATGAATTGATTGTTTATAATTTACACTGTCTAAGGCAGTGAGATTTTATTTTGGTTTTACAATGTAGCTAAGCATATATGTAGAATTAAAAATAAATGATTTTTGGCTTGAAATTTTCATTTAAAAAATGAAACATATAATGCATGGGCGGATCTAGAGGGGGTCGGGGTGTGTGTCCGGAACCCCCTGGCATTGGCCGAAAATTAAATTTTGACTATATAAATCTAGTGTAATGTTACATATGTGTTATATTTTAAGCAATAATTTGAGCTTGGACCCCCCCCCCCCACACTGGAAAAAAAATTGGGCTAGGACCCCCCCCCCCCCCCCTGGAAAAAATCCTGGATTCGCCTTTGTATAATGTCTTCAAAACTTGTGTTCATTCGTTTTGCACAAAAGGCTTCTTCAAAAATCAAAGAAAATATAACCAATCATCAAAAACGAAATTATATATTCTTATTCATTTATAGAATGCACACACAACAAGATTATCCCCCAGTGTGGTGAATGTACCAATCTAACTGTTGGCATAATTAGCTTCTATGGTTGTGAAAGGCTTAACACTTTCCCGAACTAGACCTGGTTTTGACGTCCCTAATTGAAAAGGCTTGGGAAAATATTAAGACAAAAGAAGAAACTGCTGATAACCAGCAATTTCTCCTTTTGTCTCAATATTTTCTGTGACATATTTTACACAAACCATGTCTTTATTATCATCAATTTTGTCGTCTGCAGTGCTCAGCTTTCAAATTGGATCACCCTAAAATTTTGTCGTTTGGGAGAAGGTTAATTTTTCCCAAACGGTAAAAGGTTGTCTTTTGAAAGCAGTTGCAGACTATGAAGTGGATGTTAATAAAGACAGGATTTGAGCACAATTTATGATAGAAAATATTTTGGCGAAAGAGGAAAATTCTAGTGATAAGCATATTCTTCTTTCGACACTTTTTTAAAAAAATAAGTATCATTTTGATCAAAGATAACCGATCCCTCCGGGGCCAGGAGGGGACAAATACGTTAAACAAAGCCGTCTGTATTTATGTCCATTTACTTAGGAAACTATGTTGTTTATCATCGTTAAAGACACCACGTTAATAACAGTAGTCCGTACAAATAACCGGTCATAAGTTTATTCTGTAATTATTGTTCTTTGAAGATGCTGGAGATAATGTGTTTACCCGACAGCAAACACTTTTATTCTGAGTTTGATTTTTAATAGTTAAGCCAAGATCCAGGGCCGCGTTTTACTAACATAGATTTTTGCAAAAACCTTGTAACAACACATCTGATTGAAAGAGAAATCATAATAGTAATTATACGGCCAATCAAATGTGTTGTTGTTTCAAAAATGTTCGTAAGCTCGTTAGTAAAACGCGGCCCAGAAACTTATTAACTTAAAAGTATTTGAGACCAACATTGATCCAAATCTTTGTGTCTACGTGAAGACTGATTAGGATGAATAAGATAAAAAGGTAATAAACGAGTAAAGTTAAATGATGTTTGCTGGTCAATATCCTTTTTCATCGTGTGCCTTTTAAAGATTGAGTATACCCTACATGTATAAATCATTGACGCTATTCTAACTTCACTGTACTAAACCGAATTCCAATCGGTCATGTATAGACAGAATTATTGAGAATTAGAGGGGACCCTGACCCCTCGGGTTGATTAGTTAGATCGAGTATTGATCAAGCTCGATTGGCATAGGTGATCAGAATGGTTTGATCGAGTTTGATGTGCACAGCTCGGCCTTCTTTCTAGGTTTGTAAGACTTTCAAAGATATTCATGTGCGATCGAGAAGAAAAGTGATTAGAGAGTAATCGTGTATTGATCGGTTAGACGATCGACCAGATCGAGAATCAATCGTATATGGAGATCGAGTGTGATCTTGGTGATATCTTTTACCCGATCTTGCACCCAAACTGCACTCGATCAACTCTACTTGTACTCGAAAGACTCCCGACCACATCTAGCACAGTGTTTAATCATGTGACTCAGAAAATCTTCAATAATTTTGTTAATATGGGACTGATTTGAATTCGGTTTGAAGCAGAGAAGGTGGACATTCATGTACGTCACTCATTAGATGGACGTGATGGATTCTTGATAAATCAGCTGACAAAAAGTTATTGCAGATAAATCAAAATTTTGGTTTATCTTCAATTACTTTTTTATCAGCTGATTTTTTAAAAATCCACAACGTCTGGATATTATTCCTCACATTTTCCCACCTCTGCTTCAAACCGAATTCAAATTGATCAAATATTGACAAAGTTATTGAAAATTATCGGAAATTCTAAGTCACGTGATTCAATGGGGAGAATCACGTAATTGACAATGGTATTGAACACGAAAAAATGGCGACGAAATGACCGCTTCGGCGTGAAAATTCAAACTTCAGAAAGGTATGTATTAAATCTACGTAGTCTTTCAGACAAGCCATCTATCCTAAAGTACCCGCTATTGTCCAAGGTTTCCACAGATACCCAACTTTCCCCTATCCGTTTGCTGTATTTAGAGAACACTCAAAGAATGTTTCGGAAATTGCGAAAATTTTGGATGTGTGTTAAGCACGTCGCATCATAATTTACAGCTTTATTTCTTACCCAAAGAGCTCCTTTTTAACACGGTATATTTTCATACAACTTTTTATCGAAGACATTTCATTCTAGCCCATTTGCATGGTCCGTGTTGACTTTGTTAAGCGTTTTTTACGAAAAAGATGATAAACACACGTACTATGCTGTAGTGTTTGGCACGCCGAGTTCCTGTGAGTGTGATGTTAAACACGCAAGTGTACCATAGTTGTGTAGAATGTGCTGATTGAGTTTTGCTTTTAATACAGTTATAGAAGCCAGATGTGATCGTCTGATCACATAAGCATTTCTATGCTTCTTCTTCCCTTTTTTATACGTTTTCCCCGTTGATAAGTGTTTATTTTTAAGGACTTTCGGTTTCTTTTTCAGTCAATAGTTCCTCACAAGTTTATCACACAATATCTTATCCACTATATGTTCACTTCACTTTGCTTACACTTTTCGCACAACACTCTTCCTTACTTTTACTTAAAATGTTTCATTGAACGCTAACTTGTACAGTTATTTTTGTAAGCATTTTCTTCGATTCTTTAAGCATAATAATGACTCAATTATACTAATTATTCACATTTTTTAATTTTAATTTGGTGAAAGATGGTATTGATTTTAAAAGATAGAAACTTGCATTATGTACAATAAAAAATGTAAACTTTTAAAACCTTTGATGGTTACCAATAATGGTAATCATTTACTTTATATGCCCTGCTTTTTGCCCTATGGTAATGAATATTACTTATGAAATTATTTATTGAATTGAATATAGTGACGTTTTATTATAATCAATCATTCATTCGTATTTTGGCCCTGCCTATAGTAATAATCATCTTCGCTAGCCAAAGTTGAACTCACCTACGTTTGTATTCACCCTTGGCGGATTTAGTCCGATTTTCTTGAAATCGCGAAGCGCCGCCTAGCGGTTGTTCTTGCTGGTTGTTTACGTCCATAATTGATGACGTCATTAACGCGCGTTGTCTTTCGCGTCATACGTCATGCGGATTATGTAAAAGTTAGCTGCTTTTTGGTGGAATTATCGAAAGTATAATATTTCGTCGTTTATAGTTAGGGAATTCCTGTCTATTGCAGTGAAATTCTTAGGAAAATCGCCCATCTTCGCGTTTTTGAGTTGCAAATGCAATGCTTTTCCCCGCCCGTTGTCATGATTTGGTTACTAATAACAAATGTATCAGTAGACAATCTGATTGGTTCCAGCGAGACCTCGCTGGAACCAATGAAAACTCTTTCCAGGAGACCAAGAAAATCGGACTAAATACGCCAAGGGTGAATACAGAAACGACGTTACGTCGTAGATGTCACCCTTGGCTTGCGAAGATGATTAATAATAAGAACTTTAACTTTTCTCTTATTTATTCTTGCATGTTTGAAAATATAGAATTAGCCTACTTTTATTATTATTACTATTCTTATAAATCTTTTATTGCAATAATTTTACATTTGAATGGATTGAATCAGGAAATATGGCAGTCCATCGCTTTCCTGTCCCTCCATTATTTATTTAGTTGCCAGGATTATGATTATACAGTTATGGTTATAGTAAAATGCTTCGTATGTTTCATAATTATAGTAAAATGCTTCTTATGCTCCATATGTTTCATATTGCACTGCTCTGTCTTGTAGTCATTTTACCTATTATTTTTATAGCATTTGGCTTCAAATTGATTGATTGGTTTCCATGTTTTATTAAGCATAGCTTTAAATGCATTGATGGAGGGTTCCTGTACCACCTCATTTGGGAGATCATTCCAATTTTTGGTAGCTCTAACTCTGAAAGCATTTTTCCTACAGTCTCTTCTAGGCATTGTTTGGAATATTTTTGAATTGTTTCTCCTAGTGAAACTTTCTTTTCTTGGTGATATCTTGTTTGTCTTATCTATTTTGTTGATAAGCCGATAGATCTGCATCAGGTCTGCTCTTTCTCTCCTGTATTCTAGAGTAGGGAGTCAAAGTATTAAAAGCCTTTCAGTATATGATTTGTTTTTCAGTTCTTTGACCATTCTTGTAGCCTGTCTTTGGACATTTTCTATTGCGATTGCATCCTTTTTGTATCTAGGACTCCAAATCAATGAGCCATACTCTAAGTCTGGACCTACCATTGACTTGTACAATTGCAAAAACATCTTCTTATCCATATAAGTGAAAGATTTCATTATAATTCCCATATTTCTATTTGCAACGTTTACTTTGGTATTAACATGACTCTGAAATGTAAGTTTGGAGTCGAAAATGACACCCAGATCTTTTTCTTTGTCAACATTTTGAATTTCGTTAATGGAACGTCTGTGCTTTTTACGAAGTATTGGTTTTGGCTTCCCTTTCCAAAGTGTACGGTTTTGCATTTAGTAATATTAAACGACATTTCCTTTTTTTGCACTGTCACATGCATTAAAGATGTTGTCTTGTAGAAGGTTTTCATCATCTGGCTTACGGAGGTATATTTTGTGGATTGAAATTTTTAGAACATCTGAACAATGCAAAGTTAAAGTCTGGCATATTATACTATTCTTATAAATCTTTTATTGCAATAATTTTACATTTGAATGGATTGAATCAGGAAATATGGCAGTCCATCGCTTTCCTGTCCCTCCATTATTTATTTAGTTGCCAGGATTATGATTATACAGTTATGGTTATAGTAAAATGCTTCGTATGTTTCATAATTATAGTAAAATGCTTCTTATGCTCCATATGTTTCATATTGCACTGCTCTGTCTTGTGGTCATTTTACCTAGTTATTTTTATAGCATTTGGCTTCAAATTGATTGATTGGTTTCCATGTTTTATTAAGCATAGCTTTAAATGCATTGATGGAGGGTTCCTGTACCACCTCATTTGGGAGATCATTCCAATTTTTGGTAGCTCTAACTCTGAAAGCATTTTTCCTACAGTCTCTTCTAGGCATTGTTTGGAATATTTTTGAATTGTTTCTCCTAGTGAAACTTTCTTTTCTTAGTGATATCTTGTTTGTCTTATCTATTTTGTTGATAAGCCGATAGATCTGCATCAGGTCTGCTCTTTCTCTCCTGTATTCTAGAGTAGGGAGTCCAAGTATTAAAAGCCTTTCAGTATATGATTTGTTTTTCAGTTCTTTGACCATTCTTGTAGCCTGTCTTTGGACATTTTCTATTGCGATTGCATCCTTTTTGTATCTAGGACTCCAAATCAATGAGCCATACTCTAAGTCTGGACCTACCATTGACTTGTACAATTGCAAAAACATCTTCTTATCCATATAAGTGAAAGATTTCATTATAATTCCCATATTTCTATTTGCAACGTTTACTTTGGTATTAACATGACTCTGAAATGTAAGTTTGGAGTCGAAAATGACACCCAGATCTTTTTCTTTGTCAACATTTTGAATTTCGTTAATGGAACGTCTGTGCTTTTTACGAAGTATTGGTTTTGGCTTCCCTTTCCAAAGTGTACGGTTTTGCATTTAGTAATATTAAACGACATTTCCTTTTCTTGCACTGTCACATGCATTAAAGATGTTGTCTTGTAGAAGGTTTTCATCATCTGGCTTACGGAGGTATATTTTGTGGATTGAAATTTTTAGAACATCTGAACAATGCAAAGTTAAAGTCTGGCATATTATTGTGCAAATGCACATCTGATAGTGACAAAATACAGTCAAGCAAGGTTTGATGCCCGTCCGTCGGTCCGTCCGTTCACATTTTTGGTGTTAGCACTCTAGCACCCACAAATATGGACAAATCTTGATCAAACTTGGTCAAAACATATATGACCATAGGTTCTCGATTGATTTTAATTTTTGGTCAAATTGGACTAGGAAAGTCCGGAATTTTGTGCCATTGAACATCAAAAATGGCAACTTTTGACTTTGTTAACACACTAGCACTTACAAAATTTTGACAAATCGAAGTAAAACCTGGCCACAATGTTGATAACCATTAGATTTAGGATGACTTTGATTTTCAGTGTGATCGGAGCATGAGGTCTTGAGTAATGTGCCCTTGAATTTGACAAAATTGCTGTTTTTGACTGTTTTCGAATTTGTTTACACTATAGCATCTGCAAACTTGGACATAATGTTGGTAACCTCAAGATCTCAAATGGGTTTGATTTCCAGTTTGATCGGATTAGAAGGTCATGAATTATGTGCCCTTCAATTTAACAAAATTGCTGTTTTTGACTGTTTTCGACTTTGTTTACACTATAGCATCTAAAATTATTAGATAATCAAAACAAATCTTGGCCACAATGTTGGTAACCATAAGATATTGGATGAGTTATATTTTCAATGTGATCGGAGCAGGAAGGCTGGAGTTATGTCCCCTTTATTTTGCAGTTTTCGACTTTGTTTACACTCTAGCATCTAAATTTATTGACCGATGAAGACAAAACGTAGCCGGTCATGATGTTGGTGACTATAAGATCCTAGATAAGTTCAATTTTCAGCCTGATCGGATCAATAAAAACAGAGTTATGGGCCCTTGAATTTCTCAACAGTAACACTTTCTACTATATTTTCATTCTAACAACCACAAATATTGACCAATCAAGACACAACTTGGTTACAATGTTGGTGCCCATAAGATCTTGGATGATTTCATTATACGCCGCCGGAGGCGGACGTATATTGGCGTCATCTTCTCCGTCTGTCCGTCCGTCCGTCCATCCGTCCATCCGTCCGTCCGTACGTCCGTCCACTTTTCTTGTCAACGCAACTCCTCCTAAGTTTCTGGCTGGATCTTCTTGAAACTTGGTCAATGTTATCACCTCAATTGGTAGATGTGCATGAAGGAAGGATTTTATGGTTCATTGATTTTTGCCTGAGTTATGCCCCCTTAAAACTTAGTCTCTGGAGCGGCGTATATTGTGACCATGGCACTCTTGTTTTTCAGATTTATCAGACTAGAAAAATAGAGATATGTGCTCTTGATGGTGAAAAAATTGCCGCTTTTAAGCGAGCCGGGACTATATGTCTGGGGAGCTAATGTCACAGCCCTAGTGTCGGTGTCGCGACCCATCCTGTCCTGTGCCGTCCCGTTGCGTCTTCACTTGAAAAACTTTAAACTGGTTCATATCTCAGACACTATTAGAGATACAGCCTTGATATTTCACACATGGATAATTCCCACCAAGATCTTTCATTTGGGACCACGACCTTGTGACCTTGACCTTGCAGTTTGACCAACTTTTTAAAAAAACTTTAACCTGGCCTATATCTCATTTACTATTACAGATATAGCATTGATATTTTTATGTATGAATACCTCATACAATGACCTTGGCAGTCAGACAATGATCCTTGACCTAGTGACCTCTAACAGCCAAAAATATTGACCTATCAAACCAAAACTTGGACATAATGTTGATGACAATAGCTTGATCAGAACTGTGTTTTGACTTATGTGCCATTGACTGTGATAAAATTGTTGTTTTCTTCGACTTCATTCTCACTGTAACAACCACAAATATTGATTATTCCAGATCCGTAATTTTCAGCTGGGTCGTAATCTCGCATCCTAAATTATGTGCTCATGGACTTGACAACATCTTGACTTTTAGGCTGTCTAGCTTCATTTGAGCGATTAAGGAGCATCATGGTCCGCTTGTTTTTATTTCATAGCGCAGTGGCGTTCCGTTTGTATTGCACATGGCTGGTTGCCTTTGTATCAAGAATGTTGAAATACCAATCTACACCAGTATTCAGAACAGGCAGTTGCACAGTGCTTTCAGCGCTTGGAATGGATATCATTAAGTATAATGTATCTATGGTTTGCAAAACAGTTCACAGGTACCGAAATACAGAACAGCATTGGTGCGTTATCTACTGTTATGATACCATCTCTGTTGAAAGTTAAGAACGGTAAGAACGTTACGTTGAAAACGTTTTGAGTAAGAAAAGAAAACATATTGAGCAATGTCGTTTTACCAAAGGGTGACATAAACTTGCGAGGTTTGATTCAGGACGATTATACAATTCTGTGTCAGACTTCGGAAACGTCCTCAAAGGCATGAAATACGATAGTACTACCTATCTTTAGGTAGAATACCCGTGATGAGATTCTCGCGACGTCGGAATTATTCGGGCGACGTCGACAACATTCGGCGGTGGAACTCCACTGCCGAATGTTAAACGACCGCGCCCGAATACGTTCGGATACGTGACGACGACGCTCGGAAAAAGGCGATGTTTTATTTAATTGCATTTCTCGGTGCTTTCCAAAGCATTTTATATCAGAGACGTCAAAACGAGACATTGCATGATAAAGTGTGAAATCTTTCAAACACAGACCTGGTTTGACATCCCTGTTAGAAAATGCTTAGACAAACATCGAGGCAAAAGATGAAAAGGTTGGTAACCAATTATTATGCTGCTAACCAGCATTTTCTTCTTTTCTTTGCTGTAACGTTCACACGTGCTTTGATAATTACAATTAATACTGTCGTCAGCATATTTGAATTTGAACCACATTGAAATGTTGTCGTTTTGGAAAGGGCTAAATCGTGATGGTCTTTTCCGAATGCTTACAGGGCTGGTATCACATACCAATCCCAACCGACTACCTCTACTTGAACTTTCTGTATAATGGGTAACCGGAAATGTTTTTATCTTTTCATCTCATAAGATCAAAGTCTAAAATTCGTAGATAACGTTTATTATGATCTAAATGTATCATTTATCCTAGCACTCCCAGGAAACAGGTCTAACTGCAGAATGCCACAAGGTTAGACTTTTTACAGATCACTGTTCAAATACGGTTTTAATGGCAAACCTACAGTCATGGGCAATTTAGGTCATTGCTCGGTGCTACTGAAGTCAAGAAACTGTGCAAAATATTACTGAAAGACTTTAATATCTTAAATGAGGATGGAATGAACATTTTAAGCCGTGTTTACCTTTTCCCAAATAAGACATGATTTTCACGTATGTTACATGCAAAGCTTAAAAAACAGTGAGGGAAAAAGAAGAAAATGCTGATTACTAGCATTTTCTCCTTATGTCTCAATATTTTCTGGTTATATTTTACAAACATATTTTCTAACATAAACCTACGATTGGGTCGTTTTGGAAAGGGTTAAACACAACGACTCTTCGACTACCTACAAGATAATGGGTTTTGGAAAACATTGTCGAAAATGATGATGAAATTGCTTGTAAAAAGCAATTTCTTAATTTTGCCGTTTGGAAATTGGTTGTTCAGTAGGACAGCCCTCGAACACAAGACCTCGTAAAAAACAAATAAGTCAGAAATGACCTATTTAGACACATAAGCATTTTTTGGCGCCCAACAAGATAAGAACTTTGGAAAACATCATAGAAAAAATACTTGTGACTTTGCCACAGATCCCCCAATGTCTTTTTTAAGGAGTCGTACGGGCCTACATCTTTTTTTTATTTATTTTTTTTCTTCTCGACTTGAAAATAATGTCTGCAACATATTTGCTTTAAGAAACGATCTAAAATTTTGGATTAAATCCAAAATTACTGCGCCCAAAACTTCCAAGATATGTTCGTATTTTGTTACATGTTACTTTGTATATTTGGAAACTAACTAAGCTTATTATGTTCGACTGTATTCCGAGAAGAAGTTAATTTTCGTTTAGAATAGCGTAGTCACGAAAGTCAACAGTTTCGATTTTTTTCAAATTTAACCCATTGCCACACAGTGATTCTTTTTGGCTCTCTTAAAGCAAATGGCTTGGGAAAACATTGTGAAAAATGAAGAAATTGCTTATAAAGGGCAATTTCTGTATTTCCCACAATGATTTTTTTTTTTTAAAAAAAAAAAAACTTTTTCAAATTTTTCTCAACTTGAAATTGTCGTCTGCAACATCTTTGAATTTGGACCAGTCCAAAACTTGCCGTTTGGGAAAGGGTTAAAAACTGCCGATAACGACTATAGGTGTACATCACAACTACAGATAAGAGAAGGTCATGTTTTTGAAAATGCAATGTTTCATTTTCAGTTCATTATTCATACCCTATTTTGTGAGTAGTCATCGAGGTGATTACCCACAACTAAGGGTTTAGAATTTCGATATCCGTGCTTACCTGTTGTTTTGTTTGATAAAGACAGGATAAGGGTAACATTATAGCATTAAAGATATTGAAACAAAGATAGAAAATGCTGTTATCCAGCATTAATTTTTATCTTGCCTAACTATTTTCAGATTAAAAAAAAAAAAAAAAAAAAATCGGAAACAAATCAAACTCAGTTCACACCTCGTTTGACATAGGCTACTTTGCAGAAATAGCTTAGGAAAACATTTGGACAAAAGAGGAAAATGGTGATAACAAGCAGTTTCTCGTTTTGTCTCAAGATTTTCCGTATACTTAATCGTACACAAGTAGGCCTATGATGTATTTTCCTACCATCTCAAAGAATTAATAGGCATATCTGAAAATAGCAGCTAACAGTTTGTTAACCCATACCCACACAGTGACTCTTTTAAGCTCACCTGAGCCAAAAGTGCTCAAGGTGAGCTATTGTGATCGCTATTTGTCCGTCGTCCGTCCATATGTCTGTCCGTCCGTCTTTCAACAACAATTTGGTGTTTACACTCTAACATCTACAAATATGAGACAATCTTGACAAAACTTGGTCAAAACATGCATGACCATGAGCTCTCGAATGATTTTGACTTTGGGTCAGATAGGACGAGAAAGTCTGGAGTTATATGCCCTTGAATGTAAAAGAGTAAAAGATAGCTACTTTTGACATTGTTTACACTCTAGCATCTACAAATATTGACCAATCAATACAAAAGTTGGATACAATGTTGATAATTATAAGATCTCGGGTTAGTTTGATTTTTTATTTGATCGGACCAAAAAGTTCTGAGTTATCTGCCCTTGAATTTGACAAAATTGCCGTTTTCAACTGTTTTCGACTTTGTTTACTTTATAGCATCTACAGTTATTGACCAATCAAGACAAAACTTGGACACAATGGTAAATGACTATAAGATCTTGGATGAGATAGATTTTATGTCAGATCAAACCAGAAAGTCCTGGGTTATCTGCCCTTGAATGTAAAAATAGCTAATTTTGACATTGTTTACACTCTAGCATCTACAAATATTAACCAATCAATACAAAACTTGGACACAATGTTGGTGGTCTGATCTGACCAGAAAGTCCGGAGTTATCTGCCCTTGAATTTGACAAAAGTTTTGACTTTGTTTACTCTCTAGCTTCTACAATTATTGAGCAATCAAGACAAAACTTTGCCACAATGTTAAGGACCATATTATGTCAGATTTTCAGCTTTATCGGTTAATAAATCATGAGTTATATGCCGTTGAATTTGACAAAATTGCCGTTTCGACTATTTCTGACTTTGTTTATACTGTAGCATCTACAATTATCGACCAATTAAGACAAAACTTGTACATAATGTTGATGACCATTAGATCCTTGATGACTTTAAATTTCAGTGTGATCGGATTAGAAAATCTTGAGTTATATGCCCTTGAAGTCGACAAAATTGTTGTTATCATTTGTTTCTCGACTTTGTTTACTCTCTGGCATTTACAATTATTTACCAAAAAATGAATCAAGACTTACAAATAATGTTAGTGACCATAAGATCTTAGATGACTTTGAATTTCAGTCTGATTGGATGAGAAAGTTGTGAGTTATTGCCCCTGAATTTGACAAAATTGCTGTTTCGACATCGTTTTACTCTAACAACCGCAAATGGTTACCAATCAAGACAAAACTTGGATCTTGGATATAATTGTTGATTCCATAATATCATGAATGAGTTTGAACTTCAGCACAATTAGAAAAGCAGATGCTGAGTTATCTGCCCTTGAATTTGTCAAAAATCTCGTTTTTGACTTTGTTTTCACTCTTCACAACCAGATTTATTGACCCATGAAGACAAAACACGGACATAATGTTGATGACCATGAGTTTATTTTCAGTCTTAAAGTCATATAGGACAACTATACTATTCCCTGCGTTTGTTTCAATATTTTCTGATCTATATAATCATAAAGATCTTTATCTTTATGATGACTTTATCTACGATTCTTTTGATACCTGCAACAGCTTTAAAATTGGAACGGCATAATTCCTTGTCGTTAAGGAAAGTGTTATAGACATGTGTTCTTTAATCCATTGCTAGACGGCAAAATTTTCAGATGTTGCAGACGACAATTTCAACTCAATGAAATATTTTTCTTGTCTTTTGGTGGTAGAAATAGTGTTGGAAATGAAGAAATTGCTTGTCACAAGCATTTTTTTTTCATTTTCTACGATGTTTTCCAAAGCCATTACTTGCAGAGTGTCAAAAAGAGTTATTGTGTGGTAATGAGGTAACTAATTTCGCCTATTGAAAATACAGTACCAGTCCTGGCTGTAGATTCTGCACATACTGACCAGGGGCCAGCCTTATAAAAAAATAAGACTTTATGACTTACGACATGTTTGGGGCAAGAAAAGCGTATAGCTAATCTTTCAAGACCTGGGTTATGCGATTGTTTTTAAGCGAATTTTTAAGACATTGGTAATCATAAATACGTCTCAAATATTTTGATGAAACATGCTCCAGTGAAACAGGTCCTAGGGTCTTATTATCTTCTCTTGATAGTGAAAACATTTGAGCCATGATCTGGAAAAGGGTCCCTTAAAGCATTTTACAACACTAAGTTTAAAGATAAGTATGTCGTTAAAATGACGTAAAAGATCCATTTTGCTCAACTAAAGTTGCTCAAACTAATGATGAAGCTATTGGAGAACAATGTGCACAGGCTGATCTAGATCCATATTGTTCTTAAATGCCATAAGGGGAGTTTCTCCAAATTCCGGCTCATTTGTATATAATTTCCTCATCACAAAATCAATATGTCACTATCTAAGCCCAAACATCGTAACTACATCCTTTTAAAGCTATAGTTACGAGTTTTTTGTGGGGTTAAGAAAAAGCAACAATGTACAAGCTCAAGCGCGGATCCAGGTATTTTTCCCAGGGGGGTTACCGATCTTTAACTTCTTTTTTCGCCAAATTTCAGGGGGGGGGTGTCAGGCCCCTAACCACCCCTGGATTCATGCAGATACATGTCATACCACGAAGGACTAAGTATAACAATGGTTTGTTGTGGCACACAGGGAAGAATGGCGCAGCTTATATGGGGCATAACCTGCAATCTTTACAATAACCCCTTTTTTCGCCAAATTCCAGGGGGGGGGGGTCATGACCCCCTGACCCCCCCCCCCCCCCCCCCCCTGGATCCGCGCATGCAAGCTGCACTTTATTAATTATTCATGGTATTTATTATTCTGTCACTTTAATCCTTTTCCAAACAATACCCGCCTCTGCTTCAAATCGATATCAAATTGATCAAATCTTGGCCAATGAATTATTCAAGACATTCTGCAATTGCTGTGTCACGTGATTCCAATCTCTGATTATAAAGAAATGTTTCATTAAGATAATCCACCCCAAATGAGATTCGCATGACGTCGGAATTATTCGGGCGAAGTCGAAAACATTCGGCGGTGGAACTTTCCACCGCCGAATGTTTACGACAGCGCCCGAATAAGTTCGGATATGTAACGACACCGGTTGAAAAAAAACGATGTTTTTTTTTAAATCTCAAAATGATGAACATTACGGGTATTCTACCTTAATGCCCAATCACACGAGTCTTTATAAGAACAGTCAATTTTTTTACTGTCTTTGAAAGGATTTATCGTGCTGAATCGTGTCTGGAATTTAGGTTCACATGTCAAGCTGAAAGGTCCATTCGTGATAGCGTAAAAAGGACTGAAGGAAAAGATGGGGAATAGTATAATAATCCAATTTTGAATCAAAATTATTTCATTTCATAACTCCCAAACAGTGAAATCTTGGACTATTCATAATTGAAAGACTTTGCAGACGACAACATCAATAAAGATATAGATAAATTATGATATGTGTATAATACAGCACAGAAAACATTGAGACAAAAGGAGAAACGGCTGGTTATCAGCAGTTTCTTCTTTTGTTTCAATGTTTTCACAAGTCATTCTACTAAGGACGTCTAATACAGGTCTTGTTTGGGAAAGGGTTAAGGAGTTCAATCACTAGACACCAAACATGTTTGTGCAACTTTGGCATTATTTGCAGCAACGGTGATTGACAATGTAATCAGATTTTTAAAATCTGGATACCCTCATGGATTTCTGTTGTCTAGGAAAACAGCTAAGATGAAGGCGAAATAGCACAAAGTGTATCATCACCATAATAAACATCATCATTTAAACTGCAAGATTCAGCACTGGTGATTTTGTTATTGACCACTTCGTGCAAATCTAGCCTGAAATTATTCAATTCTTGTTTTTTTCATTAAAGGGGCCCTATGCTAAGTTTTTATGCTTCCGAATTTGTTCGAGAACTCATATTTGTGCATGGAAAAACAGTTTGCAATGCATAAAAACCTCAATCACAGCGAATAACCATCTTTCCTTTGCTATATAGATCAACACACCGTACAACCGACTGCGTCGATGACTGTGACCTTATTTGCGAGAGATACGTGGGAGGTTTATTTTGTATAAGCACCGAACATTTATACGCGTATTCATCAACTATAACATACCAAAGATCCTTTCGCTTATTTATAAAAAAGAATTAATTTGACCTACCATGCACCTGACATCAGATGTCGAATTTGTCTCCCCCGACTTTCGACGCAGCCGGTTGTACGGTGTGTTGAATCTCGCTTACCACAGATGACGTACCTCTGACGTAATTGCTTCTTGAAGGTTGGGCATATGTAACCGTTACAAAACAAAAATAAGGACAATACAAAACGGATCCGCACATTATTCATTGACTTGGATTTTAATACTTAATAAAGCACGATGAGGGCTAACAATGGACATAAATGATCTACCCCTTCAGGTTGGTAATTTCATACATTATTTCTGGTTTGTAATTATTGTGCCATTTGCATTTTCGATAGCCTAGCATGTCCCCCTTTAATCTCAATGACCAATATCAGGGAGTTTAAAACATTAAAACGCAAATGATTTCACAGCTTGAACAATACAAACCATAGGCACTTGGGTTCAGGAGTTTTAACAACAATTAATATACATGTAGTCCTATACATAAATAACAATCGCGACCCTCGAGACTGTTTGCAACCTTTTGCCGCGTTGGAACGTGGTTGCAACATGATCTCGAGCGTAATACAGTGACCGCCATATTGAACGTGAAAGTAGACGCGCGTAAATGACGTCATCAAAACAAATCAATCCTTTAGCTAACGTTATAATTCAAGTGAAATATACTGTCAATAATCGGTAAATCACATCAATTATTTTATCTGGTAAAATTTTGTCACATTTATGAGGATACAGTCGACTTTAGAACGCTGTTTGTTTCAAATATTTTTCTGGCGTAGAATTAAATGGTTGTTTGGTCTGCTTCCGTTGTTATTGACCTGACTACCGTTGTTATGCTTGCGGAGAGATATGGGCAGGATCTGCTCATGGCGGCAACTGTAATACGTTCGAGGGGATCTTGAGTAACGATAAGATCCGAGAATATTCGAATGCATAAATAAAGAAAATGTCCCAGTCTACAGTAGAGGGTGAAATATTCGAAGTGGCCCTGGTGAAAATCAGAAACATTATGAAAATGAGAGTTTTGAGGTGGCAGTTGATGTTAAAGAAAGAAAGTGGTTCTTTAAATGACTACAAACATGGTTTTGGGACCATTTCCGGAATGCGCAAAGAACGGTAAATAGCTTTACACTTATTTCCTGCACCCGGTGAGTTAAGAAACAGAAAGTGGGTTAGGTAACTGATTTTTGCTTGCTGCACATGGTGAAATAGCGAGGTAAGACTTTATCAATAAATTGCTAAAAAGTAGAAGGAAACCATATAGTGTTTGATGCACCAGCAGACTTTGTACTGTTTCTACTTTACAGAAAGCAAGCCATTTATGGGCCATCATTTCCCTTGTGGCAACCACATAAGATTGAGTTTGGTGTAAAACGCGTCATTTTTCAATAAAATTGGCAGCCATGTCAAATATCTGTGATTGGTAAATTTCAAACTGATTTCGTGTATTTATTTAAATCATAGCATTTTTGTTCAAGCTTTACATTTCATTTATGCTGAAAAAATGTTCCTTTCACTGCAGGTTGTTGTTTGGGGGAGCTTAATCGGCTGTGAGGTGAAAGGTGTGTTGAAATCAATCGTCTTTTCATCAAAGTACGAAAAGTACTCAAGTGCTCCATACACGTCGGCACTTTTTTTCTCTACCGCATTGGTTTCTACCAAAAAACAGCGAAATATATCTCAATGAATGGCAAGAACATTCTTACATATCTGTATAATCATGATTGATAAAAAGATTGCATAGTGCCTATGATACAAACTGTACAAAACGTTCAATTGCAAATTTTCACCCACTATCAAAAGTTTTTAGTCATATAACAAGTTCACTGGTATATGTGCATATAATCAGATTTTGCGTTATGACATTTCAAAATGTTAAAGACGGCTATAATAACGCATGAATACATATTCCCTGAAAAAGGTTTTTGCCATATTATCAGTCAAAGGATATCTATCAGGCTTTGCATAAAATTGGAAATGACTGAGTACTTTAATGGTATACAAGTATTTTGCTGGGTAATGTTTGGAAGTACGTGCATTGGAGAGAATAATAGATGGTATAAAAATTATGCGGTATTGGTCATTATAAAACATAATCACACACTTTACAATACTAACACAGAAGGACAAGTCTCGTAATCAATGATTGGGTGGTCGTAATATAGGGCCATCCATAAGTTGTCCTTGTGTATGTTCACCATATAGGGTCTCTAATAGAGATGCTCCAGTTATCAATTTTGTGGACGCTATAATACATTCTCCTAAACCTGTAATGGTAGTTTGTGATTTAGACATTTGTGAATAGTCGTAATATGGGGCCATCCATGAATTGTCAATGTATGTAGTAAGGGGCCATCCATAAGTTGTCCTTGTGTATGTTCGCCATATAGGGTCTCTAAAAGAGATGCTCCAGTTATCAACATTGTGGACGCTATTATAGGGTTAATTCACGTTTTTGAGGTCGTTAACATTCGCAGAGGCCCAAGAAATACGTTAACGCCCGACTGCGAAGCAGGAGGGTCGTTTTCGTATTTTGCGGGCCTCTGCGAATGTTAACGACAGAAAAATACGTGATTTGACGCTATTATTGCATAAAAAGCATAAAATTCCAATGATTACTTACCTCAAACCCCTTGATATGTGCGAAAAATGAACCGAGGTGAGATAAGAAAATGTCCGCCATTGTTGTTTTGTTCTGATAAATCTTCCGATAATCTTTTGTTATGCGTGACGTCGGTAAAACAACGTTACGTCATAATTTGGCGCCAAAAGGCGAACGTCGCTTATTTAACCTAAGATGTTGAGAATTTTGCGGGAAAAGAGACAATTGTTTATTTTGAAGGGTCAAATCGAGGATATTTGAGTGCAAAACCGGTCCGATATCGCACGTGAATCTGCCGATTAATGCACGATTTCTCTGGATATCCGCCCGGTTTCTTCTCGTTATTCAATGTTGATAACGGCCCAAACACACAAATTTTATGCAATAAAATACATTCTCCTGAACCTGCAATGGTAGTTTGTGATAGATAAACACAGATATAATTTGGTGACCATAGTATGGGACCATTCATTACTTGTAGCTGTCCATGTGTATGTTCACCAAATAAACTACACTCAACAAAATAAATTAAGGGTCAAGATTTTAAGATCAAAATTTATATACAAAAATTCTCTTATGGCTGTGTATTTATTTTCTAATAAGAAGTTCGTTATATCAGTAACAAAATTAAACAGTAAAAAGTCTGATTATTATCAGAAATTAAAGCGACATTACACCTGTAACACAGATACCACCAGTTTTGCAGGGCTTAAATGGTGATGGGTGGGGTAAACATTTTAACAAATCTTACAAATCAGGGCAAATATTGTCTTTTAGAAAAGCGTATGTCCGCTGCGTAATTAAATCGCTTCTCTAACTCATGTTCAAAATAGGGTTTGGTTTCTGAATGTCTCTTTCAGAAATTAGAGCCCATACCTCGATGAGGACTGAAGCGAGCTCTGCTCCGCGGAAAGTATGCGTTATCTGGAGGAAATGTGACACTGAAGCATGTCCCATGCATGTTCTGTAGGGTTCATGTAATGTGACCTGGCTGGCCAGTCCATACGACGAACATATTGATCATAAAGATACTGATTTACCACTCAAGCGCGGTGAAAGATTGCATTATCGTCCATAAGCACAAGACTCGTGACACCAGCGTAAGGAATAACGTATGGTGCCAGGATCTCGTCGAGCATTCATAGTGCCACTCATGAGCACGGGTAGGTATGTGCGACCGTCCTACGAGATGGCTGCCCAAACTATAACTGAACTGCACTCAAACTTATTGTGTTGGGTATTGCAATAATCTACGAATCTTTCATAACGTTGACGTCAGACACGTCTACGACCACCATGGAAGCCCCCACAAAATTTGGACTCGCTTGTGAACAACACATGTCGTAAATGTCTCAGTTGCAAGTTAACGTGGGCGTAGGCAAACGCTGAGCGGTTCCTAAAGTTTTGTTACGTCAATGGAGACCGTACCCGGGACGGCGAGCACACAAGCTGGCATCGTTCAGTCTGTTCAGAAGTGCCTGTGGTGAGGTCAGAACACTAGAAGCTTCTTCGACGTTTCCATTGAGAGCAACAGCTGATTCAAACCTCTGACGTTTGACCATAACACCAATTTAACGGTTGTCACATTCCAAAAAGACCTCAGACGTCCACTCTGGAGATGTCAAGTGTTGTTCTTTGTCTCCCGGTCTTTTCCCAAAGTCGCCGGTTTACAGTTTGGCCAACATCGTGCTCGTGAACAACCTGGCGCTGTGTCTGCCTGCGAACAGCCGTCCGACGGCTCTGGACTTTTCTGCTTTCGTCATATGACTTCTAGACGATGTGTTTAAATCCTGTCACTGCAGTGTTTCTCTGATTTCCGAAAGACTTGAGTCAAAATTTTGAAGAGAATCTTCTCATCGACACATTACAGAGTTTCTTTACACCGGCATTACACCGGAACTTTAGGGGCAGGCATGTTTGACACAAGTTGGGTGGATTATGCGAGAAGTCACGGTTAAATGAACCATGGTACAGACATGTACAGGTATTCTTCAAACCAAAATACATCATTGGTTTAGATGAACATACTTTAATACAAAGCTATAATGAATATAATTTGTGACCCATAATTTATTTTGTTGAGTGTTTAAAAAAGCTGTTTCAGTTATAATGAAATGCTTTAACACATTCGCTGTCCATGTGTAGTAAGGGGCCATCCACGAGTTGTCCATGTGTATGTTCACCAAATAAACTATATAAGAGATGTTTCAGTTATGATATAAGGCTAAAGTACATTCTCCTACACATGGTACAATGGTAGATTGTTATATAGATAAACATATATTTATATATAACAGTATCAGTGATTAATAGCTCTAAATTGGACATGTTATGAGTTTTTTTTTTAGATTTTTTAAGAGAAAAATGTTGAAAAAGTTTTGTTGTTTGGAAAAAGGTTAAACTATACTTTTTTTCTTATTTATTAGCGAGGTTATTATCCCTGATATTTTGATAAACTTTTGAACTTTCGAAAATTTGACTAATTTCAAGATAAAAGAGTAATTATGTTCAATTAGACTATCCCTTTTTTATTAGAAAATGACCAGGAAATTTGAGACCATTAATAAACCTTTTCCCAAAGGGTAAAATGTTGACTTAAAATATCAAAGGAGTGACAGGTGAAAAGTTCATCTGGCTTTCCGAGGGAAAGTTCTCTTTGACAGGGAGGGACATTGTTGAGGGAGAGGTAGAAAATATTGTTTAACCCTTTCCCAAACAAGACCGGGCTTTGACGTCCCTAATAGAAAGGACATGGGAAATCATTGAGACAAAGAAGAAACTGCTGATAACCAGCAGTTTTTCCTTTTGTCTCAATATTTTCTTTATTATATCATACACAAATCCTATCGGTATTCACATAAATTTTCTCCTCTTTGGCTGGTTTTTAAGGGGAACAGACCAAAATTTTGCCGTTTGGGAAAGGTTTATAAGCATATCCTTCGTTTTCTTCAATACTTGTCATAGCATAAATACTTTGTTCCATTGAATCGTGTCATTGTTTAGGAAATATTGAACAGGTAGAAGCCAAGAATCAAACTGTTGATACAGTGTACTTTATATTGTTGTTTTTTCCCAGAAAACAACTTTACACAAGCTGCTGTTATAAGGTTTTAGGAGATCCTTTGTAGATTTGAAACATTTATATAGTTAACAGAAGAATGTTAGAAGGAAAATGTTTAGAATATTTGTAAAATCATTTTCTACAGGCTTTTACTCTTAATGAATAGCATTTTTTTTCAAGAAATATAACGTCAAAACAAGTAAAATAGCCATGTTTGGGATGTCAAGGTAACAAAATGACGTCAAATTCTTTGAAAATGTATAATCAGATATGCATCAGAAATAGCCTCTAGTTTTCATAGATACAATGTATCAAAATTATGACTAAACAAGAAATTTATCACTAAAGGTGATAAAATACCTTTGCCGCTTTATTTGTCTGGACAAGCTTTCTTGTCGAAAACAAAGGGCAATAAACTCACAAAATAAGCAAGAAAGAGTTAATGATAAATCCAAAGACTTTTAGATGATCATACACATTTTTCTTAAAGGGATAATAGCTGTGAAAAAACTGTCTATTTGCCTCAAAAAAGGTTTACCTTTTTAAAGTATGAACAAAAAGATGCAGAAAGACCGTATTTCAAGCGAGTAACCATGCGCGGTTTACCCACAACAAGCGTATAAATGTTGGTATTCTCACATTTCCACGGCGCTCAAAATATGTTTACATTCGTGGCTAAATATAGCATAACGGGTACTTGTCACAGCCGTGAACATCCGTATACAGTCGGTTGATCATGTGATACACAGGAAAGTGTGCGTCACAAATTTAAATGAGTTCCCGTTATTTCATGAATGTTGCCCGTCACGCAGAAAAGGGCCTAATGGGAAGTCTATAAAATCAAATTTCGCGAAATGAACCAGACTCAACAGATGTCAATCATTTTTTGCTTCTGGAAAATGTAAATAAGGTAAGATGTATAAACCATTCTAGATTCAGAAAATAACCTTTGAATAAAAAGTTCCGATCCTAGTCAGTCTGCGCTGTCAGATCAGACTGACCAAGGTCGATACTTTCCACGCTTCCCATACGGTCCCTTTTAACATGACGGGTCACAAATTTGAAACATTTCGATTTCCACGGGATTCCAGTGCGTGCTTTCTTATGAATAATGTTAAACCCTTTCCCAAAACGACAAAAAATAACTGTTTCCATTTCCAATTGAAATCGGATCCAAACTGCAAAATAAATGGCATTGAAAATGTAAAATATTTAAGAAATAGCTTAGACAATATAAAGGCAAAAGGAGAAACTGCTAATAATAAGCATTCCTTTCTTTTGTCACGGTGGTTCCTCAGCTTTAGCAAATAGGGGCGTCCGAATCAGGTTTTGTATGGGAAAGGGTTAACCTCAAATTGTAGTAAATTGTTGTACTTAACCCTTTCCCATGCGGCAATAATTTTAACTTTTCATAAATTGGAATATTGAATGTTTTGTAGACGACAAAATGAGTATGTAAACAAAGGGTTTAGTAAAATACTGCTGGTGAAATATCTAGGCAATAGGGGGAAATGTTGGTTATCAGCGTTTCCTCAGATTGCACGAATGCTTTTTGAACTCTTTTTAGTAAGGGCATTCAAACAAGGTCATGTTTGGGAAAGAGTCAGTGCTCATCCGTATTAACGTGTCCCGTCACGCTAAAGGCGTACTTCTATGAAGTTAGTTGAAAACCGAATTTTGAGATAACATCTATCGGACACCAACCTCATTCGAATTTTGAAATCGGATATTTAATATATTATAGGTAGATAGGAAGAACAATCTTGATTCAGAAAACTAACTTAGAGTAAAAAGTTCCGATCCTGGGTAGTCTTTGCAGTCTTCATAGATTGACAAGGACTGGTACTTTAACAATTACCAGAAGATCCCTTTTACCGAGACAGGTCACATTTTGCAATATTACTGTTTATATTCTCTGACGTCATTTCAATGCGTGCACACGATTTGAAAATAAATTCCGTTGATTTTCGTATTTTACCGTTCAGAACTCGGATAATTCCGACTCGCACTTGAAATTGTAAACATTACCTACTGACATACATTGTAAAAGGGGGAAAATACGCAAATACACATTTCTGTTACAGGCGGAAAAGACTTCTTTCATAATATCAGATGATTAGACCTCGATAACACGAAAAATATTTTTTTGTGGTATTTCTTCCTTTTTCACAGCTATTATCCCTTTAACAAAATTGTTTCGTGGGATACAAACTTGTACCTCGCTCTTCAAAAGTAACGTATAATGGGTGTTAGGGTTAATTTCATGTAAACAGTTATCACAATGTATAGGTATTCGAAGCTCCAGATAAGAGGGGGGTCAATTTAATGCTTCACTGAATTATGTATATTTGATAAAATGCTCAAGGCTCAGTGTTGTTGGTAATCGTTGGGATCGTCTTTTTGAGACGGATCAAGTCTGTATCAACAATACGGCTCCCGATAAGTGAAATGGAATGCAATGTTGTGTGCGCTCGCACAAGCTCTATGTTGTGTGCACTCACCGGGTTCGTCTGGTAGGGACATACACATTGGATATCCACAACATAAGGTAAAGAAAGGGAATCAGTGGGTTATAAGGTTCATTTCTCCCTCCTATCTGCAGGACTGCATGTAATTGTAACGCTATTTAAAGTTGCATAAGAGACGTTTATTTCTATGGCTGCATGTGTTCACTAATTCACTTCATTTGTTCAGAGAGGTCATAAAAACTCATTTATTTCTCGGGTACTGTTTATGAATATGTTTAACGCATCTTGCTTATCATTATCGTCATGCATTAAGATTCATTTAAGCGGGCCTGTCTTTTGGATAGTTGTTTCTCTTTGTCTTTCCTGGGGCCAGTTTCATCAAAACATTTAAGACGTATTTTTACTTACCGATGTCTTACAACACATTTAGAGGAAGAATAACGTATCGTCAATCAACCAAAAGATATGTAATGCGATTGTTGTTTTAAGCGTTGTTTAAGTCGTCGGTAAGTCAAAAATACGTCTTAGATATTTTGATGAAACAGGCCCCTGAATCATGTATTGCTATGCCTCTTGAGTTCATGCCTGTAATCAAAGACGTCACCGCGGTCATCGCAACGATCCTCTTCTTCAGTTCGACAAAACTGGTGATCGGATGTCCCCTTCTGTTAATAACTGTCATTTGATTGGGTGAACATTCGACCTCGTTGTAACGCAAAATATTGGGTGTAAATGCTCCAGTTACTCGGTCATTACTGTAAAAAATGTAATGTTTCGTGCCACACACATGTTTGTTTCGCTACCATATTTTCGATAATATGAAACGTCATTACAGTTTACCATTTTCGATTGTAAGGGCGTATTTGCTGTGCGAAACTGATTTCCTCAAGATGGAAATCGATGATTAAGAGCAAGACAGTTGTAAGTGAATATGCACTTACCAATGTTTTGCGTCATTTTATTCATGTGTAGCTGAAAAAATGCTGTAATTCACTAATAAGTGCGATGATCTATACATTTTCTTCTTGAATTATCACCAGGACATATTCACTGTGGGGATTGTGCATGCTGGGATGGGTAAATCTACGGACAAATTTGCCTCGCTTCATGTAAGACATTTTGCAATAACTTCCTTAACTTCTATTTCTAACGTCAATTCAAAAACGGTTTGTTGCATGTACCCGCCTTACTGAGCTCTTTCCTCCGATGTATGCTTTAGACGAAACATTTTTGTACTTTTTTGCGACAAGTGATACCAACCGACCAGAAAAACGACAAAAAATCTGATCGTTTTTCAGGTCAGTTGGGATCAATTTTTGGAAAAAAATATGGGGAGTTTTCAAATAAGTAATACACCCGAGGAAAGCGCTCAGCAAGGCGGGGTACATGCAACAAACCGCTTGAAAAAAAATTGACACAGAAATAAGAAAATTATTGCACAATTTCCTACCTGAAGCGTGGCTTATTTTGCCGTAGTCGTTATCATTTCGTTTTCTGGTCAGTTGGGATCAATTTCTGGAAAAATTAAAAGGATAGCACAAATAATCCATGTATCCGAGGAAAGAGATTTTCAAGGCGGGGTACACGCAACAGACCTTTTGAAAATCGACAAAGAAATAAAGGAGTTATTGCAAAATATTTGACAAGATTCGAGATTATTTTTGTCCGTATTCGTTATTCATCCCAGCATGCACAATCCCCACCGTGATATTGCTAAAAACAATGAGAGAGTTTTATCAAATTCTATTTGGTAGATCTTGAAATATTTCCAAAAATATGCAAATTTTGACATAAAACACTTCAGCTTTATTGATCTAACTGAACACGTGAGCATGCTGATTTATACATTTACGCGTTCATAACAGCATACATTTTGGATTTCCTGTTCTTATCAAATGTAAGTCATTACCTTAAACCCATTTCGGGACTTAACGATGATTACAAAGCATTTATTTATCATTTAAAGGACCTTTGTCATGTGCCAGAAATTGTACATTTTTTTCGCTGCAGGGGTATATTATATGATTGACTTTAAAATTTAAACAAGATCGATGACCATCCATTTTTATTTCGTTTTTAGGTCGGGCAATCTCTTCGAGATTTTCCTAACTATAGCTACGCAACGCTTGTAACGCTTTTCTACGAAATTCTCGTATCTGCGGCTTTGTTTTTTCTGCAAATACGAGGTTTTCGGTATCACCTGGCCGCCGCATAGTCGTTTGTCTGAGTCCGCCGCGAAAAAGTAGACCTACCCTTGAACAATTCAAAATTGCTCAAATAACATAATCATCGTTAATAGACTTTCATTTCCTAATTGTTTTATCAAAACAATGCAGCAGTTTGCTCATAAGTGCGAAAACTATCAACCTTTCTTTTTTGACGAAAAGGTTGATAATTGGTGTGGCAGACTAGAGCAGACGAGAATTTCATCACCAAAACAAATAACTACGCCACATTTCGTTTAACCCTTTCCCAAACAAGACCTGGTTTTGACGTCCCTAATAGAATTGGCTTGGGAAAACATTGAAACAAAAGAAGAAACTGCTGATAACCAGCAGTTTCTCCTTTTGTCTCAATATTTTCTTAACTATATTCTACACAAATTCTATCTTTAACAATATCAATATTGTCATCTGCAGCAGCTTTTGAATAGGACCACCCTAAAAAATTGTTGTTTGGAAAAGGGTTAATCGGACATTTCCGTAAAGCACTCGTAGAGACATGGAAAATCTATTTATATCATGAGTCTAGTCAAGTTCAATCGCTATGCGCATAATCACTATAGGCATTTTACAACACATGTATTGTATCGGGTTGTACGTGTACACTTCGCGGTGTAAAGCTAGTATATTAGGCCTATGATTTGACCAACCAAAGTGTTACCGTAACGGCGTTGTACGAACTTTGGGCCGTCTTGGGTACCTACAACGTAATTTTCGTGATATATTCATCCTTATTTATCCAGGCTTGGGTTTAACGGGTATTTAATAATCTTTCTTCGACCTGGGTTTGAGATATATGCTATTTATGAGATAATTGTAGGGTTCTATCTCTGCAGAAGAAATGGGTGATACAGTAATCTTTTTCACAAACATCAGAAAGAACAATTCCCAAGTGAAAGCTAATGCGAAAAGCAAAATGGACATCAAAAATAAAAAGAAAACAAGATCTAGATTTGTGTGTAGAAAATACGAGCTCACCTTTTCAAATTCTGAGTTTAACACACATGTTAAATATTAGAATTGTTGATCAATGTTTATGCCATTATTTACAATGTACTATATCGTAAATTCAATGATCTAGATCTAGTCAGTTCTCATGTCACTTTTGTGAACCATGTTAAAGTGACAATTCACAATTATTTGTACATAAATTTTACTTTTATTCTGTCTGAAAGAGTATGTTTTCTTATGAAAATTCTGGAAATTTCAAGCCAAAATATTGAGCCGTTTACGTTAAATATATATTTTTGTGCTAAAATTAAGCAAGTTGTTGTGGACAACAGTTCAGATTTATATAGAATTTGTCATTTTGTCTCAACTATAAATGCATATTTTCGCTTATAAATAACAACTTCACAAAACTGATAGCATTTCTATGCATTAGAATAAACAATCTTTGCATCAAGACATACTTGTAAAAAATGAAATAAATGTGAAATGTCACTTTAATTTTGACTTCATTTCTTATTCTGAATTTTGTTCAGAAATTTTCCCGTCATAATATTAATATTTTTCATCGTGCAAAGTTTAACCTTTCCTAAACAGTGATATGTAAAACTGTTCTCAGGCCCGTAGGAAGCAATTTGATAAGGGAGGAGGGGGCTCAAAACTCTGTCCGGGTTTGTGTCTGAACATTTTAGGGTCTTACTTGGCTTTCTATTCAATTTTCTATGTAAAATGAGGAAAATTCGGTATTTTTGACCAACATTTGGGGCTTATCCCCTCTCTCCCTCCAGTAGCCCCAACCAGTGCCTACGGGACTGCATCAAAATCGGAATATTGTTGCTAATGTCAAGTTTGTGTTGATAATTTAGATAAATATTCATGTAAAGTTTAGCCGAAGAGTTGTTGAAAGATAGATTGAGACTAAGAAAAAATGTCGGATATCAAAATGTTTTCGTTTTGCCACCATGTTTCCTAAAATCTTTTTTTTATTATGGATATCAAAATGATATAATGTTTTACAAACTGTTAACCCAGACAATTCATTAAAGCAGTCCATCCGTAATGAGATTCATGTGACGTCGGATCTTTTCTGACAACGCCGTAAACATTTTTAACATACGGTTACCCGTTCAACACGGACACGTTACGACTTAAAATAAATCGACATTTTCCATCACCGAATGTTTACGACATCACCGGAAAAAATACGACATCGTGTAATGGATTTGGTTTATTTGGGTTTTATAAAGTTTTCAACTAATAGGGTCAAATCGCGGCGGGCCGTGTAATGGAGTAGATCTACATTGTTGGCAATTACCCTTTCTTCTATTATGATTTCTTCTCTAGAAATATCAAATTTTTGCTTATGTAAACTCGGGAATTAGAGTATAAGGGTTAATTTTAATGATAACATCAGATAACAACATTGAGAATATTTTAAAGTGACATTTCACATTTGTTTTAATTTTTAAAAGTATGTCTTGATGCAAAGATTGTTTATTCTAATGTGTAGAATTGCTATCAGTTTTTTGAAGTTGTTATTTATAAGCGAAAATACGCCTTTACAGTTGAGACAGAAATGACAAATTCTATATAAATCTGAACTGTTGTCCACAACAATTTGTTTAATTTTAGAACAAAAATATATATTTCTCATAAACAGTTCAATATTTTGACTTGAAATTTTCTGAATTTTCATAAGAAAAGATGCTCCTTCAGATAGAATAAAAGTAAAAATTTATGTAAAAGTAATGTGAAATGTCACTTTAAGAATTCAATGTAAATTTAAGAAAATTGACCATTTACTGTATTTCGAATCCTCTGTTTCCCGACCTTCAGTACTATCAGTACTTTGATTCAATTTGTAATAAGATGTACTTTCAAGAAACAAAATATAGATAATTTCTTGTATTAGAAAAAGAAAAAGTAAATTGGAGAGGGATTTCCCGACGTGGACAAAGCGACCTTACGGTCAAAATTTTCGATTTTTGGTTTTCATTTGTTTCAAGTAAAGGATTAAATCCAGATTCAGAAAATGCATTTCTTTCAACGATAAGATGTATGTTGACTTTGCTACGTGTGATTAAAGAACATCACGTCTAACATTATTTGGCGCGCAAAATCAGAGTGTTTGATAAGAATTTTGTATGAAATAATTTTTGACAGGGTATTAATTTTCGTTCCATATGTATAGTTCACCAATCATAACCGTACGGAAAACAGTGCAGCATATGTGTAGTGCTTGAAATACGACTTCGATTAGCACTAAAATCTTTGTTTTACCATAGCAACTGCATAGAAACTAAAGAATGTCAGAAATTATAACAAGATACATGTTATCATTATTATAACGGCGTTCTGTAAATGATCGCTGTCAGAGTTCAATACTTACCGAAAACCCATAATATCTGTGTATAAGGCGATGACTCTGTTGTTTTACATAAGTACAGGCAGAAAATAAACATATTTGATACATGTATGAGTAAATGCTGAAATAACATGTATAGCATGTTGTTACCTTAGACCTCTACGTCTGATTAGCTCAGTGGTAGAGCGTTCGACTTGCACCTTAGAGGTCTAAGGTTCGAATCCCAGTTCGAACCCTGATCCTTTTGAACTCAAGTAGGACGCTCTACCACTGAGCTAATCAGACATATGGTACCACTTACACCCAAATTGTCACAATATAGTTTACATGTTCATAATTTAAAACCGCTTTATTTCGGATTAGCTAACATTCGCAGAGGCCCAAGAAATACTTAAAGGCCCGAGTGCGTAGCACGAGTGTCAGTTTCCTATTTTTAGGGCCTCTGCGAATGTTAACGACCGAAAAGTACGTGAATTGACGCTATTAATGCATAAAAAACGTAACATTCCAATAGTTACTTACTGCAAACCTATTGATACGTGCGAAAAAATGAACCGAGGTGAGAGCAAAAATGTCCGCTATTGTTGTTTTGTTCTGATAAATCTTCCGAAATGTTTTTGTTATGCGTGACGTCAGCAAAACGACGTTACGTCATCATTTGGCGAACGTCTTTTATTAAACATAAGACATTGCGACTTTTGCGGGAAAAGGGGAGTTGTTTATTTTGAAAGTTCAGATCGAGGATAATTGAGTGCAAAGGCGGACGGATATCGCAAGTGAATTTCCTGAATAATACACGTTTACAATAGTACAATAGTACCGGCCGAAAATGACAGTGACGTGGACTAATGTTTACTACTTGACAACCAATCAACTCTGTTCGTATTTGTAACAGTGCAAATCAGACGAATTGATTGGTTTTGCAGCAGTAAACATCAGCCCACGTCACTGTCATTTTCGGCTGGGACTATTGTACCAGCCGAAAATGACTGTGACGTACGCTAATGTTTACTACTTGACAACCAATCAACTCTGTTCGTATTTGTAACGGTGCAAATCAGACGAATTGATTGGTTTTGCAGCAGTAAACATCAACCTACGTCACTGTCATTTACGGCTGGGACTATTGTACTGCCGATCACGGCCCGGTTTCTTCCCGATAATGAATGACTATAATGACCCAAAAATAAACATTTTATGCATTAAGTTATCTTATTACACGATTTTAATTTCAAATCAATAACCTGACATCCCTATGTTAATGAAGAAGCCCTTTTTTGTCGGTCATATTTGTTACATTGATAACGGTACATGCGTGTCAATCGGGTAAAAACTGATCATGGCCTAGCGATTCAAAACGAGTTCACAGAAAGGGGACACACAATGGGGTTTTGTTATTTATTGTACGTGTACACGGTACGGAAACTACAGAGACAGAGCCAATGGCTCTGCTACTTTTCCTCTGGGGCACTTCTGGCCATGTGTGGCTCTGTCTCTGGGATCACGATTTTTTGACAAAAACAGGTGAGTGTTCAACTTTGTTGTTCAATTATTCTCTTTTTGTGCTTAAAATCGAAAAACCGGGAATGACATGCTCCTCTAAGACCATTTATCTGCCTGTTCTTATTCTGTGGGCTTTTAAGTCGGCAGGGTTTTCACAGGATTATTGTCGTCGTGAGTCGACCCTTTGTGATTTTTCATGTTTACATCATGTATTCATGTACATTCCAATGGTAAAAAGCCAATTTCTGCAGCCAAAACATGTTATATACTAATCGATGGATACGCTCGATTAGACATCCCTTTTCCATGTCACAAAACCTTAGAAATGATTGGTAAAAATAAAAATTTGAGCAATTTCTATCAGTGGCCCTGTCTCTGGCGGCTTGCAGAATTATTGAAAAATATTTATAATTATGTCACATGATTCCCCATCGTGATTCTGATTATTGCATTTTGGTAGTTTATAGCAATTTAATTGCAAATATTATACATTCCAAGAATGAATATCCATTTCAACATTATCTTAGATGTTGAACAAGAGGGACAAGATAGCGTTATATCGCATCTATATATGTTTTTCAGGGAAATACAAGTTTCATAAAAACATAATGATGTTCTTTATGTTTATCTTTCAACATTACATGAAGTTTATTGTTAAAAAAAAAAACAAACAAACAAAAAAAAAAAAAAAAAAAACACTTCTTTCCTGAATTATTTTTATAATGCCGGGATAATCACTGATTCTCTGCAAAATATCCCATGCATCAATTTTAAAATACAAATTTGATGTATTGTGAAACTTAAAATATTTTCAAATGGTAACGAGTTTTTGTAATTTCAAATCTGACACTGAGATATCGGACATTTAATTGGACTGGTGCGTTTCTGATGGCCGTCAGTATATTTCAAAGGTTTTGTTATATAATCTCGCAACTACGGCTTGATCCAAGCCGTAGTTACGAGACTTTATAACAACACCGATGGTTTATCAAAACATAACGGTAAATTAAATCTATTTTTAGCACAAAATTCATTGTCATTCAAAGATGTTGCAGCTAGACGACAAATTCAAGTGAATGAAAATTTACAAAATTTCTTGGTCTTTTTTTTGTAAAATACATTATGGGATATGGTGAAATTAGATTCTACTTGTCATAAGCAATTTCTTCATTTCCCACGATGTTTTCCAATGCCATTATCTTGAGGGGAGTCAAAAAAAGTCATTATGTAGTAATGGGTTAAATAGCAATGAATTTTGATTCAAGCCGTAGTTACGAGATTTTAACAACACCTACGAAATACTATTGTTTGTCCGAAAAATCGTTCCCTATTTGACGTCCCCACAAAATAGGGGCTTTGGAAAACATTGGGGAAAATGAAGAAATTGCTTGTGAAAAACAATTTCCCATTTTCAACAATGTTCTCCTTCCGGAATAACCAAACTATGTAAAATTTCATTCACTTGACATTGACGTCTGTCGGACCGTATTTGGTACAAAAACGAATATGGTACAAATTTGTACCATATTCGGCCGAATATGGTACAACTGTCTAATTGTACCATATACGTATCTGCAGTTTTGGGGTAAAATGCCTGACCAAATATGGTACAAATTTGTACCATATTCGGATGAAAAATGTACGACATTCGTTCCGAATATGCTACACACTCATGATGATGATGATGATGATGATGATGATGATGATGATGATGAAGATGATGATGATGATGAAGATGATGATGATGATGATGATGATGATGATGATGATGATAATGATGATGATGATGATGATGATGATGATGATGATGATGATGGTGATGATGATGATGATGATGATGATGATGATGATGATGATGATGATGATGATGATGATGATGATGATGATGATGATGATGATGATGATGATGGTGGTGGTGGTGGTGGCGGTGGTGGTGGTGATGATGATGGTGATGATGATGATGATGAAGATGATGATGATGAAAAAAAGGTTTATACATCGGCAGACTATTTCATTTATTAAGAAATACATAATTTATGTACCATATACGTAGGCCATTTTCATTTTATGAGTTTTTTTGGTATGTACCAAATACGTTTTGGCGAGCATAGAAAAACTTATTCCAACCGAATATGGTACAATGTTTGTACCATATTCGGTCGAAAATTGTACCGTATTCGGGCCGAATATGGTACAAATCTACCATATTCGGTCGAATATGGTGCAAATGTACCATATTCGTTTTTGTACCAAATACGGTCCGACAGACGTCAGCATCACATTTCAATATGGGACGATTTTATCAAGTTAGTCGTGACGTTATTTCGGACAAACAAATAACATTTCGTTGGTTTTGGTGTTGTTATTAAATCTCGTAACTACGGCTTGATTCAAGCCGTAGTTACGAGATTTTGTAGCAACACCGACGGTTCATCAAAATATAACAGTATACTCAGTCTATTTTTAGCACAGAATTCATTGCCATTTTTAGACCAGTCTAAAATTTTGCCGTCTGGTGAAGGGATAAGCCTATATATAGATCACGGTGGAGATTGTGCATGATGGGATGGATAACGAATACGGACAAATTTGCCTCGCTTCAGGTAAGAAATTGTGCAATAATTTTCTTATTTCTGCGTTAATTTTCAAGCGGTTTGTTGCATGTACCCCGCATTACTGAGCTCTTTCCTCAGATATATGACCTGTTTGTAGAATATTCGTACTTTGTCCATAAATTGATCCCAACCGACCAGAAAAACGACAAAAAATCCAGGTTATTTTTCTAGTCGGTTGGGATCGATTTTTGAAAAAAGTACAAGGAGTTTCCAGCTAAGTGATACATCTGAGAAAAGGGCTTAGTAAAACGGAGTACATGCAACAAACTGCGTGAAAATTTACGCATAAATAAGAAAGTTATTGCACAAATTCTTACCCGAAGCGTGGTTAATTTGGCCGTAGTCGTTACCATTTCGCTTTCTGGTCGGTTGGGACAATATTTTGGAAAAAATACCGCGAGTTATCTAATATGTCATACATCCGATGAAAGAGCTCGGTAAGGCGGGGTACATGCAACAAACCTTTTGACAGTTGACGAACAAATAAGGAAGTTATTGCAAAAAATCTTACCAGAATCGAGATTATTTTGTCCGTATTCGTTATCCATCCCATGATGCTTAATCCCCACCGTGTAGATCTCCGAACCATGTTCACACATTGTCCTGTGTGCGCCTCTATACACACAAATGAACAGTTAATTAACCCTTTCCCAAACATGAAAAAATTAGACTACTCCAACTTGAAAGCTCCTACAGATGACAATGAATATTGATAAAGATAAGATTCATTTACTGTGTAGCCGAAACATATTGAGGCAAAAGGAGAAAATGCTGATTGTCAGCATTTTCTTCTTTTTGCCTCAATGTTTTCCTTAGTCATTTCTATTAGTGATGTCAAAAGCAAAGGACATGTATTGGGAAAGGGTCAAAAGCCGATCACGTGACATTTGTAACACCAGAACGAGGCCGAGAACGTGCGAGCCAAATTTAGAAAATTTTTGAATCATGGCGGACGTAAGAATGTGCCTGGTAAGTTTGAATACGTTTTCCCCTTTTTATACGCCCGAAGGGTCGTATTATGTTATGGCCCCGGTCGTCCGTCCGGCCGTCTGTATGTCCGTCCGGTCGTTAGCAATTTCTTGTGTGCGCAACTCCTCATAGTCATGCAGTTTTGATCGGAATTTGATCAAACTTGCCACAATGAATCTCCATGGTGTCCAGTTGTGCACACTGCTTACGGAATTCAGAAACATTGAGGCAAAAGGAGAAAATGAAGTGATTATCAACACTCTTTCTCGTATAGTCTGCAGAAATTGGAACCCTTCAAATTTTAGTGTTTATGGAAAGGGTTGAAGTAGGACCTCGTATAATTGGGAACGATTTCATCGAAGTAACCGTGACGTAAGTTCGGACAATATTATTTCATAGATGTTGTTATAAAATGCCGTAACTACGGCTTGATTCAAACCATAGTTATTGTTTGACCACATTAAACTGATACTGATTAATTTTCGTGTGCAAAGTCCGTCAGTTGAGTGTCTTAACAAAACATTGTCGAAGTGGGATCATTACATATGCAGATGTACCGGGTTAATCTTGATGGATAATACAAGACTTTATAACAACATCAACAGTTTATCAAAACATAACAGAAAACCTAGCCTATTTTAGCACAAAATACACCCTTTCTCAAACAAGCCCTGGCCCCGGTTTCTCGAAAAAAAATTAAGTATCTTCTCATGCTCAAATCTGAGCATCGTGCTCAAATCGCACGAAATCCACGTGAACTTCAATTGAATACCAATCAACGTTGATTGGTATTGAATAGAAGTTGAGCATGAAGTCATGAGAATATACTTAAGTTTTTTCGAGAAACCGGGGCCTGGTTTTGAACAAACTTTATTTGATCTTTTTAGCAATAAATTTTGACTTCTGTGATATTTCGTTGATAGGTAAATTTAAGCCTTTCTCAAATGACATAATGTTCGGTTGGAAGCTTCTGTACAGACCGTGAGACAACAAAATGGATTCTGATAGACAAAACATTTTCGTACATTTCAGTCTAGAAAATATAAAAGAAGAAGGAGAAAATACTAGTTAACAGCATTTTCTTCTTCTGTCTTAATTTTCCCAAACCGTTTCTTTTAGAGATTCGGGTCTTGTTTGGGAAAGGGTTAAAAGCAACTGATTTTTTTGTTTGGGAGAGGGTTGATTTACCTGTACCTTTCCCAAACTTGACCTGGTTTTGAAGTCCCTACTGGAATGGGCTTGGAAAACATTGAAGCAAAAGAAGAAAATGCTGATAACCAGCATTTTCTCCTTTTGCCTCAATACTGTCTGCGCTATATTGTACACAACCATTTCCTTTATCAACATCTACTTTGTTGTTTTGTAGCAGTTTTCAAATTAGACAGCCCTATATTCTTGTTATTTAGTAAAGGGTTAAATCCTTCTCTAAACAACAGGGATAAAGGTCTCTCCAACTTGAAAGCTCCTGCAGATGACATAATTGATGTACAAAATTAACCTTTTCCCAAACAACGAATTTTTAGGTTGTTTAAACTCAAAAGGTGATGTTAGTAATCGACAGAGTGAGACAAAAAAGTGAATTAACATACAAAACACAGGAAAAATTGTAGCAAAAGGATAATAATCAGCATTTTCTTCTTCTGCATCAATGTTTTCTGAAGCCTTTTCTCTATGACTTATTTAAGATTTTGTCTTGTTTGTGAGAGGGTTAAAGTATTTATGCATTCCACTTATTTCTTTATGTCAGCTGTTATGGCAGCTCTATGGTTGTTTGTACCTATTTGTCCCCACCAACCATTGCAAGAAAAGATGGATAAATATCAAAAATATGTACTATTGAGAACTAGTAAGTGATTTTTTTATCATCTGCCAGTAATCGCTGCTAGCGACATCAACATATCAAAGAGCGAAGTTCATCAGAGAAAACTCGGATTACAGCAGCAGCTGCGTCATCAACAACAACCCAAACAACATCAAGCCACAATAAATTGTGTACACAATTTGACAAATATGTCAAAGAAAATACAGTTGAAACTCGTTGTGTTGACACCCGATGACGGATGAGTCGATATTCCGGATAAGTCGAAGTGTTCCCAAAGTCCCAACTTTGTCCCTCCTTTGTTTTAGATAAATTTCAATATTTATAAAGGGGCAAGTTTAAAAAAAATGTGACCATTCACTTTTTACATGCCACGGCTTTTACAGAGAAACATATTCAACCCAATCAAAGCTAAAAAGATGTGTTATTGTGTCTATATACTGGGTACCAAGTTTAAAGAAAATCGCTTCACAAATAAAAAAGATATGTCATTAAAACATGTCAAAAATGTCAGGAGTGAAACGTTTTTGTGTGACACTTAACAGTTTTACCAAGTTTCTAAGCTATGGTAAATAAAAGACAGTGACATGATACTACAATAAGCACTTGTAATTCATAAAACAACATGTGCATCATCATCTTAAAATTACTTTTTTATCTTATCTTCATTGGTTTAGGATGTGGAGCCTGTTTTATACAATACCCCTCTGAATTTTATGTCAGGAGTGAAACACTTTTATTTTTCAAAATGTGTTCTCATTTTTGTCTTTTCAGCCAGAAATCTACCACTCAAATTTTTTTAGGAAGCCATCAACCTTGTGGGCATTCTGCACTCAACTTTTTAGTGAATCGTGGGATACAATTTCTCATATTGTGCAATATATATGCTGTCATGAGTGAAACGCTTTTTTGATGTCATTTTGCAAGATTGTGCACACAATTTTAGCTTAAAAGTAGTGAACATGAATTTAAAATATAATTTGGGCACTGCTTAACCATTTAGAATAGTTTTTAGCCACCCTAATTAAGAAATCTGGATGATATTCTGTAAAATTAGCATTTAAATGTCACACTTTGTTCACATTTTTTTTAAACCTGCCCAACTTTAGACATTTTCAGGAGTTGTTAGTGTGCAACTTCGTGCGCATTAAAGCTCTTCACAAGGAATGTAAATTTTGTCAAACTTAGCAATAATTTCGGATGGCTTGCCGATAACTTGCGGAATGCAAAGCCTATGTTATGAACACTCAAAAGAATTGTCTCTGCCTTTTAAATCTTTCCTTCACGACATTTTCGGGAGTTGTTAGTGTGCAACTTCGTGCGGCATTGAAGCTTTTCCCAAAAAAGGTATTTGTCAAAACTAGCCATATTTTCGGATGGTTTGCCGATAACTTGCGGAATCCCTTAAAAGAATTGTCTCTGCCTTTTAAACACTGCCTTCACACCTGTAAACCTCTGCAGTAGAAGGATTTGAAAACATTTTGGGAAAAGGAGAAATTGCACAAAATAAACAATTTCACCCTAGCCACAGGAACTTGTAATTGACTGCAAAATCTTTGAATTTGGACCAGTCTAGAATGTTGCCGTCTGGTAATGGGTTAATCGGGATATGTTTCAGACACAAATTGAGATGCTTTGGACCACAACTCAGACTTTACATGGCTCCCGCACGAATATTTGTATGAAAACATGGATAGATGCTCAAACTGCACTGGACATCAGACAGAACACTAAGGGGAGTATCCTTATTTTCTATATCTCTTTAACTTATAGCTCAAGGTAGTCTCCCTGGGTCTTTATTATGTAAGTTATCAGTCAAGTAATCTATATGTAGAAGCTTTGATGAGCGGGTCTCTCCAGGACTTTATTATGTAAGTTATCAGTTGAAAAATCTGCACGTAGAAGCTGTGATGAGCGGATCTCTCCAGGACTTTATTATCTTAGTTATCAGTTAAGTAATCTATATGTAGAAGCTGTGATGAGCGGATCTCTCCAGGACTTTATTATCTTAGTTATCAGTCAAGTAATCTATATGTAGAAGCTTTGATGAGCGGATCTCTCCAGGACTTTATTATCTTAGTTATCAGTTAAGTAATCTATATGTAGAAGCTTTGATGAGCGGGTCTCTCCAGGACTTTATTATCTTAGTTATCAGTTAAGTAATCTATATGTAGAAGCTGTGATGAGCGGGTCTCACCAGGACTTTATTATCTTAGTTATCAGTTAAGTAATCTATATGTAGAAGCTTTGATGAGCGGGTCTCTCCAGGACTTTATTATCTTAGTTATCAGTTAAGTAATCTATATGTAGAAGCTGTGATGAGCGGGGTCTCTCCAGGACTTCATTATCTTAGTTATCAGTCAAGTAATCTATATGTAGAAGCTGTGATGAGCGGGGTCTCTCCAGGACTTTATTATCTTAGTTATCAGTTAAGTAATCTGCACGTAGAAGCTTTGATGAGCGGGGTCTCTCCAGAACTTTATTATCTTAGTTATCAGTCAAGTAATCTGCACGTAGAAGCTTTGATGAGCGGGTCTCTCCAGGACTTTATTATGTAAGTTATCAGTTGAAAAATCTACACGAAGAAGCTGTGATGAGCGGATCTCTCCAGGACTTTATTATCTTAGTTATCAGTTAAGTAATCTATATGTAGAAGCTTTGATGAGCGGGTCTCTCCAGGACTTTATTATCTTAGTTATCAGTCAAGTAATCTATATGTAGAAGCTGTGATGAGCGGGGTCTCTCCAGGACTTTATTATCTTAGTTATCAGTTAAGTAATCTATATGTAGAAGCTGTGATGAGCGGGTCTCTCCAGGACTTTATTATCTTAGTTATCAGTCAAGTAATCTATATGTAGAAGCTGTGATGAGCGGGGTCTCTCCAGGACTTTATTATCTTAGTTATCAGTTAAGTAATCTATATGTAGAAGCTGTGATGAGCGGGGTCTCTCCAGGACTTTATTATCTTAGTTATCAGTCAAGTAATCTATATGTAGAAGCTGTGATGAGCGGGGTCTCTCCAGGACTTTATTATCTTAGTTATCAGTTAAGTAATCTATATGTAGAAGCTTTGATGAGCGGGTCTCTCCAGGACTTTATTATGTAAGTTATCTGTTAAGTAATCTATATGTAGAAGCTGTGATGAGCGGATCTCTCCAGGACTTTATTATCTTAGTTATCAGTTAAGTAATCTATATGTAGAAGCTTTGATGAGCGGGTCTCTCCAGGACTTTATTATGTAAGTTATCTGTTAAGTAATCTATATGTAGAAGCTGTGATGAGCGGGTCTCTCCAGGACTTTATTATGTAAGTTATCTGTTAAGTAATCTATATGTAGAAGCTTTGATGAGCGGGTCTCTCCAGGACTTTATTATGTAAGTTATCAGTTAAGTAATCTATATGTAGAAGCTTTGATGAGCGGGTCTCTCCAGGACTTTATTATGTAAGTTATCTGTTAAGTAATCTATATGTAGAAGCTGTGATGAGCGGATCTCTCCAGGACTTTATTATCTTAGTTATCTGTTAAGTAATCTATATGTAGAAGCTGTGATGAGCGGGTCTCTCTGGCACTTTACTTAACTGATAATTGACATAATACTCTTTATGTAGAAGCTGTGATGAGCGGGTCTCTCTGGCACTTTACTTAACTGATTACAAACATAATTATCTATATGTAGAAGCTGTGATGAGCGGGTCTCTCTGGCACTTTACTTAACTGATTACAAACATAATAATCTATATGTAGAAGCTGTGATGAGCTGGTCTCTCTGGCACTTTACTTAACTGATTACAAACATAATTATCTATATGTAGAAGATGTGATGAGCGGGTCTCTCTGGCACTTTACTTAACTGATTACAAACATAATAATCTTTATGTAGAAGCTGTGATGAGCGGGTGTCTCTGGCTCTTTACTTAACTGATTACAAACATAATAATCTATATGTAGAAGCTGTGATGAGCGGGTCTCTCTGGCACTTTACTTAACTGATTACAAACATAATAATCTTTATGAAGAAGCTGTGATGAGCGGGTCTCTCTGGCACTTTACTTAACTGATTGCAAACATAATTATCTATATGTAGAAGCTGTGATGAGCGGGTCTCTCTGGCACTTTACTTAACTGATTACAAACATAATAATCTATATTCTAACAGTAGAATCTGTGATGAGCGGGTCTCTCTGGCACATTACTTAACTGATTACAAACATAATAATCTATATTCTAACAGTAGAAGCTGTGATGAGCGGGTCTCTCTGGCACTTTCCTTAACCGATTACAAACATAATACTCTTTATGTAGAAGCTGTGATGAGCGGTTCTCTTCAGGACTTTACTTAACTGATTACAAACATATTAATCTATATGAAGAAGCTGTGATGAGCGGGTCTCTCTGGCACTTTACTTAACTGATTGCAACATATTAATCTATCTGTAGAAGCTGTGATGAGCGGGTCTCTCTGGCACTTTACTTAACTGATTACAAACATATTAATCTATATGTAGAAGCTGTGATGAGCGGGTCTCTCTGGCACTTTACTTAACTGATTACAAACATAATTATCTATATTCCAACAATAGAAGCTGTGATGAGCGGGTCTCTCTGGCACTTTCCTTAACCGATTACAAACATAATACTCTTTATGTAGAAGCTGTGATGAGCGGGTCTCTCTGGCACTTTACTTAACTGATTACAAATATAATACTCTATATGAAGAATCTGTGATGAGCGATTCTCTCTGGCACATTACTTAACTGATTACAAACATAATTATCTATATGTAGAAGCTGTGATGAGCGGGTCTCTCTGGCACTTTACTTGACTGATTACAAACATAATAATCTTTATGAAGAAACTGTGATGAGCGGGTCTCTCTGGCACTTTACTTAACTGATTACAAACATAATACTCTTTATGTAGAAGCTGTGATGAGCGGGTCTCTCTGGCACTTTACTTAACTGATTACAAACATAATTGTCTAAATGAAGAAGCTGTGATGAGCGGGTGTCTCTCTGGCACTTTACTTAACCGATTACAAACATAATAATCTTTATGTAGAAGCTGTGATGAGCGGGTCTCTCTGGCACTTTACTTAACTGATTACAAACATATTAATCTATATGAAGAAGCTGTGATGAACGGGTCTCTCTGGCACTTTACTTAACTGATTGCAAATATAATTATCTATATGTAGAAGCTATAATGAGCGGGTCTATCTGGCACTTTACTTAACTAATTACAAACATAATAATCTATATTCCAACAATAGAAGCTGTGATGAGCGGGTCTATCTGGCACTTTACTTAACTGATTACAAACATAATAATCTATATTCTAACAGTAGAAGCTGTGATGAGCGGGTCTCTCTGGCACTTTACTTAACTGATTACAAACATAATAATCTATATGAAGAAGCTGTGATGAGCGGTTCTTTCAGGCACTTTACTTAACTGATTACAAACATAATACTCTATATGAAGAATCTGTGATGAGCGGGTCTCTCTGGCACTTTAATTAACTTATAACAAATATAATTATCTATATAAAGAATCTTTGATGAGCGGATCTCTCTGGCACTTTATGTAACTGATTAAAAACATAACTATCTATATGTAGATCTAGAAGCTGTGATGAGCAGGTCTCTCTGGCACTTTACTTAAATGATTACAAACATAATTATCTATATGTAGAAGCTTTGATGAGCGGGTCTCTCAGGCACATTACATAACTGATTACAAACATAATAATCTATATGTAGAAGCTGTGATAAGCGGGTCTCTCTGGCACTTTTCTTAACTGATTACAAACATAATACTCTATATGAAGAATCTGTGATGAGTGGGTCTCTCTGGCACTTTACTAAACCGATTAAAAACATAATAATCTATATGAAGAAGCTGTGATGAGCGGGTCTCTCTGGCACTTTACTTAACCGATTAAAAACATAATAATCTATATGTAGAAGCTGTAATGAGCGGGTCTCTCTGGCACTTTACTTAACCGATTAAAAACATAATAATCTATATGTAGAAGCTGTGATGAGCGGGTCTCTCTGGCACTTTACTTAACTGATTACAAACAGAAAAATGCCATACCCCCATTGTTTGTCTTAGGTTTGACATCGGGCGAAGCGATCTATCGACTGGCGTTTTATAAATTTCTCCTTTCCCTTCAATATTTTCTGTACTATAACACACACATTTTTAGTCTTTGATTTCAATTATTTTGTAGCCTGCTATTAGAAGTCTTAAATTTTGCTATTTGGGAAGTGAGTGCTTAATCAACCCATTACCATGTATAGATCTAACAACACTTTAATCAACCCATTACCATATAGATCTAACAACACTTTTTGACACAACATGCAAAGGGTTTTGAAAGCATTGTGGGAATTTCAGGAATTGCAATGTGACAAGCAATTTCTTTATTCCCTACAATTCTATTAAGAAAGACATAAAATGTAATTTTCATATACTTGAAAAAATTGTCTGTCCAAACATTATCTTTGAGCTTAGGCCAGTCTAATTTTTGTCATTTGAAAAAGGGTTAGCCCATACCACATTGCTCTTTTTAATCCCTACAAAATACCGGTAATGGCTTTGGAAAACATTGTGGAAATTGAAAAAATGCTTTTGTGACAAGCAATTTCTTTATTTCCCTCTATGTTTTCTTTTAAGACATACATAAAATGTAATTTTCATCCACTTGAAATAGTTGTCAGCAACATCTTTGAATTTGGAGCAGTCAAATGTTTGCATATTTGGAAAAAGGTTAATGGAGATTTCTTTTTATTTTCAGACTACCTATCAAGAGCCAGTCTTTTGGATGAAACTTCAAACCAAGGTCCTGTCTCCATGTGACGTCAGCTGTTGAGTGGGATTTAACCCTTTCCAAAACGGCAAAATCTTAGGGTGATCAACTTCAACAACTGCAAAAAAACGACAAACGGGAAGTTATTAAAGATAGAATTTGTGTAAATTATGGCATAGAAAATATTGAGACAAAAGGAGAAACTGCTGGTTATCAGCAGTTTCTTCTTTTGTTTCAATGTTTTCCCAAACCATTTCTATAAGGCACGTAAAAACCAAGTCTTGTTTGGGAAAGGGTTAAAACTCTATTCAATCCAAAAGCAATTTATAAATGTACTAAAAAACGAAAAGGATGGTACCTGCTTTGGAATTCACAACTTGGTCAGCCTAAATATTTTCCATAAATGTGGAATGGGACTTGTCAGCTTCGTTTTGAACAACATTTACAATCTCAACAGAAGTCATACTAGATGAAATCTTTTAGGATTGAAAAACAATCACTATACAGAGACTGAAGGAGAGGACATATTCAAGAAGCAGTGAAAATTAAAATAGTGCACAAACTGTTATTTCATGTAAAAAACATATTGAATGAGGAAAAAATGTAATGGTAACTGCCCTCAAGAACAGCATAACTGCAGCTTATTGAAATAATAGTTCGGACATTCTTAAACATAGCTAACATTATGGGGAATAGACATTATAGTATTTCTTGTGACAAACATTCAAAAAGAAAATATTACTGGTGAAAATGAATCATGTACCAGTAAGCAAAATAATTGACATTATTTGGGAAAAAGCTGTCATTCAATACCATTACGATTAGGATCAATGTCAAATATTTTAAAAAGATTTACATTTGCTTAGATTAAAACATTACCACACTGTGACTCCTTTTGACTGCCCACAAGATAATGGCTTTGGAAAACATCATGAAAATTGAAGCAATTGCTTTTGACAAGCAATTTCTGTATTTTCCACAATGTTTTTTAATCAGAGGACCAGAAAATTCCAAATTTCGTTCACTTGAAATTGTCGTCTTCATCATCATTGAATTTGGATTAGTTTAAATTTTTGTCGTTTGGTAATGGGTTGATGGGTTGATGCAAAACTAGTGTATTGAAAAATTCCTTCATTTTTAACGAGGTTTTTGTTAAAAGCAGCGCAATGGTACATGTATATGCACATATGTATTGCACCTACCACTTTTGGTTACTATTTAGCTGGTGTATGCAACACTGTTCTAACTGTATTTGCTTTTTATTGAAATTGCATTCTATGTATAAAAATAGATTAAAACACTTTTTAACCTTTCCTTAACAATATTGCTTTCTGACAAAGCTAGAAAAGGCACTTGAAAACATTTTGACAAAAGAAGAAAATGCCGATGACCACCATTTTCCCTTTTGCCCTTACATTTTCTGTGCTACATTAATTGAACATATCTGTATCAACAACCATTTTGTTTAAGACAGCATATTAATTGAATCAGTCTGAAAGGGGAAAAGGTTAATGTGGAAGCAATGGATTCACTTTATTAGTTGCTTTGTTGTACACTTGCTTTTTATGCTCTGAATCAAAAGATTGGGGACTTATTGTTTTGCTCATGTCAGTCTGCCAGTCTGTCCATCCGTCCAAAAACTTAACATTGGCCATTTCGAGGGCATTTGGCGTCTTGTTTACATAGTTGTAAGGCCAAGTCCGAGTGACATTTAATTTTTCCCCAAACAAAACCTGGTTTTGAATTTATTTATAGACAAAAAATTATAGGAAAACATTTAGGCAAAAGACAAAAATGACGATAACCAACATTTTCTGCTTTTGCCTCAATATTTTCTGTGCTATATCATGTATTGGGATTTGGTGAGGGGTTATACACTGAACAGATGTTCTAAACCGCCACTTTTCAGAACATATTTTTTAGTATAAATGAAAAACGAAAAGCTCGTTTGAAACAATATTTTGCACATTAGATTTTGTGATCAGTAGCTATCGATTTAATGCGATAAAGTCGAAATTAAAACAACAACGTTTTATGTGTAGAGTTTTTCATATAAAACCAGTTTTTGCACGTGGTGCACGATGTGATGAGTTAAATTGCACAACATCTACCCAATCATTAATTCATATTGATCCGACATGCCGATTTTGCAAAGAAAAATCAACTCAATGGGCCGGATGTCCTCAAGTGATATGGGTCGGACTGCGGGGCTTATCGAAAGCAAAGTCGATATGAAAAAAACATGCACCCTTTTAAGTGATATGTGCATGTTTCAAAAGGTTGATCATGATACTGCAAAATGCATTAACTGTTTTCCGATTGCTTTCTGTTTTGCGAATTTTATGGACCTCAAATCGTGTCAAAGTGCACCAAAGAGCATGGCCCTTAGAGTCCACCATACTAAATATTATTACTTCACATGTACATTTTCTGAGAGATGACTTGTATCTTGCACACATTTTGCATGTCAGTAATGGATGTTTGACGAGTGTGTGTTAATAGAGAGGATTTAAAGTTATGTTTAAAAACAGCATTTAAGTGTTCTTTTGGCATGTATTTTATTCCATAGAACACGATAAAGCATTCTTAAGTGAAGATATGCCGACATTGTTGTGAAATGCATCGGTTGTTTTTCTATTGGTTCTTTATAACGAGTTATATGGCCCCAAAACCCATGTCAAAATGCACCACAGATCATGACCCGTACAGTCTACCATACATATTATCATTATTCCACATGTACCTTTCTTGACGAAAGACATTACTTTTGAATCAGTTATGCATATCAGTAATGGATCTTTGACGTCTGTATGCTACTCAGGAGGATACAAAGTTATGTTTACAAACTGGATTTTTTGTTCTTTTTAATAGCACGTTTTGTATTCCGTAGAACACCATCAAAGCATTCAAAACAGAAGACTAGCCGACAGTGTTGTTAACAGTCAACAAAAATCACCCAGATTTAATGCACAGATGAATTCAAATCGGAGAAATACTCTAAAGTAATCACAAAACATTACACAAAGTTTTGGCAAAAATACTAGGAAACCGAAAGGTTGCAGACTTACCTAGGCTACTGAGACGTCAAGAATGATACCTTAGAACTTTCTAGGTAGCTACAACTGAATGAGGGGTCGTTGTCAAGCAGAGTTATTGACGTAGAGTGATATCACATCCAGTGCTTACAGTTTACCTTGTTGATGTGAAAATGTAGACGTGACAGTGACCCTTTTCAATTTGCAATTAAGTCATCTTATTATCAAAGGGCCTCAATGAAATTTTGGCATCTTCTGTGGAAATGGTTTATCTTTTATATTAAAAAATTTCAAGCTCCTTTCCAAAATAATAATGGAGTTATACGAAGTAACATGCCGTGGCGGTTTAGAAGATCTGTTCAGTGTAGATGCATCAACACTCATTTTTCCATATACATGTATCAGATTCAAGTTTCTTAAAGATGATGACTTTTTTCATCTTCTTCAAGAAAGTTGCATGAGTTTGAACTGTTTATACACTTCCCTAATTTGTATTGAATGCAGTTTGGAAAGACCATCTTGAGTGCTCTATTGCAAAACTATTGTAACTACATATTTTTTAGAAATTCACTTTTTTGTATTTTCTGAATCTTTAGGAAAGAATACATCATGTGTTCTAATATCAAACTTCAATTCTGTATACTGAAAAAAATATTTAGGATTTTAAAAACAGTTTTGCTCTTTAACTATGAGAAAGTCAATAAGTTTTTTCCATCTCCTGCAAAATTTTATAAAATGTACTTACAATAGTTTTGTACCAAGCCATCGATTATTCTTTAATCTATAGTACTGTATTTTTTCTTGAGTGAGTTGTGCTGAATTATTTGTCAGTGTAAAGCTGCTAAGAAATATTATTTCTTTTGTAAATTTCTGTATTGTTTTGACAGACGTTAGATCCGCTCGTCTGATATTCTAGGGATATATTCGTTACTTATGCTTTATGGTAAGTAACGAACTGTGCATTGTTGCGGACACACGTTTTCTCCTCAAAGAGGTTTTTCGTGGACGGCACGTATTCCTGCGATGAATATCAAGTAATCAAGCAAATACAAATTTCTAAGAAAAGTAATCTGTATACATGCTCTAGATAGTAGCTGTGATGACATCTAATGATTTAATTTTAATCCTTTCCAAAACAAGCCCTGGTTTTGACTACCCTGGTTGGAAGCGCTTGGGAAAACATTGAGGCAAAAGAAGAAAATGCTGATAATCAGCATTTTCTCCTTTTGCCTCAATATTTTCTGTGCTATATTGTTTATGGATCAGATCTTTAATAGCGTCCACAATGTCATCTGGAGTTCCTGTAAATTTGGACTACCTTTATATTTTGTTGTTTGGTAAAGGGTTAAATGTGTTACTTAGTATTCTTAATTTATCCTTGTTACTCCATGATCTGTGTGTTCGGTCTTCATTTGAATTGTTCTAAAAAGACAATTCAATTAATTACCCCCATTAAAGTGCAAAATCAACTTTTGTAAACTTCAATTTGAAGTCTGATATTATAAACCCTATCTTGTGGGTACTCATTTGAATTTATGAATAAGTGCAAAAGTTACGTTTGCTGCATGGTTTTACTAAATTATCAATTTAATAAGATTTTTGCCAATCCTTAGAAATGTAGAGGAAATGCTTTTAGTAAATAACAAAAAATATAATAATTATGACCCCTTTTCGAAGAAAGTGGGCCTATTTTGTTTTGCAAGTGTCAGATGGTCGTCTGGTCTAATGGGCCACACTTGTCCAGATCATAACTCAAAAACATATGCAAAGTAAAGTCCTTTAGGCCCTTAAAGGGACATACATATCTTAGAAACAGCTCTTTATTTTTGTCTGAATTTTGCAGATACTTTATGTAAAAATTAATAAATATGTGTACATGTAGTATGCTATACTCCTCACAAAAAGTTAAGCAACAAAAGTAATTCTCTCAATATTCTTTTTATACACGCGAAAACTTTTGCACAGATTTGTTATTCGGAAAGCCATATCTATGCTTAAACACACTTAAAAGAATACTGAATGTTATCGTCTCCAAAAACAGCCATCACGTGATTAGAACACACTCACCCCCAAAACATGCATGCAAAATGTGTCGCATATACGGATTTCAAACTTGGCATTAGCTCCGTATGTGCTTAAAACGCGTCAATTTGACACATTTGATGTCATCAACATTTGAATCATGCCAATACGTCACTTGACTCCAATTGAAGTGGCTCAAATTGTTGGAATGCTACAGGGTGGGGCAACCAAGACTGCTGCTGCCATTCACTTTAAATTTCATCGCAGTATTGACTGAAGAGCAATAACCCGATACAATCAAACTGGACAGATGTCAGAGAGACTACGTTCAGGTCGTCTAAGAGTAACAACACCTTGTGAAGACCGTTATGTTGCAACCTTAGTCCGTAGGAACTGGCTTAAAACGGCCAGATCGCTGGAAAATGGCCTTCAGAGGGTATCAGGAAACAGACTTTCCATCCAAACCGTGAGGAACATGTTTCACACAGAAGGTCTAAGGTCCAGGATACCACTTCAACGGATCCAACTTCCCCCAAAACATCGACGGCAAAGATTAATATTGGAACATCAACATCAAAACTGAGGGTCACTCGTTGGCGTCACAAACTCTTAACTGACTCGTCAAGATTCTGCCTCGATTCTAATGATGGCATGACACGTGTGTGGAGAAACGGTAATGAACGGTTGTCCGACTGTAACATCGCTGAACACGACCAATATGGACGTGGGAGTTTGATGGTCTGGAGAGGTATCAGTGTTTGCCACAGAACAGAGCTGGTTGTCCTCAGACGAGGTTCAATGACTGGTGTAAGGTGCATTTACGAGATCATCATGCCTGTTATCATCCTTCTGGCACAATAAACAGATCCAACTGTTATGTTAATGTATGGTAATGCCCGTCCCTATCGTTCTGGAATTGTGACTGAAGTTCTGTGGACCAACAATATCAGACATTAAGACTGGCCTGCTACGTCTCTAGACCTTAATTCGATAGAACATGCATGGGACATTCTTTGAGGGCGTGTCTATGGTCAGCATGTTCGCCCACAGACTCTGGATGAACTGCAACATGTCTTGCAGACAGAATGGAGGATCAATCCACAACGGACATTAGACAGACAAATCTGATTGATGCCAAGGTGTGTCCGGACGTGTATTGAACATCGTAGGGGTCATACCAGGTACTTGATGCTCGATCAAGGCCTGAAGTGGCCGGAAAACAACTTTTTACACATTCTGAACTGTTGGCGAGTGACGTTTTGCACCATTGTTTCGTCGAAACGGTTTTCGAGGATCTGTAACTTTGTTATTGTTCGATGATTTTCCTAATCATTTAACGTAATTTGTGTAATAAGACCCCAACTTTGTATTGTATAAAACATAGATCATTAGATGTGATAAAACACATTTGAGAAAGAAAAGCATCTTTGTTGCTTAACTTTTTGTGAGGAGTATATTATCAAGAATGAGATACCTTATAAATCTAAATGTCTTTGTAGTGTTGTAGGCCATGGGCCGAACCCCAAAAAAGGCTTCTAAAAAGTTTGCTTCGGGCTAGAGGGTGAATACATAAACTATATATCAAAATAATCCCCATCATCTCCTGATTACAAAACAACATTGTTTACCCTAAAGTATGTGGTCACTAAAAAGTAATTTGACTTTGAAATACTAAAAAAATGTACCTATATCCGGATACAACATAAATTCGGATAAATGGCTTTATGTGTCAAACTGCTGATATTTTTTACGAATTTGTTAGTCCAAAAGGTGTTCAAGCTACTGTTTGACTGTAACGCCAGGTTTTGACATCCCAGTATGGTTAGTAAAACATGATGACGAAACTATTTCTGTAATAGGCATTTTCTCCTTTGCCAACAAGGTTTTACACATTATAGCACACAAATCTTCTGCTCTGTGATGCACTTATTTTGTTACTTTGCAACATTTATATTTTGAACCAGTTTGATATTCATGAATGTCAATCAAAGTGGCAACAAAAGATGCGTTGTGATGAAATATAGGCCCTATCTGTTATCGACAGGTCTTAGGCCCCCTACAACATTAGTTTCTAGTTATACATTCCTTTAACCCTTTCCCAGACAAGACCGGGTTTAAAAGACCTTATTTGAAAAGGCTTGGGAAAACATTGAGGCAAAAGAAGAAAATGCTGATCATCAGCATTTTCTCCTTTTGCCTCAATATTTGCTAGGTTTTATATTTCACAAACCAACTCTTTATCAACCCATATTTTTCACTGCAGCAGCTTTTGAATCATAGCAACGAGACTTGGCTGTCGTCCCACTAGTCTGATCTTTAAGTAAAATATAGTCAATACCATAGACTACTCATTTTTCAATAGTCTCATTCCCTCTGTAAATGTGGACCAGTGGCGAGTTTCTAACTAGCTAGGGGTATTATGGTCAAATGAATTACGATATACCTGCAAGGGTGCAGTACCTTTGAAACTCAACCATACATTCATTCTCACGGCCTTGGAGCCAGGCCACATAGCTACCTAAAACTTGTTGTTTGGGAAGGGGTAAAAGCAGTTTAACCCATTTCCAAAAGGCATGCATTTGACACTTTTCATTAAAAAGCCTTGGGAAAACATTGAGACATAAGGAAAAAATGCTGATAATCGGCATTTTCTCCTTTTACCTCAATATTTTCTGTGCTTTAACACAACAAAGTTCCATCTTTATCAAAATCCATTTTGTCGTTTGATGCATCTTTCAGATTTTGCAACCCTACATTTTTTTTTATTTTGGAAAGGTTTAAGCATCTCTTGCAGGAGTGGGAACGCAAACATGAAATCCAAGCCAACAGCTGTTCATCCAACATAGGTGGAGAAAATGATAAGGCAGAAAGATGCTCGTTAGCTTACTTGTAATCTTATAAGAGAACAAAAGTATTTTAGATCCTCAAAATTAAGAAAAATAAAATATATAGTTGTTAATTATATTTCAACACACCAGAAAGACAGGAAAATGATGGTGACTGGGACATAATTGTCTCGTCCATGTATAACTGCAATTCACATTATTTTAGTGAAACATTAAATCATCAAATACTTGTTTTTAATCCTTTCCCAAACAGCAAAATTAAGGGTTGTCCAATTTGAAAGCTGATGCAGACGACAAAACAAATTATATCAAAGGTAAAAAATGGTCTATTTTACGTTTCTATTAAGTAACACTAGGAAAAAGATTGAAACAAAAGAAGAAAACACTGGTAGGCCTAATCAAGATTTTCTCCTTTTGTCTCAATATTTTTCATGCTATACAATACACATTCCTGACTCAATAATTATATCAGAAAGTCCTGAATCTTGAAACCTTTTCCCAACAGCTCCCAGGAATGCCATGGCAGTATTAAATTCTCCCAATCTCACAATAATTCAATCACGGTACGCAAGAGGACCTTGCCGCCGTATCTCCTGGGCTTTGGCGTATATTGCCTGGTCCATGACAAGTGCAATGGATTGAAGATTTAAGGCATGGGCAATCTCTAGACTTTTCTCAAGAATTGTTTGTACTGTTGCCTTATCTGTTAGACTTGAGTCAATTATGGGCAAATAACCAACATTGTTAATGGTGTATGAATCCTTGTGGAGAACTTGATTTAAGCCTATCTAGTCCATCCTGTAAGTAATCCATCAGTCTGAAAAAGAAAAGAAAGGAAAGGTAATGTCCTGCACAAGTGAATGTATATTACTTACAGATACATGTATATCCTGATATATATATTAGAAATTTCTCTCCCATCTGGCAAAATTTTATGGAAGTCCAATTTAAAAGCTGTTCCAGTTGACAAAATGAATATTGATAAAAATTGGATTTGTGTACAATATAGCTTAGAAAATACAGAGGAAAAAGAAAATACTGATCATCAACATTTTCTTCTTTTACCTAAATGTTTTCACAAGTCTTTTCTATCAGTGACGTCAAAACCCTGTCTTGTTTGGGAAAGGAATAAAACACCATACAGTCTTTGTTAACCCTTTTCCAAACATCAATATTTTTGGGTGGTCTAGACAACATTAACCCTTTCCCAAACAAGACTTGGTATTGACCTCTCTAAGTTGTGAGGCTTGTGAAAACATTGAGGCAAAAGGGGAAAGTGCTGGTGATGTCACCAGCATTTCCCCTTTTGCTTCAATATTTTCTGGGCCACAACATACATATTTTCTCCATTTAGTTTAATCTATTTTGTGGTCAGCAACTCCTTTCAAATCGAAAAACCCTAAAACTTTACTGTTTGGGAAAGGGTTAAAGTAACTAAAAAGGACATTTCTGTACAATATAGCACAGAAAATATTTAGGCAAAAGGAGAAAATGCTGATTGTCAGCAATTTCTTCTTTAGTCTCAATGTTTTCCCCTGCATTTTTTTGTAAGGGAGATCAAAACTAGGTCTTCTTTGGTAAAGGGTTAAATCTATGTGGGAGAGCAGGAGTCATTATGATTACATTACTTTGTAAAAGTGAGATTTTTCCTTGATGACAACTTTAGTTAGATAGATCCTTGCTGCGGTGTTTTCGACCATTTTTTTTATTTAAGTACGAACCTAAGTGAGTTTTGAATTTAACCCTTTCCCAAACGACAAAATATTAGGGGTCCAATGTGGAAGCTGATGCAGATGTCAAAATGGATATTGATCATGAAAGGATGTGCATATAATATAGCACAGAAAATGCTGATTGTCAGTGTTTTCTTCTTTTGCCTGAATGTTTTCCCAAGCTTTTTCTTATAAACACATCAAAACCAGGTCTTGTTGGGGAAAGGGTCAAGACAACCACAAACCTGAAAATACTTTGCAAAGAAGTATGCTCTGTCCCTGACAATGGATTCTGTATGAACTTCCGGACGTCAACTTAGATCCAGATTCTCACCTGCAATAAAAATACATATATGTAATAAGTACCTGAGAACACCTGCTAAATGACATAAAAATAAGAGTATAAATACTCTCTTTAAGAATTATATTTTGAGAAGGTTTTGATAAGATTATATTTTTCACCTTTATTTTGAAAAAGACATTAATTTTGTCATATGATTATTACCCAAACAAGACATAATTCTTACGTTTCTAAGAGAAAAGGATTGGGAATTAATTGAGACAAAAGAAGAAATACTGAAAATCAGCATTTTCTCCTTTTGCCTCAATAATTCTAGGCTTTATGGTACACAAATCCAATCTTTAGCGACATATATTTTGTCCTCTGCATCATCTTTGCAATTAGACCACCCTAACACTATGCCGTTTGGGAAAGTTTGGGAAATTCTCTCACCTTGAAACTGAATTGGTCCTCTTTGCTTCTGACCCTGATAATGCATAGCAGGCTCAGCTGGTGCCTAAATAGTGCGCTTCCGGTCTCGACACATGGAAGTGGACGGTTCTAGCTGTTGACCAGTGTCCCGCTGGATTATTATTCCATTGGTGTTATGTGTTGTCCCTTTGCCTATTTAGATATTGAATGAGAAATTTATTACTTGAACCCTTTCCAAAACGACAAATTTTAGGGTGCTCCAATTTGAAAGCCACTGCAGACGACAAAAGATGTTGATAAAGAAATGATTCATGTACAATAAAGCACAGAAAATATTGAGCCAAAAGGTGAAAATGCTGATATCAGCATTTTCTTCTTTAGGCTCAATGTTTTCCCAAGCCTATTTTATCAAGGATGTTAAAACCAGGTCTTGTTTCGGAATATCATTATTACATTTTCAAATTTAGGTTGATCAAGGTAAGAACAGTTTAGCTAAACTTAATGTGGAGAAAAGACATCTGAACACATTTATTAATGACATCAAGGAAAATTATTCTTCTTTAATTGATTTAATTTTTTAAGGAAAATTATCTATACTGACGTCAAATAAAAACGCTCCAATGAAATCTGTCGTTATTTTCCTTATGCCTATTACAATGTTGTTGAAATGTACACTCTATATCATCATTTTAACCGACAATTACGGCAAATGAAAAAATATGCGTTTCTATCAATTAACATGTCCATTTCCGGTGACTAGTCACGTTTTCTACGTGCGCTTCGTGTATGTACATCACGTGATGAAATTTGTCACATTTTACACAGTAACATGTGTTAGTGGATAGGCAACCACGAATTCAAAGATTTTTTTATGAAACATCCGAATTGAAGGATTCCAAGACTGAATTCTAAATCAGGAGCTCGTAATAAAGTCATTTTTGAAAGCGACGAATGCACAAACAAGTCGCGAGACAGTTTAACATATTGTGTTTCTCGATTCGGTGTCTTGATCGACGCGTTAGAATTCTGCGAACGTTTATTGATCGGCCACGCTCAACTAGACCTCACGTAACGCCTGTAAAGCAAGACAATTATCCACGTTAACGTCATGTACGTTTCAAGTTTGTGACGTTTTGATCGACGTTCTGTCGAATAGTCGGTAAATGTGGTGGTCAAATAAGTGTTTTTCTGGCAACTGTTGTTGTTGCAAGTAACGTTTGAAATAGACACACTGCTTGGAAAATAGAGCACGTAGATTACCCATTTTCGAATACGGGAAAATCAAGAACAAGCCGCCTGATATTTTGACGTCTTGCAGTGCACGATTAGGCATCTTGGTCGACGAGTAAGAGTTACAGAAACATTCGCCAATCGGCCAAATTTAGATAGACCTCATGTAACGCCTGTTATACAAGAAGCTGTCTTACGTTAACGTCATATGCGTTTCAGGATTGAGACGTTGAAATCGACGTAGGGTTTAGTATTCACTAATTGTGGTCACCAAATAAGACGTTTTACGATATCTTTTGTCGTCGCAAGTAAAGTTTGAACCACGCGCTACTGCTTTTCAAATGGAAATTCTGATACCGCTCTTTTTAAATGTGCCGTTTTTTGTAAACTGTAACAATTTGATAATTTCTTTACCATCATTTTTCAACAACAGTAATCAAATTTACAGGTGGAAATCAGTATTTGTTATTTCAAATCAGATTTACTGAAAAACCGGACATTTACTAGTGCTGAGGCGTTTTTAATTGACGTCAGTATAGTTATCACTCTCCATATTCTGAAGCATGAACATGATTAAATGAATAGCATAGAACCCTTCCCCAAATAGATCTAGCTACTGTATTAGTAATGTTCCGGTAATTACTGTGCGTTCCGGTATTTCTATGGACCCCTGCTAAACACAAGTTTTTAAAAACAATACTCACCTCACATTCACCTTGATGGTCCTCAGATGACCTGAGACGTCCAGCGTCCCTCCTCATCGCCCCACATCCAATTCGCTTACTGTTGTGTACTTCTGGTAGCACTGACGACAATGTCAGGTACAACTTCGTTAGTATAAGTCAAAATACTCGGGCAATCTCTTTTTCTTTACCATCCACAGTTGCCCAAACATTTGACTAACTGTACAGCTTCGTCCATGTAACGTCTGTGCATGGTATAAGTGCACCTACATCAAAATCTGAGAGATGACAGCTGCACTTCTTCATGGGGGCGGCCATTTTTTCAGGATCGGGCTGAAGCCTGTAAGGCTAAATACTCTCATCTGATTGGTCAATTATGGGCATCTTAAAAGACACTAAAATCGCGTTTTTCTAATTAGTGACCACATAATTTAAGGTAAACAATCCTGATTATGACTTTATACATTAATATCTTAATTATTAAATCAAGTTTTCCCCTTCACCCTCCAGCCTGAACCATTTTGTCACAATTTGCCGGCTCGGCCCACGGCCTATTGGTGGTTTTTTCTTCACATCAGTGAACCAATTACCAGACGGCAAGATTTTATACTGATCCAAATTCAAAGATGTTGCAGACGACAACATAAAGTGAATAAAATTTTATATTTGTCGGGCTTTATGGGTAGAAAACTTTGTGAGAAGTGCAGAAATTGCTTATCACAAACAATTTCTTCTTTTTCCAAAATGTTTTCCCAGGCTTTTTTTCTTGAGTGGCTCCAAAAAAGCATCATCGTGCGGTAAAAGGTTACACATTTCTGTTCTTCCGAGTAAAATTTATCCCTTCCCAAACGGAAAAAATTATGGATTGTTCCAATTTGAAGCTGATGTATACAACGAAATGCTAGCAATCGTGTATGAAATAGTACGAAAATATTACGGCAAAAGGAGAAAAGCTGACAATCAGAATTTTCATGTTACACGTAAAAAAATCCCTGGAGCATGTAGTTGCTACGCACATCCGCCCGTCAGTCTTACCGTCTGTCCGTCAGTGTGTTCGTCCGTCCCTACGTCCGCAGCCAGATCCCAGCAACCCTTTGACCAAATAGGATGAAACTTTTTTTATATATAGCTATGGAATATTGTCAAGAGACGACTTATTTTGTCCGTTTCACAATTTGAGGCTGCGTCTCTGTAGTTTCCGTAACGTGATTAGTATTATGGCACAAGTCACAATTAAAAATGTACTTAAACAATACAATATCGATGGTTTTCAAGAAAATCCTCGTAACTGAAGCTTGTTTTAAGCGGCAGTTACGAAGTTTATGCTGAAAAGTGACAATATTGAACTACTGACTGCTGCAATCTTGCACGTGGTCGTTCGAATCTTACAGGTTTTTCACCAGGCATTTCACGCCTGCAAGATTCGAGCCAACGCATGCAAAGATTTAAATGAGATTATAGTTTTTTTTCTTCATTTTAAAATAGGCCTACATGTAGGTAAATTCAATCCATTGCTGCACAGTGAAACCTTTTGTCTCCCTCACAAGAAAAGGTTTTGGAAAACAATGTGGACAATGAAGAAATTGCTTGTCAAAGGCAATTTCTGCATTTTCCACAATGTTTTTTAACCAAAAATGGCGATATTTTTTTTAAAATTTCACCAACTTGAAATTGTCATCTGCAACGCCTTTCAAATTGGAACAGCCCAAAATTTTGTCGTCTGGTAATGGGTTAAACAAGTGCCATAATCATAATTATGATAAAATCCATTTGGAACTCCTCGGACAATTCTATCGAATAATCGCCTCGGAAGTATATGTATGAAAATCAATGTTAAAAAATGCGATTTCTTAGCCGGAAGTAGTTACCCTTCATGAAGTAGTTTTCGAGGTCATCCAAATGAGCAACCATGGAAACTTGCAGGACTTGCAGGTTGTAATCATTCTTAAAAGAGAGGACACTGGAACTGCAAACAATGCATTTCAGTATCATTGTCGATGAAATTGTTGACAAACGTTTTGTGTTGTTGTTGTTGTTCTATTCTATTCATAGTCTGAAAGTAGATCCACGACTTACATCCAAGGTATGATTCGATAGAATTGTCCGAGGTGTTCCAAATGGATAAAATCATGCCTGGACTTTAGTCCAAAAGTCACACTTTTCAGTATAGTTCAGGATTGTGTACCTATTTAGTACTCAATGTTTTTGATATGGTGGTTCATATTGAAGGAAAGGAAAAAATGCTGATAAAACATTTTTCTTCCTTTATTTCAACAGTTTCCATAGCTATTGACACAGCGGTGTGCGAAAAGGTTCTACAAAAATAAAATTTTGATTGCTCTGATTACAAACACAATTATCTATATGTAGAAGCTGTGATGAGCGGGTCTCTCTGGTACTTTACTTAACTGATTACAAACACAATTATCTATATGTAGAAGCTGTGATGAGCGGGTCTCTCTGGTACTTTACTTAACTGATTACATACATGATAATCTATATGAAGAAGCTGTGATGAGCGGATCTCTCTTGCACTACTTAACTGATTACAAACATAATAATCTATATGTAGAAGCTGTGATGAGCGGGTCTCTCTGGCACTTTACTTAACTGATTACAAACATAATTATCTAAATGTAGAGCTGTGATGAGCGGGTCTCTCTGGCACTTTTTTTTAACTGATTACAAACATAATAATCTATATGAAGAAGCTGTGATGAGCGGGTCTCTCTGGCACTTTACATAATTGATTACAAACATAATTATCTATATGAAGAAGCTCTGATGAGCGGGTCTCTCTGGCACTTTACTTAATTGATAACAAGCATAATAATCTATATGAAGAAGCTGTGATGAGCGGGTCTCTCTGGCAATTTACTTAATTGATTACAAACATAATTATCTATATGAAGAAACTGTGATGAGCGGGTCTCTCTGACACGACTTAACTGATTACAAAAATAATTATCTATATGTAGAAGCTGCGATGAGCGGGTCTCTCTGGCACTTTACTTAACTGATTACAAACATAATAATTCATATGTAGAAGCTGTGATGAGCGGGTCTCTCTGGCACTTTACTTAACTGATAACAAACATAATAATTTATATGTAGAAGCTGTGATGAGCGGGTCTCTCTGGCACTTTACTTAACTGATTACAAACATAATAATTTATATCAAGAAGCTGTGATGAGCGGGTCTCTCTGGCACTTTACTTTACTGATTACAAACATAATAATCTATATGTAGAAGCTGTGATGAGCGGGTCTCTCCGGCACTTATCTTAACTGATTACAAACATAATTATCTATATGTAGAAGCTGTGATGAGCGGGTCTCTCTGGCACTTTACTTTACTGATAACAAACATAATAATATATATGAAGAAGCTGTGATGAGCGGGTCTCTCTGGCACTTTACTTAACTGATTACAAACATAATTATCTATATGTAGAAGCTGTGATGAGCGGGTCTCTCTGGCACTTTACTTAACTGATAACAAACATAATTATCTATATGAAGAAGCTGTGATGAGCGGGGGAGTCTCTCCAGCACTTTACTTAACTGATAACAAACATAATTATGCTGTGATGAGCGGGTCTCTCCGGGTCCTTATTATGTTTTTTATCAATAACCATGATACAATGTGGATCATGATTTCTCTTTAGTTTTGTTTCAGCTACTAATGTTTAACTCGAATTTGGAGTGTCAATATCTGTTTTTCACCAATGGGTGTGACCCATCTATGCCAGAGAGCAGCTGGAGGCCCGATTGAATATTATGAAAGTACCTTTGCGAGAAATACCAGGAATCCACAATTAGGTGCTCCAGTCCTTGCAAAATGACCATAGAAGTTGAAAGATGCGTTCAAACCACAGTCAATCGAGTGTCAATTCAATAGAGGAAATAATCATGGTACTCAAACCAAATTGCCTAACCCGGTAAGCATGTTCTTTTTTTATCGCAATGGTTTCCTACGGCCTTTCTTCTATGCACAACAAATCCAGGTCTTGTTTCAGTATGGGGAAGAGTTGAAACACAGATAAAAGATAAGAGGGATTAATCCTTTCCCAAACGACAAAATTTTAGGATGGTCCAATTGGAAAGCTGCTGCAGACATCAAAATGCATGTTTTTTTAAGACGGAATTTGTGTAGAACACAGAGCAGAAAATTTTGAGGCAAAAGGAGAAACTGCTGGTTATCAGCAGTTTCTCCTTTTGCCTCAATGTTTTCCCAGGCTTTTTCTTTTACAGACGTCAAAACCAGGTCTTGTTTGGGAAAGGGTTACGACATATTAAATTCATGATCTTAAATTCAAACCCTATTTTGTGGGTACTCATGGGAATTGTCTCGATGAATTCAATGAGTACCCAATACATAGGGTTTGATGAACAATAAATGAAATATTGCCCAAATACCTCTTTTCTGTAGTGGTGTCACAGGGACTCTTTAGAAAGCCAGCCCACCACAGCTGGTCCCCTTTTAGCCTGGTTACCTACCCCTTATACTATGTTTATTCAAGCAGAGGGACAGATATAACAGGGACTTTAACTTCAAAACACAATTTTTCATTGTTTGTTCATCAAACCCTTTGTTGTTGGTACTCATTGCAGTCGTCTCAAAGAGTCAATTTCAATGAGTACTGACGACAAAGTGTTTGTAATTGAAATAACATATAGCTACTTGAGAATGTCGTCTCCCCTTTTATGTGTAGCTATAAACTTTAACCCTTTCCCAAACAACAAAATTTTGGGGCGATCCAATTAAAAAATGTCCACATATGACAAAATTGATGTTATTAAAGACATAATTTGTGTAAAATATGGCATAGAAAATATTGAGACAAAAGGAGAAACTGCTGGTTATCAGCAGTTTCTTCTTTTGTTCAATGTTTTCCAAAGCCTTTTCTATTAGGGACGTCAAAACCAGGTCTTGTTTGGGAAAGGGTTAAGATGGACAACTCATGGGCTACAATGGACCCCGAAAGCTTCTGTGGACGACAAATTGGAAGTTGATTCAGATATGATTTGTGTAAAATATTGCACAGAAAATATTGTGCCAAAAGGAGAAAATAATGAACATAATTTTCTTTTTTTTGTCTAAATATTCCCGAAGCATTTGTACTAAGCATGTCAAAACCGGGGTCCATATTATCAACGATTTTACGACCAATTTAGATGGGGAATCTTAATGGCAAAAATTGCATTATAATCCTTGATAATAAGGTTCCATGTCTTTCTAGCTCCACTGGCCTTTCGTGAATTCTATTAAGAAAGATATGAAATGTAATTTTCATTTACTTGAAATAGATGTCTGCAACATCTTTGAGCTTAGGTCAGTCTACCTTTTGCCATTTGAAAAAGGGTTAACCCATTACCACATGACTCTTTTAATTCCTACAAAAACCAGTAATGACTTTGGAAAACATTGTGGAAAATGAAGAAATTGCTTTTGTTACAAGCAATTTCTTTATTTCCCTCAGCGTTTTCTTTTAAGGCAAACATAAAATGTAATTTTCATTCACCTGAAACAGTTGTCTGCAACACCTTTGAATTTGGAGCAGTCTAATTTTTGCATATTTGAAAAAAGGTTAATGGAGATTTCTTTTTATTTACAGAATACCCATCAAGTGCCAGTCTTTTGGATGAAACTACATGTGACGTCAGCTGTTGAGTGGGATTTAAAACTCTATTCAATCCAAAACCAATTTATAACTGTAATAAAATTTGAAAAGGCTGGTACCTGCTTTGGAATTCACAACTTGGTCAGCCTAAATATTTAGCATAAATGTGGAATGGGACTTATCAGCTTCGTTTTGAACAACATTGACAATCTCAACAGAAGTCATACTAGATTAAAACTTTTAGGGAGGAAAAACAAACACTAAACAGAGACTAAAGGAGAGAAGCAGTGAAAATCAAAATAGTGCACAAACTGTTATTTCATGTAAAAAACATATTGAATGAGGAAAAAATGTAATGGTAACTGCCCTCAAGAACAACATAACTGCAGCTTATTGAAATAATAGTTCGGACATTCTTAAACATAGCTAACATTATGGGGAATAGACATTATAGTATTTCTTGTGACAAACATTCAAAAAGAAAATATTACTGGTGAAAATGAATCATGTACCAGTAAGCAAAATAATTGACATTATTTGGGAAAAAGCTGTCATTCAATACCATTACGATTAGGATCAATGTCAAATATTTTAAAAAGATTTATATTTGCTAAGATTAAAACATTACCACACAGTGACTCCTTTTGACTGCCCACAAGATAATGGCTTTGGAAAACATCATGAAAAATGAAGCAATTGCTTTTGACAAGCAATTTCTGTATTTTCCACAATGTTTTTAATCAGAGGACCAGAAAATTCCAAATTTCGTTCACTTGAAATTGTCGTTTTCATCATCATTGAATTTGGATTAGTTTAAATTTTTGTCGTTTGGTAATGGGTTGATTGGTTGATGCAAAACTAGTGTATTGAAAAATTCCTTCATTTTTAACGAGGTTTTTGTTAAAAGCAGCGTAATGGTACATGTATATGCACATATGTATTGCACCTACCACTTTTGGTTACTTTTTAGCTGGTGTATGCAACACTATTCTAACTTAACTGTCTTTGCTTTTTATTGACATTGCATTCTATGTATAAAAATAGATTTAAACGCTTTCTAACCTTTCCTTAACAATATTTCTTTCTTACAAAGCTAGAAAAGGCACTTGAAAACATTTTGACAAAAGAAGAAAATGCCGATGACCACCATTTTTCCCTTTTGCCCTAACATTTTCTGTGCTACATTAATTGAACATATCTGTATCAACAAACAGTTTGTTTATGACAACATTTTAATTGAATCAGCCTGATAGGGGAAAAGGTTAATGTGGAAGCAATGGATTCACTTATTTTATTGTAAACTTGCTTTTATGCTCTGAATCGAAAGTTTAGGGCATGTTGTTTTACTTGTGGTGCGTCTGTCTGTCAGTCTGTCCATTCGTCCAAAAACTTAACATTGGCCATTTCGAGGGCATTTGGTGTTTCACAAACACATCTTGTTTACATAGTTGTAAGGTCAAGTCCGAGTGACATTTCGTCGGTGGGGAGTCAAAACCTCGTAACTCCAGCTTATTCAAGCTGTAGTTACGAGCTTTTGACTCCCCACCATCGATTTAATTTTTTCCCAAACAAAATCTGGTTTTGAATTTATTTATAGACAAAAAATTATAGGAAAACATTTAGGCAAAAGACAAAAATGACGATAACCAACATTTTCTGCTTTTGCCTCAATATTTTCTGTGCTATATCATGTATTGGGATTTGGTGAGGGGTTATAGATGCATCAATACTCATTTTTCCATATATCAGATTCAAGTTTCTTAAAGATGATGATGTTTTCATGAGCTTGAGCTGTTTATACACTTACCTAATTTGTATTGATTGCAGTTTGGAAAGAATAGCCTTAATCTATAGTACTGTATTTTTTTGTCAGTGTAAAGCTGTTAAGAAATATTATTTCTTTTGTAAATTTCTGTATTGTTATAACAGACGTAAGATCCGCTCGTCTGATATTCTAGGGATATATTCGTTACTTAACGCTTAATGGTAAGTAACGAACTGTGCATTGTTGCGGACACACGTTTTCTCCTCAAAGAGGTTTTTCGTGGACGGCACGTATTCCTGCAATGAATATCAAGTAATTCAGCCAATACAAAATGCTACGAAAACTAAACTGTATACGTCAAGTTCTAGATAGTAGCTGTGATGACATTTAATAATTTTAACCCTTTCCAAAACAAGCCCTGGTTTTAACTACCCTGGTAGGAAGCGCTTGGGAAAACATTGAGGCAAGAGAAGAAAATGCTGATAATCAGCATTTTCTCCTTTTGCCTCAATATTTTCTGTGCTATATTGTTTATGGATCAGATCTTTGATAATGCCCATTTTGTCATCTGGAGTTCCTATAAATTTTGACTACATTTCAATTTTGTTGTTTGGTAAAGGGTTGAATGTGTTACTTAGTATTCTTAATTTATCCCTGTTAATCCATGATATACTGTATAGTGGTATTCATTTGAACTGTTCTAAAAAGACAATTCAATTAATTACCCCCATTAAAGTGCAAAATCAACTTTTGTAAACTTCAATTTGAAGTCTGATATTATAAACCCTATCTTGTGGGTACTCGTTTGAATTTATGAATAAGTGCAAAAGTTACGTTTGGTGCATGGTTTTACTAAATTATCAGTTTGATAAGATTTTTGCCAATCCTTAGAAATGTTGAGGAATTTTTTTTAGTAAATAACAAAAAATATAATAATTATGACCCTTTTTCGAAGAAAATGAACCTATCTTGTTTTGCAAGTGTCAGATGGTCGTCTGGTCTAATGGGCCACACTTGTCCAGATCATAACTCAAAACATATGCAAAGCAAAGTCCTTTAGGCCCTTAAAGGGACATACATATCTTAGAAACAGCTATTTATTTTTGTCTGAATTTTGTAGATCTATACTTTATGTAAAAATTAATAAATATGTGTACATGTAGTATTCTATTATCAAGAATGATATACATGTACCTTATATATCTAAATGTCTTTGTAGTCTTGGTGGTTTTTCCTTCACATCAGTGAACCAATTACCAGACGACAAGATTTTATACTGATCCAAATTCAAAGATGTTGCAGACGACAACATTAAGTGAATAAAATTTTATATTTTTCGGGCTTTATGGGTAGAAAACTTTGTGAGAAGTGCAGAAATTGCTTATCACAAACAATTTCTTCTTTTTCCAAAATGTTTTCCCAGGCTTTTTTTCTTGAGTGACTCCAAAAAGCATCATCGTGTGGTAAAAGGTTACACATTTCTGTTCTTCCGAGTAACATTTATCCCTTCCCAAACGGAAAAATTATGGATTGTTCCAATTTGAAGCTGATGTATACAACGAAATGCTAGCACTCGTGTATGAAATAGTACGAAAATATTACGGCAAAAGGAGAAAAGCTGACAATCAGAATTTTCATGTTACACGTAAAAAAATCCCTGGAGCATGTAGTTGCTACGCACATCCGCCCGTCCATCTTCGCTAGCCAAGGTTGAACCCACCTACGTTTGTATTCACCCTTGGCGGATTTAGTCCGATTTTCTTGAACTCGCGAAGTGCCGCCTAGCGGTTGTATTGCTGGTTGTTTACGTCCATTATTGATGACGTCATTAACGCGCGTTGTCTTTCGCGTCATACGTCATGAGGATTATGTAAAATTAGCTGCTTTTTTGGTCGAATTGTCGAAAGTATAATAATTCGTCGATTAAAGTTAGGGAATTCCTGTCTATTGCAGTGAAATTCTTAGGAAAAATCGCCTATCTTCGCGTTTTTGAGTTGCAAATGCAATGCCTTTTCCCGCCCGTTGTCATGATTTGGTTACTAATAACAAATGTATCAGTCGACAATCTGGTTGGTTCAGCTGGAACCAATGAAAATGCTTTCCAGGAGACCAAGAAAATCGGACTAAATACGCCAAGGGTGAATACAGAAACGACGTTACGTCGTAGATGTCACCCTTGGCTTGCGAAGATGCCGCCCGTCAGTCTTACCGTCTGTCCGTCAGTGTGTTCGTCCGTCCCTACGTCCGCAGCCAGATCCCAGCAACCCTTTGACCAAATAGGATGAAACTTTTTTTTATATAGCTATGGAATATTGTCAAGAGACTTATTTTGTCCGTTTCACAATTTGAGGCTGCGTCTCTGTAGTTTCCGTAACGTGATATAATGGCACAAGTCACAAAATGTACGTAAACAATACAATATCGATGCTTTTCAATAAAATCCTCGTAACTGAAGCTTGTTTTAAGCGGCAGTTACGAGGTTTATGTTGAAAAGCGACAATATTGAACTGCTGACTACTGTAATTTTGCGCGTGGTCGTTCGAATCTTACAGGTTTTCACCAGGCATTTCACGCCTGCAAGTTTCGAGACAACGCATGCAAAGATTTAAATCAGATTATGATTTTTTTACTTCATTTTAAAATAGGCCTACATGTAGGTAAATTCAACCCATTGCTGCACAGTGAAACCTTTTGACTCCCTCACAAGAAAAGGTTTTAGAAAACAATATGGACAATGAAGAAATTGCTTGTCAAAGGCAATTTCTTCATTTCCACAATGTTTTTAACCAAAAATGGCGATATTTGAAACAACTTGAAATTGTCATCTGCAACGCCTTTCAAATTGGAACAGTCCAAAATTTTGTCGTCTGGTAATGGGTTAAACAAGTGCCATAATCATAATTATGATAAAATCCATTTGGAACTCCTCGGACAATTCTATCGAATAATCGCCTCGGAAGTATGTGTATGTTAAAAAATGCGATTTCTTAGCCGGAAGTAGTTACCCTTCATGAAGTAGTTTTCGAGGTAATCAAAAAGAGCAACCATGGCAACTTGCAGGACTTGCAAGTTGTAATCATTCAAAAAATAGAGGACGCTGGAACTGCAAACAATGCATTTCAGAATCATTGTCGCTTCATTGTTGACAAACGTTTTTATACGCCGCCGGAGGCGGACGTATATTGGCGTCATCTTCTCCGTCTGTCCGTCCGTCCGTCCGTCCGTCCATCCGTCCATCCGTCCGTCCGTCCGTCCGTCCGTACGTCCGTCCACTTTTCTTGTCAACGCAACTCCTAAGTTTCTGGCCGGATCTTCTTGAAACTTGGTCAATGTTATCACCTCAATTGGTAGATGTGCATGAAGGAAGGATTTTATGGTTCATTGATTTTTGCCTGAGTTATGCCCCCTTAAAACTTAGTCTCTGGGGCGGCGTATATTGTGACCATGGCACTCTTGTTGCGTTGTTGTTGTTGTTCTGTTCTATTCTATTAATGGTCTGAAAGTAGACCCACGACTTACATCCAAGGTATGATTCTATAGAATTGTCCGAGGTGTTCGAAATGGATTAGGCTTGTGTAATTTATTCAGTAATCAATGTCTGATGGGGAGCTTCATATTGAGGGAAAGGGAGAAATACTGAGCTATTTTGCTTCCTTTATTTCAACAGTTTCCATAGCTATGACACATCTGTGTGTAAGAAGCTTCTACAAAAATAAAATTTTGATTGCTCGCCAATAACTTTTTAATCAGGTGATGTTTAAAAGATCCGGACCACGTCTAACGAATGTTTGAAAAAAATCACCTCTGCTTCAAAACAAAAATTGGTCTCGAATTCACTAATTTATTGAAGAATTTCTGCAATTGTTGTTGTTTTTGTTGTCGTTGTTATTGTTATTGTGTCACGTGAATGCATGTCGTGACTATGTATCTTTTTCAGACTGTTTATAAGCGCATCGTCGTTTTTCAACAAAAACTTTGTAACTGCAGCTTCAAACAAGCTGCAGTTACGAGTTTTTAGCTCGACTTTTCGAAGAAAATGAGAGCTTATACTGTCACCCGGGCGTCGGCGTCGGCGTTGGCGTCGGCGTTGGCGTTGGCGTTGGCGTTGCAACCAAGGTTAAAGTTTTTTCAAACATCAATAACTTCCATACTATCAAAGGGATTCAACCCAAACTTGGAATACTTATTCACCATCACACCCTCTACCTTACTACCAGGGCCCATGACCCTGGCTCCACTATATTTGGAGTTATGCCCCCTTTATACTTAGCAACTTAGAAAGTCCAGCACTTAGAAAGTCGAGCGCGCTGTCTTCGGACAGCTCTTGTTGTTGAAAAGCATCGACATTCCGATCTAGATTCTTGCTGGTCTAAAATTGCGTCTACAGGCTAAGTGTCCCTTTACCATGTCCGAACTCAAATGCATGTTTTGGAATTCAATGATCCAAATGGTATGCTGTCGTCACTGCAGCTTGTTTTTAGCTACAGTTACGTGGTTTTCGGAGAAATGCAAAGATGCTATTTATTTTTGTATTCTAAGTAGAGATTTTAAATGATATCCCCGCGGTTATATTGATAGGCCTATATATACGAAATTTTATCGATATAAGTGTGCATTTTTGGTGGTTAAGACTTTTTACGGAGGAGGTGCGTCGAGAAGGTACAGAATAAATTTATTTAGTTTAATTGCATGGCTGATTTCTTTTGATATGGCACTGATATTTAGGCAAGATATACATATATATTCATACTTTGCGAAAAAGCATAATAAACGTCAAAGAAACTCTAATCATCGTTTGCCGACGTAAAAGGAAAGCAATAAAATATTGCTGAACTGTATTAGAAACGAGCTCTGAAAGTATTGTAATTCATGATAATAAAAGCTCATACTGTGCCATGTTGAATGAAATCAGTAATAACGTTCTTGGAACGTTGCAGCTCAATATGCAAATGAGGTTTACCATTGGATTGTTAGTGGATGGTTTGTTGTTTATAAATAAATACATAAATAATATAAATATGAATATATAGATAAAAAAAATAAAGGGAAATTAACAAATTTTGACAAACTAAAGCTTAGTGGCAACGGCGGTTGACGATAGGGAACGGTTTTATCCAGTTTATAGTGACGTGATTTCGGACAAAGAACGATATTTCGTAGGTGTTATCATAAAATTTCGTAACTACGGCTTGATTCAAGCCGTAGTTAGGAGAGTTTATAATAGCACCGACTGTTTATCAAAACATTACGTAAAATCGAATATATTTTAGCACAAAATTCTTTGCCATTACAACTGCCAGTTTGGAGTTGCCTAAACCATGATTTCAGTCAACCCTGTCTTAAAGGGCGTAACTTTTGACTGTTACAATTTCAAAGTTGTGCAATACAACACGCTGGTTATTGATGAAGATGAAATGTATTTTAGCATAGAAAATTTCGTGGCAAAAGGAATAATTGTTTGCTAGATCTATTATTTTCCCTAATTTGCACAATTTTCTCATCCAATCATTTCACCGCCTCAAATCTATAGCACGGTAACGTATTTATGTGTTTGTGTTTGTGAAACTTTCAAATAATCTTACCAACTGTAAGATCTTGCATAGGTGATTTTCAGCATCATCTAAAAGAATCTCAGGCCTGTCCACGCGATTCAAGACCTTCAGGTCTTCTAGTTCTTATTCGGGCGATAAGCCATTTAGAGGCATTTAGTTTATTCGTCCAGTACCAGGCAATTTGCTACAAGATTTGTCAAGGGATGTTGTCCATTGATTCGCAAAACTTGCATAATGCTAAGTTCCCACTGCCAATCAAATCAACTTGATCAAACCCGATCAAACGATCGAGTACCGATCTAGATCGCCTGGCATGGGTGATCGGGATTAGTCGAGATGATCAAAGTTGGTCTGCATCGATAGGTAATTCTGCCAATTTGTAAAGAAAAGAAAAAAACCTCGTGAAGCGATTGAGTAGAACATATCTGGCAGTTGCTCGAGTATCGATCGTGTAGAAGATCGAGCTGATCGACATTAAATCTTGTACAGATTGGTTGTGATCGGGTAGGTATTTTTTAACCGAGATTTGACTTGATGAACAGATGGAGTAGAAGTCGAGTTTATCGAGATGCGTTCGGGAATAATTCGTACAAGTTGAAATGATCGATTGATTCCAACTGCAGTGGCGCAACCAGATCTACTCGATCGCTTAAATTCCCTCGATCAAATCCGACCAAATGACTTCTTCTCGATCTCTAGTCGATCGAATCCGATCCCCATTCCCGATTTGATCGGATGAACAGATGAAGTAGATGTCGAGTTGGTCGGGGCGAGGTCTGAAATCACTCGAGTACAAGTCAAGGTAACCAAAATGCATGTTCGTTGCCGGTCGGGATAATAATATCACACCGATCACACTCGATCTCTAGACACTATTCATTCTCGATAAGGTCGATCTTCTACTTGATCAATACAACATTGCTTCTCGATCATTTTGTACACGACCGCACTCGAGTATTTTTGTATGTCAAAATATATCGAGTAGGAAGCCCGAGCGATGCAGATCAATTTCGATCAACCCGACCGTTCCCGATCAATCTTGCAGGCTGAGCTCGATCTGTATTCGATCGCTTGACCGAGTTGATCCAATCGGAAGTGGGAACACTAGGTCGTATGGTGATAAATGTGTACAAACATAAGGTGATCCCATGCAGACTTTATAAACAGAAATATTGAAAGCTATATGGTGTGTCACGTGACTTCCCGCTCTGAGACATAACACATACGAATACAACAATGGTAATAAATGACTGAAAGAATGCATTCATCTTTCTATCTAATTAAATGAAGGATGAGCAAATAGCTAAAAGTTCATTTACGTCACATCTAAATTATGTATATCTTTAAACCGACAATATTATGAAAATATTATGAATATGTGATAATCACAGACAATACAGAAACATTTTCATTCAGTACACGATATTTTCCTACCATCTACGACTTAAATAGAATCAGTTCGATCTGGTCGTATATAGATGGAGATTGTCGGGTCTAGATTGTGTAGGGCTCTAATACAGGTCTGGGTGATAGGGTTGAAATCGGGATGATGGTTGGGCTGCAATCGGGAAAGAATAGGGAAAGCTCGTGCGGAGGTCTAGTTTGATCGACTAGAGATCGAGAAGAAGTCGTGTACATTTATTTGGTCGAGCTAGATCGGGGAAATTATGTGCTCGTGTTGGTCCAGTTGATAAGATCGGCATTGGGAACCTAGTATTAGTAAATAACGTCAAATAGTAGCTCAATTGTTTACTAAATTGTCCTTGGAGAATATTGTTTCAGCTGACGATATGTTTTCGTTGAACACAACTATTTTGTGTGCAAATGTTGCAAAGTAGATCTACTCATATTCAGTTAAAGTATTCCAACAACTACGTCACGTGTTTCCCTGCTCTGAGACATAACACGTACGATTGAGATAATGGTGTGTTTAACATGAATTAAATAATGCATTAATCGTTATATTTAATGAAATGAAGGAAGAGTCAATAGCTAAAAGTACATTTACATCCCATTTAAATCATATATATACTCGGCAAAACTGCTAGCGCATCACTCAGATCTGTGTTTATATCTCATTAACGAATCCACAGAATCCGTTTGCTCATGCCGACTACAACCATTTGATAAGGAGCCTGTGAAATTTCATAGAAAATGCTACAGTCTGCTGTGAAATATTGATAAGGACACCCTTTATTCTAAAATTCATAAAGGCTGAAATTTGATTAAAATTGGAAATTCACGCATAACATTCAAACCTTTTTGTATAGACTGAAAGAATTCCTGTGCAGAAAAGTTATCCTTCCTTAAAAACAGACGATTTTATACATTTTTTCGGGTACGTATTATATTCCCACAGAGGTAATGTTACATCACTAGTGTCGTCGGTGTCAGTCTTGGCGTCGACAGCGACGTCGGTAACGTAGACAAAACTTATACAGTCGACACTCGTTGTGTCGAAGTCAGAGGGGCCGTCAAAATATCTCGACATATCCGGAGTTCGACTCATCCGATTTTGTTTTGTTTCGATCTAAATGACATTTTACCATTCTATTGCTCACCAAAACCATTCACAATTAAAATATAGTAGGAAAAGGAAAGAAATTGCTCGAGACGAGCAATTTCTATCCTTTTCCTAATAAATTTCAATGGCTATATTTATTTCATAATAATTTTGTTTAAACTTTTTAAAATCCATTTAAGAGGAAGGGACCCTACATTCACTTCGACTTAAGCGGAAAGTCGGCTCATCCGATGTCGACATAACGAGTGTCGACTGTAGGTCCATATCTAATGAACTGAATGAGGTACAGTCTTGATATCTCACACATAGTCAGTTCCTACCAAGACCTTTCACTCGAGACAATAAAACTTTGTGACATTGTGACCTTTACCTTGAAAAATTGACATTTTCTTTAAAAAAGCGCGTCTTTGCGAGCTACGTTGTCCGCGAACAGCCCTTGTTACGTTAGATAAGGATTCGATGTATAAATCAAGATGGTCGGGTCTTGATCGTGTAGGGCTCGAATACAGGACGGTGTGATCAGGTTGAAATCGGAAAGATGGTCGGATTGCAATCGGGAAAGTATCGGGACTGCTCTCGAGGGGGGGGGGGGGTCTAGTTTGATCGTCTAGAGATCGAGAAGAAATCGTGTACATACATTTGGTCGGGCTAGATCGGGGAAATTATGTGGTCGTGTTGATCAAGTTAATCAGATCGGCATTAGGAACCTAGCATAAGTAAATAACGTCAAATAGTAGCTCGATAGGGTTTTTTCTATTTTCGGAAACCCAGGTGTTGTGCCCATGGGGGCAATACAGTTATTAATATTGCTTGGCATCTCACTACATCATGAATATCGTCGCTTTTCAACGAAAACCTCTTAACTGCAAATTGTTTTAAGGCGAAGTTACGAGGTTTTCGTTGTAAAGCGACGATATCATGTACAAATGAGCCGGGATCTGGAAAAACGTCCCTTATAGCATTGAGACAACCATGTTTCCAGAGCAGCCTGTGCCCAAGTGGAGTCTGATTTGAAACCATACTGCACTCTAATAATTATTACAGGTCATGAAGAAGCTAGTGGAGACCAACATGGTTCTTGATCAGACTGCGTGTATACGCAGGCTGATCTGGAACCATGTTGTTCTCAAGTGCTATAAGGGACGTTTTTCCAGATCCTGGCTCAATGTATTTATCGGATTTACGTATTTTCGGAAAGGATATTGTGGTAAAACTGGTGAATGAAACTACGAGAATCAAAGGCTTTGTGCTTCTACAATATGATTAAAATCCGGCGTTAATGGGACAATACCAGGTTCGAGAGATAACTCTCATTTACCTATTGGATTAACTCCCTTGAATATACTGGGTAGTTCCGGTTGAATTTTACTCTATATGTCTATATAAAAATAGTGTTAATTCTAAGCATCTGACATCATAATAAGTAAAAAATGTATCCGAACTTATGCTCTTTTCTAGATAATCATTAATCGTTTGTAACCTGTAGAAAACGTCTTTTTTCAGAATTTAATTTTAATGGGCTTATTTTCAATTCATAGATGATGCTATGACGTTTGTCCTTTTTTAAAACGTTAACAATTAAACATAATTGTTGCATACTTTTTAATCAGACTTCCTTTCTTCGAGTTTAAATGGTATCATAACACATGGAAAATATGAAAAGCAAAGTAAAATGAGGTAGAGTTTTCTCTGAATATGCTTTAAATTTCCGCAACTCCGTTGTCATAGTTAGTGACATTCTTGTATAACATACTTAAATTTCATTGCTTGGAAAGGGATTGACAACTAATTGTCTAACGAAAAAAGGAGATTGGCATGTGTATGTGTATATCATCCCAATCAAATTCCTTTTATCATCCAGCACGAGACAAATCACAAGTTACTGTATAAAACAAACTCATCCGATAGACAAAAGATCGACAGGACCGACGTGATAAATAGACACGACAACATTCCAACTTTCATCCCGCATTACGTAATTTGATTACTGAATAAACACATTTGCTCAAACAAAATTCTGCTGGAAGTTTAACCCTTTCCCAAATTCCACCATTTTAAGTAGACTGTTCTAATGGTGAAGCTGTTGCTGCTTGCATGTTTTATATCAAAGGAAACATATGCATAAATCATGGTAAACTGAATATTAAAGGGACATTTCATTCCAATTTCAATTTTTTAAAGTATGTCTTGATGCCAAGATCGGTTATTCTAATGAGTATAAATACTATTAGTTTTTATATTGGGCATAGCCCAATATATTATAACCAGTTTTTCACTCCAGACATCACTCAAGACACTACATTCTAACTCTAACCCGCTGAGCTATGTGTTCAAGCCAAACTACGTTATTTCAAACACCACAGAAACGTTCTTTATCATTCACTATCTTCAACGTTTTTCATCTTTTTCACTTCTGCGACAAATAAGGAGGGGGTTAATAATTACATTTGATGAAATTTTCGCTTAGATTGAATACCTGTTAGAATTTTCAGCGTTTTTACAATCTTTTCGGTTGAGTAAAGGAGCTTGAAGCAAAATAGTGTAACCCTGAGATAAATGCCATGTAGTTAAAATATTACTGCTCTGATTTTTTCTATGGTCATTTAGCCTACCAGTGAAAGCACTGGTCAACAGGTGTTTAACTGGGTCACTGGTTGACCTACTACAACTGTGTACCCTTAACCCATTCCCTAGATACAATGTGTGCGCTTTACCCATTCCTATATTCTGACCCCTTTAGGTTCTCATGAAATATATGTGTTTGGAAAACATGGTAGAAAATGAAGAAATGGTTGTGACAAGCAAGTTCTTCATTTCCCACAATATTTTCTTCCTAGAAAGACCAAACAATGTAACGATTTATTTGCTTGAAATCGGCGACTGATAATTGGTCAACCCATTACCAAACGGCAAAAATTTGGACTAGTCCAAATTCAAAGAAGATGCAGACGACAATTTTAAGTGCATGAAATTTAAAATGTTTTGGTCTTTTTGGGTAGAAAACATTGTGGGAAATGTTTTCCCATGGCATTATCTTGTGAGGAGTAAAAAAGAGTTGTGTGGTAATGGGTTAAGGAATCTGAATTCACTTTATCTTTATTTTTTTTCAACTCTTGTGTTGAAGGCTCTTCCAAACGACAATATCCTAGAGTTTTTCAAATTAGAAAGAGTTGCAGACGACGAAACGGGTGACGATAAAGATGAAATCATGTCATGTACAATGAAGCACAGAAAATATTGGGACAAAGGAGAAAATTCCGGTTATCTTTGTATGTTTCATATTATTTGCTTCATAACAATGTCTTGTTTGGAAAAGGACGAATGGTTAGAGGCTAGCCTATAGAGTTTAGACACTGTGATATTAAATATTTTGATCAAAGTAAGATCATCATCTTAAATTTGCCGTTTTCTAGAATTTTAACATTTCAACCTCATAATATACTGTTCTTAGACTGATCATTTGGACCAATGAACAAGTGCATTCTATTTAATCAAAATATGTTTGCAGATCAGAGATCAGTTAGGCTAAGCCTCTACAATGGGTCCGTACGTGGTATTATTCTGATTAGCTGAGAATAAGAAATAATCCAACATGTTGATTTAATGTAAATCTGGTAAAGTGTAACATTTTCCTTTTTCCCAAACAGCCTCACATTTTGGATTCACCTCGAGAGTGTACATTCAACTTTTTTTATCACCTATGCACGTTTGCCTACACATTAATTAACCATTTTCCAAACGATGACGCCTTTTTACTCGCTTCATAGAAAATGCTTAAAAAACATCGAATAGAGAATGGGGCAATTTTGCAAATCAGCATATTGTCCTTTTGTCACAATATCAATTTCTCAGTGATGCCCATTATACAGTGCTGACAGCACTTTGATTTTCAGTTGTTGCCAATAAGCGAGAAACGCGCATTTAAAGTTGAGAGATAATCGATAAATCGCATATAAATCCGAACTGTTGTCCACAACAATTTGTTCAATTTTAACACAAAAATATAAATTTCTCGTAAACGGCGCAATATTTTGGCTTGAAATTTTCAGAATTTTCGTAAGGAAATAGGCTCTTTCAGATAAAAATCAAAGTGAAATTTATGACAAAAAATTCTGAAATGTCACTTTAAAGGAAATGGAGAAATCGCTAATTATCAACAATTTGCACTTTTCGCTCATTGCTTTCCTTATATATTTCTAATGGGAAAGTCAAAAGCAGGTTTTGCATGGAAAATGGTTAATGTATCCTCATCATCATTAATGAATGATATTGGATATATAACAACCGTACACGGCAACTGATAAGAGGGGTAAACTCTTTTCTAAAAAAAAATATTTCAATTCTTCAACAAACCCTATGGCTATAATTTGAATCGTTTTGACAGGATGATTCATTGAGTACCCACAGAACAGGGTTTGATGAATGACCCCTCTTATCTGTAGCCCCAACCGGAAGCGGAACCACCCGAAATTAAAAGGGAGATAACTATCAAAGGAAGTCACACTGGAATATGGTAGAATCGGATTCAAAGTAACATCTGACTGGTTCCCTGTCGTACTATGTAATTTTAGTTCATCAGGCACACAGTAACAATGGCGGTCTCTAGTGGGGTGCTTTCGGATGAATTCGGATGTTTCATAAGAAAATCTTTGAATTCGTGGTTGCCTATCCACTAACACATGTTACTGTGTAAAATGTGACAAATTTCATCACGTGATGTACATATACGAAGCGCACGTAGAAAACGTGACCAGTCACCAGAAATGGACATGTTAATGGATAGAAACGCATATTTTTTGCATTTGCCGTAATTGTCGGTAAATATGATGATATACAGTATACATTTCAACAACATTGTAATAAGCATAAGGAAAATAACGACAGATTTCATTGGAGCGTTTTTATTTGACGTCAGTGTAGATAAACCGTTGGTGTTGTTATAAGATCACTTAACTACGGCTTGATTCAAGCCGTTGTTACGGGATTTTATGACAACATCTACGAAATACTATTGTTTGCCCGAATTTACGTATGTTTAACTGGATAAATTCGTTCCCTATTCAGAATTAGAGGTAAATATTAGCATTTGCGATGAAAATAGCCTTTTTTTATTTCAGATCAGCAACCATGAAAACTGTAACATTGAGTATTTTGTCCTTACTCTACGTGGCCATACTTGTTTCGGGACAAATTTTCGAAGAAGATCCATTTATACTTTTTTCGGGACAACTTTTCGAAGAAGACCTACTTGCTCTCGTCGGTGAGTGCTAATAACCCAATACCAGACGGCAAAATTTTAAACAATTCTAAATCTAAAGACGATGCATACGACAACTTAAAGTGGTTGTCATTATATGTTTTTGGTGTTTTGGGGTAAAAAACTTTATGGAAAATGAAGCAATTGCTTGTCACAAGGAATTTCTTCATTTTCCACAATGTTTTCCTAAGCCGTTATCTTGAAGGGCGCCAAAAAGCGTCAATATGTGGTAATGGGTTTTAATTCTAAAAGTACATACCGGTAATCAGCCCGTATGTTGAAAACAACATGGACCTAGATCAGCTGGTGTTTAAACACGCACAGTCTGACCCAGGCCCATACTATTCTCATAGAGCTTCACCATAACCTCTAGCAGTCGTGAATACATCTTTCTTACCCATTACCAAACGACAAAATTTAAGGTCGGTCCAAATTGAAAGAACCTGCAGACGACAATTTCAAGTGAATGGATTTTTTTTTTAATTTCAAGTTCTTTTTCGATGGAAAACATTGTGGGAAATGAAGAAATTGCTTGTCATAAACAATTTCTTCATTTTCCACAATGTTTTCCACGGCCATTATTTTGAGGGGAGTCAAAAAGAGTCTTTGTGTGGTAATGGGTTAAGACTGTATGATTGAATTGACAACAAGATGAGCGAGAAACCTGGTTTTCCAAAATGTTTGAAGTGACATTTTTCCAGATCCTGGCTCATATGTAAACAAATGTGGATCTATGGCGATTTTACATAGCCCCGTGTGTTTTGTATTTGTGTTACTCTCAGGACTGTTTAATCATAGGCTGTAGCAGAAATGAGGCTACCAAGTGAATAGTACAACATTAACACATATGAGGGCTACAATTACTAATAGTTCTATCAAAAACAATGATAAATGAGGTAACAGTCATTCGAAAATTCAATATGTTAGTCTGAAGTTATACATGTAGATATTGAATTGTGTGACTGAAAATGAAACATTCAATTAATCATGTTTCTAAGAAAAGAAAATACCGACGTAGTAATTTACTTTATTATGGTTCAAAGATCATTTCAATGACTTTCCTTGTAAATGGGTCACTGGGTAAATGAACTATGAAATATATTCAAAGCTATAAATAGTTCATTCAAACAAACGATAAAAATGCATGAAGGTTATGCTAAAATAGATACAACAACTCCAGCATGGAATGAATGGATAATCAAAGTACTATACTTGACAGGCCTACATTATTAACAAATTTGCTTCCCAACAGTACTTTCAGTACTTTGAAGTTTAGCGTATAATCGTAGTGCAAGCGATTTATACAGATCAATTGAAGGTACAATCACTGGTAGTGAACTCGGCCAAAGCGTGGGACGTTTTTTCGCGATCATAGTATTCCGTCGGTGTTGTTATAAAATATCGTAACTACGGCTTCGATAAAGCCGTAGTTACGAGATTTTATAACAACACCGACAGTTTTTCAATACAAAACGGTAAACCCGGTCTGTTTTTAGAATAAGTTCATTGCCATTAGAAAAATTATTAACAGACATTTAAACGCAAAATATCTATACCTTGTTGTAGCGAAAATTGTTTTAGTTCACCACCAGTGACAATGTATACCTCTTTTTTTTGGAGAATGATTCGCCGACTAGTCATGTTTGACAAATGAGTAAATCTTATACTTCTTATTCATACCACAAGAATGAGATATATTGAGGGTAAAACGAAGCTATCAAATGTTGTGGTTTATAAGTTTGAACGCTACATATCTTATTTGGTTAAGTAACGATACATTTCTGAAAAAAGCTTATAAAAAATCACTCAAAAGAGTTAGATCTACACTCCTGTTTTTTTTTTGCCAGTTTTTATGAACCATTTCAACATCGATAATTCAAAATTGAAAAAAAAATATTTTGCAATCAACTGAACACTATAGAAATAAAAAATTCAGGGCATAAATTTTGTTTAAGCGTTATATTAACTTAAAGCTAGAGGAAGTTTTTTTCTGAAACTACCCATACGCAACACATTTAAAAACAAAACAAACTAATATTAAAACGCTTTAGAATAACCAATCTTGGCATCAAAATATACCTTAAAAATGAAATGGGAACGTAATGTCTTTTTAACCCATTATCACTCAGTGAATCCTTTGGACGCTCTACAAGATAATGGTTTGAAAAACACTGTGGAAAATGAAGAAATTACTTGTGACAAGCAATTTCTTCTTTTCCCACAATGTTTTCTATTAAAAAAGGCCAATATTCCAAAATTTCATCACATTGAAAATGTCGTCTGCAGCACCTTTGAATTTGGAACCCCCTAAAATTTTGCTGTTTGGTTACGGGTTAATTCATTTTCGATACAGTTGCCGTTTTCACATTGTGGGCCTTAGGTCAAGCCACAACCGGTACATTTCAAACTACAACCACGGATAGTGATACTACTACTGCTGCAACTGCTGCTTCTGCTGCAGTAGCTAATGCTGCATTTGCTGCTGCTGCCGATACTAATGCTGCCACTGCCACTACTACGACTGATACGACTACTGCTACTACTACGACTGCCACTGCCACTACAACAACTGAAGCTGCTACAACTACGACTGAAGCTGCCACTACTACGACTGAAGCTTCCACAACTACGACTACTGCTGCAGCTACCACTACTACTACTGATGCCGCTACAACCACCAATCTGTTAATATCAATTGGTGGTTAAACTTCAAAAGGTATTGTCATTCGTTTTTAATCTATGGCAAAAAAGAAAGTACATGTAATTTTAGCGCAAAAACCAAATAGTTACTATCTAACAAGGCCCAGTTTCCCATAAATGTGTGAAAACCACTTAGCTGTAAAAAAAATTCACATATTTCGCTCCCATAAATTTGTCGACTGAAGTCGCCTATGGCAGGGAACGGTAAAGCGACAAAAGTCGCCTATGGCAGTGAAAGAGGCAAAAACAAAATAGTTACTATCTAACAAGGTCCAGTTTCCCATAAATGTTACTAAAAATGAAAATGACAGATCAACCAATTATACTCAGATTTGATCTAGAAAGACTGAATGACTTCATTTAATTTTTCCGAGGACAAAAGTAACCAAACTATAAACCATTCCATATGCTATTTCTTGAATATATTTTTTACTCTCGACAACACGGCATGGGTGCCTCTAACCATTTCCCAAAATAACCTTGATTTTAACATCTTTGAAATAAGAGAATAAATAGAATACATATGTGACCCGTCACGCTAAAAGGAACCTTATCAGATGTGTGAAAAATATCGAACCTAGTCAGTCTGCGCAGTCCGCGCAGCCAGACTAGGGCCGATATTTTTTCACTTTTATGTACTATTTGGAATGTTTTCCCCATCTTATTGCACGTTCATTTTTCTTATACAATATCTGTTTGACATGTGCTGAGTCTGACAAGATTGTCAAAATTTGGATTTTTTAACATCCGATAAGGTCCCTCTTAGTGTGATGGGTCACTTAGGAGGAAGTGAGCAATACTGACAATCTGCATTTTCCACTTTGTTTAAATAATTTCAATGGCATACTGGAGCTGCAGAGAAGAGTGAGTAATTACTTTTTAAAATACAATATTTTGCTTTTTAGCTCACTTGAGCACGAAGTGCTCAAGGGAGCTATTGTGATCTATCAATGTCCGGCGTCCATCTGTCCGTCTGTCCGTCATGGCGTCAACTATTTCTTTAAACGACATCTCCTAAACTTCTAGGTCAAAATCAACCAAACTTGGCAGAAATGTTCCTTGGTGGTCCCTTATAAAAATTGCTAAAAGAATTGAAATCCATAAAAACTCTGGATGCCGTGGCATCGGAAAATGGGAAATTTCACTAGAGCTCAACAATTTCTTTAACCCATTACCAAAAGACAAACTTTTAGACTTGTCCAAATTCAAAAATACTGCAGACGACAATTTTAAGCGTATGGAATTTTACATTTTTTTGTGTTTTGCGGTAGAAAACATTGTGGGAAATGAAGAAATTGCTTGTCACAAGCAATTTGTTCATTTTCCACAATGTTTTCCAAAGCCTGTATCTTGTGGGGAGTGAAAAGGAGTCATTGTGTGGTAATGGGTTAAACGACATCTCCTCCTAAACTTCTGGGTCAAAATCAACCAAATTTGGCAGAAATGTTCCTTGGGTGGTCCCTTATAAAATTTGCTAAAGGAATTGAAATCCATGAAAAGCTCTGGTTGCCGTGGCATCAGAAAATGGGAAATTTCACAAAAGCTCAACAATTTCTATAAACAACATATCCTCGTAAATTGCTGGGTCAAAATCAACCAAACTTGGCAGAAATGTTCTTTGGGTGGTACCTTATAGAAATTGCTAAAAGAATTGAAATCCATTAAAGAATTCTGGTTGCCATGGCATCGAAAAATGGGAAATTTCACTAGAGCTCGACAATTTCTTTAAACGACATCTTCTCCAAAACTTCTGGGTTAAAATCAAGCAAACTTGGCAGAAATGTTCCTTAGGTGGTCCCTTATTAGAATTGCTAAAAGAATTGAAATCCATGGGAAACTCTGGTTGCCGTGGCATTGGAAAATGTAGACTGGGTTCAAGACTGATCATTTTTCCCTCTTTCACTTTTCCGGTCCAAATATCAATATCAACATGACCAAAAACGGGTGCCGCGATATCTAACGGGTATTGATTTTTTATGCGTTATCTTATTGACCAAATTGTATATTGACGACTGGACCCAGGCTATGGAAAATGGGAAATCTCACAAAAGCTCAACAATTTCTTTTAAACGACATCTCTTCCTAAACTACATGGCCAATTTCTTCTATGGGATCACAATGCGTAACACATGCAAAATTATTTGGCATTATTAAAACATTACTCAGGTGAGCGATTTAGGGCCCTCAGGGTCCTCTTGTTGTTAATCAAATCCAATGTTGTGGGTACTCATTTGAATCGCCTCATTGGAATTTTATTTGAAATAATAAATTAAAAATGCATTTATCCAATATTATCTATTGCTCTGGTACACGGTTTACCCTTTCCCAAACAACAAATTTTTAGGGTGGTCCAACTTAAAAGCCGCTTTAAACGACAAAATAGATGTTGGTAACGATAAGATTTGTGTAAAATATTGCACAGAAAATATTGAGGCAAAAGGAGAAACTGCTGGCTATCAGCAGTTTCTTCTTTTGTCTCAATGTTTTCTCAGGTCTTTTCTATCAATGACGCCAAAACCAGGTCTTGTTTGAGAATTAGTTAAAACAATTCCTATTCCAACATCATCAATTTTATCTTCTACAGAAAGTTTCATATTAGACTGTTCTATTTTTTGTGGGTGGTGACACATAGAGGTTGACCCATTACCAAACGGCAAAATTTTAGACTGATCGAAGTTAAGAAATGTTGCAGACGAAATTTCAAGCAAATGAGACTTATTTTTTTTTTTGGTCTTTTGGTGTAGAAAACATTGTGGGAAATGAAGAAATTGTTTTCATAAACAATCTCTCCGTTTTCCAAAATGAGTTCCAAAGCTCTCTTTTAAAATCATTAAAAATGTTGTCATGTAATTCTACGCCGTGTATAATGATAATTCCACCATTTAACGATTCAAAATTTTCAACACATTACCCCTTTCCCAACCAACAAAATTCCGTTCGTATCCTTACCAGAAAACATATTATTATATTTAATATTTATATTCATTATTATTATTCTTCTTCGTTATCCCGACTGTTTTTCATCCAACGTATTGCTACTTTTCAGCAGGAAGCTCGAAAATGTGGATTTAAACAATCTGCAGTTACGAGGTTTTTATTTTTGGGGTACGAAGTTATGTTGTTGTAAATGTATCAGGGGAGACAAATCTGTAAAATCGTCTAACGGTTTTATATGTTTGTCTCCCTTGAGATTAAAACTTTCCAAAGACGACAATAATTGAATTTGAGCTGTTTAATTTGACAATTAAGTGTATTCACAGCTTTCTACCCTACATGTACCTCACGATTATAGACCTGGCAAAGCTTCTCTATCGATTAACATGGGCTGCACTGCCAGGTCATTTGTCGTGAAGTATACTTATATAAAATGCTGTATTTTTTCAAATGAATTTACCATTTGACCGTTTTTGACATGTTTGTATTATATATATACTCGGCAAAACTGCTAACGCATCACTCAGATCATTGTGAATATCTTTTTAAAGAATGTACAGAATACGTTCAAATTTTGCACATGCCGACTACCACCATTTGGTAGGAAGCCTATGAAATTTCATATTAAATGCTACAGCCTGTTATGAAATATTAAAGTTTTAATAAGGACACCCTTAATTCTTAGATTCATAAAGTCCGATATTTGATAAAAATGGGAAATTCACGCGTAACTTTCAAACCTTTTGTATTGGCTGAAAGAGTCCATTTGTAGAAATGTTACCCTTCCTTAAACAAACCGACGGCTTTAACACTTTTGTTGGCGCGTAATTTATTCCCGCAGAGGTAATGTTACATCACCAGTGTCGTTGGAGTCATTGTTGGCGTCCACGGCGACGTCGGTTACGTAGATAAAACGTATCGGTCTATATCTTATGAACTGTATGAGATTCAGTCTTGATATTTCACACATAGACAGGTCGCACCAGGACCTTTCACATGAGACCATAAAATTTGACATTGTGACATTGACCTTGAAAAAATGACCCTTTCTTTTAAAAAGGTGCGATTATGCGAGCTACGTTGTGAGCGAACATCCCTTGTTACGTTAGATATGGAATTATTTTTTTCAGACTTCAATTTCACAATTAACCAGCTTTCAAAATCAATTCAAATAAAAATGATTGAAAAATAGCACAAGTTACACGAGCCGAAAAACTGTTTTGGTCCCCTTTTCGTATGACGCGGTCACCTAAGAGGGTAAACTTAGAAGTAGATTTATGGATGAGTGCAGAATCTTGTGGGATAAACATATGCTAAATTATAAATCTAAATCTTTAACAATAAAGAAGTTATGCGATTTTAAAAAGTGATGCGTTAGCTCTTTTGCTGAGTATATATTTACATGTATGTATGTGACATGATAGGCATTTGTGCCTTAATTCCTTAATAAAGAATTATGATATAATATCTATTAGACAAAACTAAACTCATAAAACAAGCTATAGACTAGTATAGGAAACGTTGAGTAAAATGAGAAAATTAATTTTATTCCAACGATCCTCCTTTCTGTTGATGTTTCTATAACTTTTACAGTAAGCGGTGCAACTACAAAATATTTTTTGAAAACGTTTAAAAACGGTTGAAATGATTAATTCTTTAAGCCATGATTAGGAAATTATGACCAGCATTTTCTCCATTTGCCTAAATATTTTCTGTGATTCCGTTTGTATAAAAGTAGACCTACTATATTATACACAATTCAGTCTGTCGTCTGCAGCAACTTTCAAACTGGACCACCCTAAAATAGTGTTGTTTAGGAAATACTTAATCCTTTATTTACATAAACGTAATCTACCACTTATGAGATTCGCGCGTCGTCGGAATTATTCGGGCGACGCCGAAAACATCCGGCGGTGGAACGTTCCACCGCCGAGTGTTTACGGCCGCGCCCGAAAAAGTTCGGATACGTATCGACGCAGCTAAAAAAAACCCCGATATTTTATGAATCTCAAAATGGCCACATTACGAGTATTCTACCATGATTATGTCATATCTCATATCAGTTATAAAAGAGGCTTGGAAAAACACAGAAAGAAAAGAAGAACTGCTGACTCCATGCTCCTGATATTTCTAATGCTATAAACCTGATTTTTCATTATGAGTAACTTACTGCTTACTCTATTGACTCTTTTCAAATTTGATAGCCTAGAATTTTGTCATTTAAGGAAAAGTGTTTAATCCTTTCCCAGCCAAGATCTGATGTTGACGTCCCTATTAGAAATAGCTTTGGAAAATATTGAGACAAAAGAAGCAAATTGTGACAATAAGCATACCTTCATTTTACCCCATTTTTTACATTGTTCTTTTTCAACATTTTATGTCGTCCACAGCAGCTTTGAATCGTGACAGTTCATATTATTGCTGATTGGAAAAGGTTTAATCAATTACCACGCATTGACTCTTTTTGATTCTCCAAAAAATAAAGGCTTTTGAAAACATTGTGGAAAATGAAGAAATTACTTGTGACATGCATTTTCTTCATTTCCCATAATGTTTTCTACTAAAAAAGACACTATTTTTAAATTAGGCCTACATTCATTTGAAATGGATGTCTGCATCATTTTTGAATTTGGAACAGACCATAATTTTGCCATCTGGTAATGGGTTAAGTTGAAATTTTCCTACACTGTTAACGCTTTTTACTTTATATTTAACAGGACAATTGACAGATGGGGGAACAAAAATACCGAATCAAGCCGTATTTACGAGAATTTATAACAACACATACGAAATGGTACTGTTTGTCCGAAACAACATCACTGTTTACTTAATAAAATCGTTCCCACAAATAATTATACCGTTGTTATTCTTAGATATCACCATCTATAGTTATGGTCAAATGTCCTCCTTTTCGTTTGACCGTTTACCCGTTCCAAAATAAGGCATGTCTTTGTCAAAATAAGATAATATCAACATTGATATAAAAGGAGCAAGTCTTGATAATCAACAATGTCTTCTTACATCGACATTTTAAAGTTATATAATGCAACTTTTCGGCTGTTGCTGGTAGCATTTACTTCTGTAACATTTTTTAAGGAACAGTCTTGGTTTCTATCGTTTGGGAAATACTTAACCTGTCCCCAAAATTACCCTTTTGATGACCCCCACTGGCAATGGCTTTAGAAAACATTGCAGGAGAAGAAGAAAATGTCTATTGCCAGCATATCCTTCTTTTCATGAAATGATTTCTGCGTTATAAAGCTGACACTCGTTATCTCGACATCGGATGGGTTGATTTTTTACCTAAGTCGAAGAGAAAATCTGATACCGCCCTTATCAATTGATATCAAACAAACGATACAACATTACTTTGAAGTAAAAATAACCACTGAAAGCAAAGAAATTTCTCGTTTCGAGCATTTCCCCCATTTTCCACTATATTGCTATCACACACGCACTTGATGAATAAAAACCATATAATTAGAAGCTGAACAAAAATGGGATGCGTCGAACTACGGATATGTCGAGTTATCGGGCCGGTGCGCCTTACTTCCACACGAGTGTTGACTGTGGGCCTACTTTCTATACGAGTATTTTATGATTGATATAAGCAAGTTATACGAATTAAGTTTGTTTCGTTGTACATTTTTTATCATCTGAAAACAAAAATATCGAGGCAATAAGATGCCGAAGGAGAGATGCCGATTATCCGCATTTTCCTTAGTTAGTCTACGAGTACATGCCCCCCCCCCCCAACTTGATTGTTAAACCCTTTCCCAAACGACAAAAGTTAAGGGTGATACACTTCAAAAACTGCCACAAATGACAAAATAGTTTCAATGTTTTCCCAAGCCTTTTCTATTATAGTGGAGTTTGAGTTTATTGGGGTTTTACGCCGTTTTCAACTACCAGGGTCATATCGCGGCGGCTGGAGCACCTAACCGTGGGTTCCTGGTATTTCTCGCACCAGTACAACCACAATATCCAAACCGAGCCTCCAGCTGCTCTCTCACATAGATGATTCACACCCATTGGTGAGAGACAAATGACTTTTGTCAAATGTCAGAATGGATACTGGCCGAGCCGGGGTTCGAACTCGCGACCCCTGGATTGACAGACTCCGACGTAACCGACTGAGCTATCCGGGCTCGGCTCTATTATAGTGGAGCTTCCTGGTAACATTTTTTGGCCGAATTGTGCATTTTTTGATAAAAGCATGAAACTTGGCACACACCTAGATGGGTCGCAAAGAAAAATATTTAGAGGTAGTGCCAAGCCAGATTTGCCCTGTGAGGGCGGCCATCTTGATTTTCAAAATGGCGGATATTTCATGTCATAGAGGGCTATTCACTCTGTTGCCGACTAAAGTTATCACTTTTAAACACTAAATCTACCATATTTAATCGGAAAAAATACTTCTGAACAATATTTGCAACTAAAAATGTAATCATCTTTAGGAATGGCAACATTTTTTGCCAAGATGGCCGCCATTTTGGCCTTTTAAAGCTGTTCTATTATAGCATGGAAAACAAGTGTCTTCTTTCTAATAAATTGTATCACATTCCATGGTATTTTACTCTAGAGATATTGACATGAATGAATTAAGGCCAGCAGTTTGTCCGTAATGATGAATTTACTGTCCAATATGGCATCCAAAATGGGTGCCGTGTATTCTTTTAAAAATGTCTGATCGAAACTGTAAGAACATGTTGTAATACCAACAATTTGAACATGTTTCATTGATATTTTCAAAAGGAAACTGTCATGTTAATACAGTTAATGTTGTTAAAATAGATTTATATCCAATATGGCATAAAGATGGCCGCCAGTCTAGTTTTAATACGGTGTTATCAATCAATAGAAGGAAAAATATCAATGATAAATACCTGATACCTAGTATATATATCTATGTTGCCTTAAATGCATATCGTCGATGTAAATGCAAAACCTCGTATCTCGATTATGGAAAAATTTAAAGGGGAGAGAAAAAAGTGTAATAACTTTTCCCAAACTGAACTGTTTTACTTGAAATTTGGACATATTGTTCACAAATAATGTGTCATTAATACTGATCTGTAAAAATATCTCAAAACCTGCAAGGATTGTTTTAACTTGGCACACAAGTTTGTACTTTGAAAATCGCTTGAATCGACATACGAGGTTTTGCCTTTACACCGACGATATGAATCCTTATTTTTCAGTAAAGAACTTAGATATTTATGGGTTTTATACTAAAAATAGCATCAGAAATGGCCGCCATATTGGCCTTTTTAGAAATAAACATAGTCAAATTATGATTTCTTGCCATTTATCTGTATCAAATGTCTTTCTTTATATTTAATAGACTTGTCTCGTAAAATCATTTGACCTGTCATTTCAAATAAGTCAATTTGTGTTTAAAAGTGTTTGATATCATTCTATGGCTTCCAAAATGGTTGTCGTGTTGGTTTATGAAGGTTGTTCCGTCATGGAAACAAGAACTTATAAACCTATAATGGGTACTAAAACTCATCAAACCTTAACTGATTATAATGAGTTTCAACGTAAGGTGTATTAATCCTATATAAAATGCTGTTTTATTGTGGCTTTCCTAATTCAAGGATCATCTAGTCGTTTCTGAATGGTTTTGCTATGTATCTATATGATTGAATCTAGATTTATCTAAGAGTGTTGGTATACATTGAAATTGTTTAGACCAAAAAAAAATGTCATACACATCTAAAGTAATATAGTTGTTTGTGTTATAGACTGATAAAAAACCATTTTCCTTTCCTTGTGAGTAATTTCCTGGTACAGATAGATAATCAAGTGTGCTATTTAAATCGAGATGTGCCGTATCTGTTAATGGTTGCTAAAAGCCTTGCAAAAGCCGACATTTCGACACACTAGTCAAGGGCAGAACCGAAAGCCTCCACCTGCAATAAATGTGTTTATCTAACAAGTTTGTAATGATGACAAAGTGATACATGTATATCACAGAAGATCTTTTTGTACTGATAGTCATGCCTCTAAGGAGTAGCTGAAGTACCAGTATGTATTATCACTAAAAAGTACTGCCATATATAGCAAAGAGACTGATTAAGAGGGTGATAGATTTGAAAAAAAAGTTTGAGGACTAAACAGAAAGTTTATCTAATCAAGAGCTGGCAAAATTCAAGTTTGCTTTAGGTAACAAAAAGTGCTTGTAAAGGTGTTTTAGAACTAAAACACGAAGCAAGTACATAAGATATGGACTGAGCGAACTTTTGAGCAAGACAATGTGCAGTCCAACCTTGTGTAGCTTTGACTAGATGTAATTCCCGGAAGTCCAATCTTAAAGATTGTTCTACTATACTCTATCTTGAAGAGATTCTGAGTGCAAGAATTACACCATTACATAGAATGTTAACACACTACGAACTTCATCGACACTGATACATGTCAGTCAGTCAACATTGCCCTTTTTGGCAGACTAAACATTTATGTCAGTTTGTGGCTTTTGGTTCTACTTTTCGCCAGTGTACCCTATCTTTAATATCTGTAACAGAAATGCTTCCACAGTAGCCATTTCAACAATTGTCCCAGCTTCTACACACAGAAAGTCACATAAAACAAAAGAAAGAATCTAAACAAACAAGATTATTTGTCTATAAGCTGCAAAAGAAATCAAAAACACTATTTCGGGATAACAAGACATCAAACTCAACTCATGCACTCCCTTGTCCGCCCTTATAAACTTGAACATAGATAATACCAGCATACCGGTACATTAAAGCGGTTCATGTCATAGAAATGAGATGGTTGGAAGATGGCTCAGTACCTCTTTCAAGGACAACGTAACTTACCGTGATATTAGAAAGTCAAAAGCTAAATAATCCAATCATTTTTTTCCACTGAAGATCTACTAACCACAATCAATCTGCATAAACTAAAATGTTATAGTTTCGTAGGAAGTCATGAATTTACCTAGGCATTGTTCCAGAGAATAGTCAGGAGGTAAAGAACAAAGATCGACAAAAGACTTTGGAAGACAACATCACAGAGTGGACATGATTGAAGCGGAGCCAAGTATCAAGACATCGACAGAGGGTTTGTGAGAACTGGGTGATAAGTTATTTGTAAGTGCCTCAACAGTAGCAGCTACAAATGAGGAAGAAGCCAGTTTCCATGTTAGGTGCCCATTCTAGATAAGATGTAACAAGATTGAATGGACTAGGGGTACCCAGGTAGAGCAAACTCATTCTGAAATGATAATTTGCGGCCCAGCAATTATAGTACGTGTAGTAATTAAAAGCTTGTTTAATTGAAACATTTAACAGATAGGCTGACGTAAACCAATTGGCTGTCAACACAAATCATCGTTATCAATTACTATGTTATTTCTTTAGTTAACAGTTTGTAATATTCAGTTTTTTGTTCTCCGGATGACCATAAAAAATGACTATTTCATTTGTGCTAAAATAAATGGTTTGTGACGCACAGGTTGTATTGATTTCTACCTTTATAATGTGTTCTACTAGTAAAAATATAAAAGTTGTTATACTTATAAATATCAAAGAATCAAATGCACGCAGTCATTGCTGTAGAATGGCAACCCTAATGTATCTAAGATAAATCCAATGCTAAATAATACATTTTTTTTTTCATTTTTGATTTAATAGATACATTTTTAGACAAAATTGACAGCTTCGTCATTGCAAACATATATATCGCTTGAAAAACATTTCTGGTGCCTTCTAGCTACAAGAAACAAGCATTTGATACAAACCATTGGCTTTTAAAACGACATTTTAAATACCATCATATATGGCAGCCTTTTTGGATGCAATACCAGGGGATATTTAACCCACTTGTAAATGAATCTGCATTAATTGGGCAATAAGAATGCCCAATCTCTGGAATAAAACAATGTAAGTCGGCGAAATCTCGTATTACGTTGGTTAAGATTAGATTTAGCTGAAAAGACCAACATGACTGCCATTTCAAATGCCATTTTGGATAGCAAACCATTTTAAACACAAATCATCTGCTTTAAAATGAGAGTTCTTATATGTTTTTTTAGATTTAAATGCAAAGAAGAAGCTATGAATCACAGTGATTATTCACTAATTCAAATGTTTGATCAAATATCCTTTATAGACACATGTCATATAGACGAATCCAGAAATAAGTATTTGCATAATTACCTCCCTTGCCGCCGCCATTAAAGTACTGAAGATTATCAACTTCCCAGTACTAGAATGCGAAGCTTTTGATAAATTCACATTAATTCCAGGGTTTTCTTGGCAATTTGTGGCATAATTAAGCCAAAATGCATATTAATCCAACGTGGAAAACTAAGAGAAGTCATGGATTGTTCAAATACTAATAAATAAGTACTAGTAATAAAAGTGTTCGATTTGAGAACAAAATCGCTCACGGGGTACATGTATACATGTATCTATTTCCCTTAGGTTGCCTCTCGTATTGAATCTATGACGTCACATTACTACATTGTGTAATGCAAAATCATGACGTCACGTATTGGCACTCGCCTTATTTGAGGCACGCCACGGAGGAAAATATATATTTTCAACAGCCTACCTTTCACGGGGTTATGAAAGATTTCTCCTTCTCTCAATGTTTTCAAAAAATCTTTCTGATAGGGACGTGAAGACGATGATTGTGTAATTTTGGAATTGACTGATCATAATAGTCTCAACGGCTCACAGAATGGTAGAAAGGTCGTTTCTAAAAGAGCTTGTCTTGCAAGGTCTAGGCCCTACCTGTTATGTTGCATAACCTTCTCCCAAGCAACAAAAACACACTCTTCCTATTTGAAAGCTAGTGAAGGCGACCAAAGGGCTGTTGATAGAAATAGTGTACAACACAAAAATATTTAGACAAAGGGTGAAAAAGACAGCATCAGCAATTTATCTTCTTTTGTCACAATGTTTTCCGATGCTGTTTATATTGGGGCCCTCATTAATATTCTGTTGGAAAGCTTAATTTCTAGTGGAGGAGTTCTTCTCAAACTGACAAAAAAATTCACTGACCCGCCCGATGAATAGTTGCAGGCTGTGCCTGCAATATGATGACCTAAATAGATCTAGATCTAGGTTACTTTTTGAGAGAGAAAAAGATGAAAATGCTGATGGCCAACATTTTCTAATTCAGAATTATCGTCAAAATTTTCTTTCCGTTTGAATAAATGATTTAAGTAGAATCCAGATCTAGATCTATTTGTTCCTATCGAATTTGTAATTAATTTTTTAATCCTTGAAATTTTGGAAGTGATCTAGATCATCTAATCTGGTTCAAAAATGGTGTTTAAGGGAAAGGGTTAGTTGTTTTTTTGTCTTATAACTCTTTCTGGACATCACCATTTCAAAGATCTTCGAAAGCTGATACAGATGAAAAGTACATGCTGTTGGAATAGATCATTTAGAAAACATGGGTAAATAGGCTAGATCTATATCTAGACTAATAACTCTAGGTCTATGCAGTTTTGTCTTTTTCTCTAAATCCTTTTTATATTCTTGGTTTCGTTTGTTTGGGAAAGGTTAAACGATGCTAAATCTGCACCGTCATCCACATAAACAAAATAAAATATATAGAATCTAATTCTTTAATTCTACTAGATTTGTTACTACGAATTTCAATATATATGGCGTAGATCTATGTAACTTTATCAAGCTCACTTCAGTACCTTAATGGCGGACAGGTCACATGACTTACAAAATGGCGGCGATCTATTTACTGTTTCTGGAATCGTCTATTGGATGCCATATTAGAAATTTAAAAGATGAAAACACAAATCAGCTTTAAGTTTTCTATTTCAACGCCTCTTTTGTATAAAATCTATGGATTCGGTACAAAATTTCAGAACAAAAACTCTTATTTTCCATCTTTCAATAAAATAGCTTCTAAAAGGGAAAATGGCGGCCATCTTGGCAAAAATGCTGCCATTTCTAAAATTAAGAGCAATGTTACCTCTCAGAATGCCTTGTTTATTACCTTTACGATTGAATATAATATTTTGAGTGGTTTTAAGCAATAATTTTAATCAACAAAAGTTTACTTAGCCTTTAATGGTGCTTATTGGCCGCCATTTTGAAAAAAAAACAAGATGGCCGCCCTCACAGGGCAAATCTGGCTTGGCACTACCTCTAAATCTTTTTCTTTTGGACCCATCTAGGTGTGTGCCAAGTTTCATGCTTTTATCAAAAAGTGCACAATTTTTCACCTATTTCCTCCACTATTGGTGGAAAAATCGTTAGCCCTTTCCCATACATAAAATAATTCGGGTGTTCCGATTTGAAAAAAAAAATACTTCGAACAACAAAATAGACATTACTAAAGATAAGATCTGTAAACAATATAGCACAGAAGATATTGAGGTTGATGATAATCAGCATTTTCTGCTTTTGCACTCTTCCCAAGCCCATTCCATATGGGACCCCAAAACAAAGTGTTATTTGGGATAAGGTTATGCGTAATTAATTTTGTCCATGTTTATGTTCTTCCAAAATTTATCCTTTCTTAATCGACAGAATTGCTCCAATTTGACGCTGTTGCTTACAACAAAATGGATATTGATAGTATCTACGAAAATATTAAGGCAAAAAGAGAAAAGCTGATAATCAGCATGCGAAAAAAAAAATCGGGGAGCATATACGTACATTTAGTAGCAACGCTGTCTGTCCGTCAGTCTTTCCGTCCGTCCCTGCGTCCGTCCGTACGCCCACAGCCTGATCTCAATGATGGCAATCATTTCACCGAATTGGATGGAACTTTATATAATTATAAGTTCCCTGGAATATTTTTAAGAGATACCGTTCCATTTCTAAATTGAGGCTGCGTCTCTGCAGTTTCCGTACCGTGTTAATATGACACGCAGGACGGACGTTTTGGCCAATTTCTTTTTACCGGTATATAGACTTATCATAGATTACCATCGTCGTTGTAAATGCAGAACCTCGTATCTCGTTTTCGGAAAATTTTAAAGGGAAGTGAAAAAAGACTAATAATTTTTCCCAAACTGAAATGTTATACTTGTAATTTTGACATATAGTTCACTAATAATGCGTCTTTAATACTGATCAGTTGAAATATCTCAAAACCAACGAGAATTGTCTAAACTGGGCACACAAGTTTGTACTTTGAAAATCACATGGATCGACATACGAGGTTTTGCATTTACACCGACGACATGCTAAATAGATTTATTTTGGATTGATTTAGTAGGTAATTATAATCAAATAAATGAAATGTATAAAATTACATTTATTTAGCAAATAATCTACAATAACATAATACAAGTCGACTTCGGCCAACATGTCCCTTTTTCCCATAAGGCTTGCCAAAACCTCCGTGGCAAAAACGTCCTACATTCATTTGGCACAAAATACAAAATCAACCTGTGTAAACAACACGATATGCCTATAGATGATTTTCAACTAAAACCTCGCATCTGCAGCTTTACAAGCTGCAGTTACGATGTTTATGTTGAAAAACGACAATATTGAACTTCTGACTAATGCAATTTTGCACGTGGTCGTTCAAATCTTACAGGTGTTTCACTAACAGGTAGGTCACACCTGCAAGATTCGAACCAACACAAGCAAAAATTGAAATGAGATTATGATTTGTTCTTCATTTTTAAATAAGTGAATTTAACCCATTGCTGCACAGTGAAACCTTTTGACTTCCTCAAAAGGAAAGGATTGGGAAACATTGTGGAAAATGAAGAAATCACTTTTTAAAAGCAATTTCTTCATTTTCCACAATGTTTTTAACCAAAAAATGGCAATATCTTTTAAAATTTCACCAACTTTAAATTGTCATCTGCAACGTCTGTCAAATTGGAACAGTCCAAAATTTTGCTTCTGGTAATTGGTTAAACAAGTGCCATATTCATATGATAAAATCCATTTAAAATTCCTTGGACAGTTCTATCGAATCATTGCCTCGGAAGTATGTGTATGAAGAAATGTTAAAAAATGCGATTTCTTAGCCAGAAGTAGTTACATGTTCGCTTCATGAAGTAGTTTTCGAGCTCATCAGTATGAGCAACCATGGTAACTTGAGGGACTTTCAGGTTGTAATCATTCTTTAAAGAGAGGAAACTGGAACTGCAAACAATGCATTTCAGTATCATTGCCGCTTCATTGTTGACAAACGTTTTGTGTTGTTGTTATTGTTGTTGTTGTTGCTGTTGTTGATCTACTCTATTCTATTCATAGTCTGAAAGTAGATCCACGACATACACCCAAGGTATCATTCGATAGAATTGTTCGAGGTGTTCCAGATGGATAAAATCATGACTGGACTTTAGTCCCAAAGTCACACTTTTCAGTATAGTTCAGGCTTGTGTCCTTATTTAGTACTCAATGTTTTTGATATGGTTGTAAATATTGAGGGAAGGGAGAAATGCTGATAAAACATTTTGCTTCCTTTATTTCAACAGTTTCCATAGTTATGACACATCGATGTGTAAAAGGATCATACAAATTTTGATTGCTCGCCAATAACTTTTTAATCATGTGCTATTTAAAAAGTACATAACATCCAACGAATCCCTAAAAAATCACCTCTGCTTCAAAACAAACTAAAAATCGGTCACAATTTCATAAATCTATTGAAGATTTTCTGCAATTGTTGTTGCTGTTGTTGTCATAGTAACTGTGCCACGTGATTCCCAGTCGTGACTTTGTTTTTTTTTTATCAGACTGCTTTTAAGCGCATCATCGCTTTCAACATAAACCTCGTAACTGCAGCTTGTTTAAAGCTGAAGTTACAAAGTTTTTATGTTGAAAAGCATCGACATACTAATGTAGATTGACACTGGTCTCAAATTTCATAAGGGACCTTTTCCAATGTCCGAACTCAAATGCATGTTCATGTATTGGAATTCAATAATCAAAATGGTATGTCGTCGTTTTTGTTCTAAAATCGCGTAAATGCAGCTTGCCTTAAGCTGCAGTTAAGTGGTTTTCAGAGAAAAGAAAAGATGCAATTTGTTTTTGTTTTCTACGAAATGATTTTGATTTATCTTTTGAATAATCTCCCCGCGGTTATATTTATAGGCCTATATACTTGAAATATTCTCAATATTAGTATTATATGCATTTTTCGTGATATAGACTTTTGGGCAGGAACTCAAGGTGAGGAAGTATCGTTAAGAAGGTACAGAATATTGTATTTATTAGCCTATTATTCTTAAGGTAGTTCATCCCTATGAGATTCGCAAGACGTCGGAATTATTCGGGCGAAGTCGAAAACATTCGACGGTAGAACTTTCCACCGCCGAATGTTTACGACCGCGCCCGAATATGTTCGGATACGTAACGACGCCGCGCGGAGACAGGCGATTTTAAAACATAAATATGAATCTCAAAATGGCCACATTACCGATATTCTACCTAATACCATTGTAACATTCGTAGAACGTTTAGTTTAACCCATTACCAAACAACTAAATTTTAGCCTAGTCCAAACTCATAGGTGTTGCAGAGGACAATTTCCAATGAATAAAATTTAACAATTTCTTGTCTTTCTTGGTAGAAAACATTGTTGGAAATGAAGAAATTGCTTGTCACAGGCAATTTCTTCATTTTCCACAATGTTTACCAAAGTCTTTATTTTATGGGGGGTCCAAAAGCGTCAATGTGTGGGAAAGGGTTAATATTAAGATATTAAGGTTGGCCATCGGATTGTGAATGGATCCATACGGTTTTCTGTGTTTACAAACTTGTAAAAGCTTGCTTTTATTCGTTGGATATTGGAGTGTCAGTTCTGACTCGGGCTTAGCCCTTTACCATACGGTAATTTTTTTTAGATGTTTCAGTTACAATTTATTTTTTTTTTTTTACATTTTTGGACTTTTTGCCTAGAAAAAATTGTATTATTGGACATGAAGAATTGCTTGACATTTTTCATTTTTGCATTTGCACGGGTGGGCATCAGGGGAGCTACCTCGAAAATGTGTTAACGTAAATTTGTTCCCACGCCACATCCGGGAATGTCGAGGTAGTGGAAATCCTCGTATTTTGACAAACGGACAAAGGTGAGCTCTCGCTTTTATTTGTTTTTTCTTTCAAAGAGCGCATTACTTAAAAATCTGGCGATGCAGTGCAATGCTACTATGTTTAAGCAATGCATGAAGAACGAAAACCCCATTAAATAGTGGAAAATAAAAGCAGGACGACATTAATTCCAGGACTGGTGGATTGCATTTTCGCCCTGTGTTGACATATCGACAGGCATCTCGAGGCAGATATTGTACTTTATTATCAGTTTCTGACCACTAGCACATGTTTTGATGCAACACGTAGTCAAATTGACTACAATTACGCAAAAAATTAAGATGTTCTGGTCTCCTGAAAAGATTACCTACCCAAAAACTCATTCGTGTTGTTCCCAGACCATCGAGGTAGCGGTAATCTATCGAGATAGTCCCCACGCAACCCAAATATCTAACCTCCTGATATATTGATGTGTTGACACACCTTAATGATTCTGGACAGCGACCTTATGGCTAGTTGGCAAAAATCAGTTCCGCTAGTCACAGAACTGTGATGCACGTGCAATATCTAATTATAGCAGATTTTTTGAGAACTTATGAAACAATGAACAGGAACTGCCGCAATCACAACATAAATCCCAACCTGAAACCCAAATGGGAAACAACACAGATTACATTTAAGGTATTCACACACTAATGGGCATAAAATTCTACGGGATGGATCTCTTTATTTTTTCAATCTACATACAAAGAGACACATTTTCTGAAAAAATAAGGAAATTTCACCACAATTTTACAATTTTATGACAAATTTAAGATTTATCACACCGATATGAAAAAGGGACATTTCGCGCACTGAGTAACAGAAACTCAAAACTGATTAAAAAGTGATTTTTCCCAGAAATGTCTATAATTTATGCACCAAACAAGAGCTTATTAAATGTACTACTATAAAAAAATTACTCCTGACATATTGTGTCAACAATACAATTGGAAAAAAATGCAAAAGTCGGGATGCGTAGTAACAAAATTCTCTTGAAAATATGTTTGAATTTTTTAGGGTTGTCATATTTACAAAGTCATTCTACATTAAGTATTAGTGGGGCCTTTCTAATCAGAACTTGAAAAGTATCTACACATGTATAGGAAGTAAATGCGTAAGATTAGGGAAGTTTCGCCGTCCAAAATTAAAGAAATCGCCATGGAAACATGCCTTGTGCGTATTTTGACATACACAAAGAACATGTTGAATTTTATTTTGCTTTCAGTATCTATCCTTTCGGACATGATTTTGTGAAGAGGTTAGACTGAAAATTAAAATGCAATTCACCTACAAATCACCCATTTACAAATCTATAAACCGATTTCCCTACAATTTGGTATTATCTGTATGACAACAAGCTATACACGCGTCGACGTCAATTGTACAGAACGCGGGAACGACGTCGTATTTTTGGCGGCGACGTTATGACGTCATCAAAACAAATTCTGAACTTTATAATAATAATAATAATAATAAATAATAATATCTTTATTTAACGAAGGTGACTTATTAAGACATCACTACAATACACAATATCATAATGATTAACTTATTTACAATAAGGCCTTCAAACAACATTCATACAAAAGTCAGTATTGACAATCACACAAAATTATCAATAATGATAGTCAGTTATCTGACAGATAACTTTAACTTTTGTATCAAGATAAATGTAGTAAGGGGTTATTTTTTCAACATCTTATCTTTAAAACTCTAAAATATTGGAACAAATGGATTAAATTATACTAACACAAAAAAAAATCCTTTGGAAATAACATTTGAAAGAAAATACGGAAATTGTCGACATATGTCGACATTTGCCGATGATTTTTGACGTTCATTAGTGTGCGAATACCTTAAGTACCAATACAAAGAGAACATATTGTAAGCCGCGTTAGCATCCTTTTTCCCAAGAGTTTGTCACTCAGTCACCAGAACTTTAAGGCTACCAAGCTAGGCAGTTGATTTCACCGTATATTGGAGGAAAATCATTAAATTAACGTCTTTTATAAAAGATCCGCCAAACTCGGTTGTTTTAAAAGTTTGGTTTGTTTTTCTTTACGTCGTTACTTGGATGATTTTCGAGAAAAAAAGATCGGCAATTTCCGTAAAATTGCCACGGATTGACGTTATACAATGGCTTGACTCCGCCCCCAATTTAGAGCATGAAGTTTCTGACAAAAGTAAAGTGTGCGACTTTTCTGTCATAAAGCAAAGTCACAGAACTTTTTTTATCCATTTCTCGATCGTCAGAGTAATACAGACAAACTTAAATCGTTCTTTGGCACATTCCTTCACTCACTAACGACCTCATCTTTGACTGTTTTAACATTTTTTCTAACATTTTCTAAGGATGAATTCCGTGTTTTGAGTATCGACTGGGGGAGTCGCTTTATGACAGAAAAGTAGGACATTTATCTTTTTTCAGAAATCTCAGGCTTTCCGGCAAATGACCCATGACTTCCCGTTTTTCCCGCCATGACGTCATTAAGTGGCCGATATGACGTCATAGCTTCAAGTCGGAAGTTTAGCGTTTTTTCTTTGGTAAAGATCGGAAAATATCAAAATATTCAATGTAAAAGACGAAATAAAAACACTTGTAATGTTTGAAAATTGTAGAAACTTTGATATTTGGTTATTAGGGAGGTGTTTTTTCGACACAAGAGTTTAATTTTGCCAATCAACGGACACTTTAAATGAACGTGTTTGGACACATGAAATGACCGAAAAGCATAAAAATCCACAATTTAACTTATTCAATTTTTCAGGAACATCTACATCAAAACAAAACTCAGTACTGCTTACCCTCAGCCACAGACCTACACCTTAAAATCAAGTTAAAGTCCTGATTCCGCCAAACCCAAATGTACATCTCTGCAGAAAAGAGAAATTTATCAGCTGTATTGTTTCTAGGTGGGTTTGTAGGCTATTTACGGAGGACTTGATTCAAGATAGGCACTTTCGGTATTCTGGGAATTAAGGTAAATAGTTGTCTCTGTTCTTCATGCATGGGTTTCAGGTTGGGATTTATGTTGTGATTGCGGCTGTTCCTGCTCATTGTTTCATAAGTTCTCAAAAAATCTGCTATAATTAGATATTGCACGTGCATCACAGTTCTGTGACTAGCAGAACTGATTTTTGCCAACTAGCCATTAGGTCGCTGTCCAGAATCATTAAGGTGTGTCAACACATCAATATATCAGAAGGCTAGATGTTTGGGACGCGTGGGAACTATCTCGATAGATTACCGCTACCTCGATGGTGTGGGAAGAACACGAATGAGTTTTGGGCAGGTAATCTATTCAGGAGACCAGAACATCTTAATTTGTTGCTTCATTGTAGTCAATTTGACTACGCGTTGCATCAAAACATGTGAAAGTGGTCAGAAACTGATAATAAAGTACAATATCTGCCTCGAGATGCCTGCCGATATGTCAACACAGGGCGAAAATGCAATCCACCAGTCCTGGAATTAATGTCGTCCTGCTTTTATTTTCCACTATTTAATGGGGTTTTCGGTCTTCGTGCATTGCTAAAACATGGTAGCATTGCACTGCATCGCCAGATTTTTAAGTGATGCGCTCTTTGAAAGAAAAAACAAATAAAAGCGAGTGCTCACCTTTGTCCGTTTGTCAAAATACGAGGATTTCCACTACCTCGACATTCCCGGATGTGGCGTGGGAACAAATTTACGTTAACACATTTTCGAGGTAGCTCCCCTGATGCCCACCCGTGATTTGATTACCAAAGAAAAATAATTAAACAACGAAATGAAAAATGTACTATCAAATCGTTTGTGAAATTTGTGTGTAATCGTTTGCTCTTCATTTTGAGTTTCCCTACCAGTTTAATTGTGTTTAAAAGGCCGCGGCCTTAGCGCAGTTGGTCGCGCATCTGACCCTCATTCGAGAGGTCCCGGGTTCGATACCCGGCCGCGGCTGATACCCTTTCTGACAAAATTGTCACCCACCAATGGGTTTGAAAACGTTAACCTAAGTGGGCGAGCAGCTGGAGGCTCGGTAAGGGTGTTGTGGTAGTACTGGTTTAAGAAACAACAGGAATCCATGGGTAGGTGCTCCAGCCGCCGCGATATGACCCTGGTAGTTGAAAACGGCGTAAAACCCCAATAAACTCAATTAATTGTGTTTAAATGTTATTTTAAAAACATTGGTAGTGTCTGTGACTATTCATCCGGTACAGGGCCATCAACCATTTAGATTTGCGCTATATAGCTCGTGTCATTTAAGGTAGTTCACCCCTAATGAGATTCGCGCTACATTTGAATTATTCGGGCGTCGTCGTAAACTTTCGGCGGAGGAATGTTCCATCGCCGAATGTTTTTGACGTCGTCCGAATAGGTTCGGATACGTAGCGAAAGTCGCCCGAATGATTCCGACGTCGCGTGAATCTCATTAGGGGTGGACTACCTTAACGTCATTTCCACAGTAATACTCTAACAATCTTAAGGGGGAATGCTCCAGTTTTTCGGAACACTCGGACTTTACTGTAGTAATTAAAATGTTTCGTACCAATATGTTTCGCTACCAGATTTTCAATAATATAACACATCATTACAATTTACCATTTTCGACGGTAAAAGTGTATTTATTATGCGATACCGATTTTCTCAAGATGGAAATCGAATATTTAGAGCTAGACAGTCGTAAGTGTGTATGCAGTTACCACTGTTTTGCGTCATTTTATTCATGTGTAGCTGATAAAAGTTGCCGTAATTCACTAATAAGTGCGCTGACCTATACATTTTCTTTTTGAATTATTACCAGGACATGTTGCTTGATACAATGAGGGAGTTTTATCAAATTCTATTATGTAGAACTTGAAATATTTCCAAAAATATGCAAATTTTGACATAAAACACTCCAGCTTCGTTGATCTAACCGAACACGTGAGCATGCTGTTTTATACATTTTCGCATTTATAATAGCACATATTTTGGGTTTTCTGTTCGTAATAAATATAAGACGTTACTTTAAATCCGTTTTCGGGACTAAACGATGAATATACAGCTTTTTATTAGCATTTTAGTGACCTTGGACAGGTGCAAGAAATTGTGCATTTTTTCGATGTAGGGTTATGTGATACGAATGCCAATAAAATTCAAACAAGATCGCTGACCACCCATTTTTATTTTATTTTTCAATTGGTAATAACATGTTATTTCAACATACAAAATATGAATAAATTCTATTATTGGGAAAAATTTTAGGAAACTGGAGCATTCCCCCTTAATTCCCATGAAACTGGACCATGTTGCAAGGATGAAAGCAGCAGACCAATCTATGTCGGTATAAACAAAGATTGCATTGTATGATATATCGTACATGAAGGTGAATCCAGCATACGGAACAGCGGGTAGTTCGAACGATATTTGAATCGAATTCGGCTTTGCATAGTCGTCCTGTAATCGGACAATAAGCTATAACAAAAACTATTCGTCCGGTACCCGACGATAAGCTATTTATATAATAATGTGACCCATCACGCTAAAAGGGACCTTATCCGATGTGTGAAAAATATCGACCCTAGTCTGTCTGCGCAGTCCACGCAGCCAGACTAGGGCCGACACTTATCACTTCTATGTAATTTTCTAAATACAGAATGTTTCCCCTATCTCACTATATGTTCATTTTTCGCATACAGTATCTGGTTGACCTGTGCTGAGTCTGGCAAGTTTGTCAAAATTTTGATTTTTGGAGTTCGGATAAGGTCCCTTTTAGCGTGACGGGTCACAGTTCTTTTTGATCGGACGATAAGCCATTTAGAGGCATTTAGTTTTCGTCCGGTACCGGACAAATTGCTATAAGATACACGTTGGTCATTTGTCAAGGAATGTTGTCCGTTGATTCGCAAAACTTGCGTCTTTGTAAATGACGTCACATAGTTGCTCGATTGGTTACTAGATTGTTTTTGTAGATTTGGCGTTTTCTTGTAAACAACGATTTTGTGTTAAAATGTTTGTAAAGTAGATCTGGCCATGGTTTCTCGAAAAAAAACTTAAGTACATACTCATGAGAACATGCTCAACTTTAAAGGAATACTCTCCAACGTTGAAGGATATTTGATTGAAGTTCACGTGGATTTCGTGCGATTTGAGCACGGTGCTCAGATTTGAGTCTGAGAACGTACTTTAAGGTTTTTCGAGAAACCGGGGCCTGTTCATATTCAGTTAAGCATACAACGAGTCCAGGGAAACGCCGAACGAATGAGTGAGTTAGAGTAGACTGTCTCCCGTTTGACAGATCTGGTATTTAATAAAAGATATCGTCGTTGTAAATGCAAAACCTCGTATCTCGCTTTTGGAATATTTTAAAGGTGAGGGAAAAAGTGTAACAACCTTTCCCAAACTGGAATGTTTTACTTGAAATTTTGACATACTGTTCACAAATGATGTGTCATTAATACTGATTAGTAGAAATATCTAAAAACCTGCGAGAATCGTCTAAACTGGACGAACAAGTTTGTACTTTGAAAATAGCTCGAATGGACATGCGAGGTTTTGCATTTACACCGACGATATGTAAAAATATCATTTGTTCCACATTGTCATGCTCTCTATAAATGTGGACCAGTACATTGAGTTTATAACCAGATATGGTGATAATTTCAGTTAATGAATTATTCCGGCAGGAGTGAAGTATCTTTGTAAATTCGCTTATTGAAGGCCGGCTCTTATGCTTTTTCTAAATGGACATGTATGATGTGGGAGGTTAACAGTGTTCAACATTTTCGACATATTGGTCTAAAACTGACTGATTCGTTAGTCAATAAAGGACGTTTACCTCGCAGATTATATCTTTAAAATATGTGACCCGTCGCGCTAAAAGGGACCTTATCGGGTGTGTGAAAAATATTGACCCTAGTCAGTCTGCGCAGTCCGCGCAGCCAGACTAGGGCCAACACTTTTCACTTGTGTGTACTTTTTTATACCTGGAATGTTTCCCTTACTTTACGTTCATTTTTCGAATACAGTATCTGGTTGACCTGTGCTGAGTCAGACAAGTTTATCAAAACTTTGATTTTTGGAGTTCGGATAAGGTCCCTTTTAGCGTGACGGGTCACATATTTGCATCTTTGTGAGCAAAAATATCACCAAATTGACCGCATTTGTATATCAATCCAATTCTAATAACTGAGCGCTCTCGATCACGTGACTATCAGATAAAGCACGGTCCATAGATATACCTGAATGCACAAAAACCGAGACGTACCTAGAATGTCGATATATTTTATTTATTCAACGTAATCGGCAAGCTTTGGTAGTTGCCGAAACGGAACTTAACCCTTTCCCAAACAAGACCTGGTTTTGACGTCCCTAATAGAAAAGGCTCAGGAAAACATTGAAACAAAAGAAGAAACTGCTGATAATCAGCAGTTTCTCCTTTTGTCTCAATATTTTCTGTGCCATATTTTTCAAAAATCCTATCTTTGATAACATCCATTTTGTCATTTTTGGCAGTTTTTGAAGTGAATCACCCTAAAATTTTGCCATTTGGGAAAGGGTTAATCCATTCCCATGTGAACGTCTTGGTTGAAAGCATCTGAAGAAATACTCATACGTTTCGGTATTTCTATGGACCCGATAGACTGGGTTACTGCCCTTGGAAGAGATACGGCGGGGTACCAGTTTGAGGACCCGACAAATTAATTTTATTCTATCTATGTTACCAAATTCATCAAACGCCCTAGCTCAATCGATTAGACGCTCTTACATGTATTTCAAGGATTTAGGTTCGACAACCGCGTCCGCCTGTTTCATTTTTTCTCAAAAAATCTTTTTGAAAGGAACTTTTGTCGGTTTTTATCAATTTAATTACGTATCTAATTTCATATGATAAAAATCATACGTGAAAACAGCCTGATTTGACAGAATGCCTAATAGATAGCTGAGAACAACGTTCTCCAACAAAGGTAATTAACTCACTGTAAGATCTAACAACTGCTTCAGACAGCACGAGCCGACAGTGACCAAGATTAATTTTTTTGCTGTATCAATTTGAAGTTGAAAATTGTTTCAAAAGTTGTAAGTAAACACTTTCATCTCACAATGAACATGACTATCATGACCTTATTGTGAAGTTGCTGTAAATGTTTAGATTAATTGTACTTTATGTAATTCTTTAGTCAATACAATACAACTATTGCATTGTATTTACAAATTCTACACCTAACAATAAAACAAATGAAAAATTAGAAAAAAAACACACATAAATTTACACAAGAACATATCAGTAACGTACACAAAATATCAATTTCTGTGAAATAAAGCAATGTACAAATAGTTAGATAGGTTCAGAACAACAGATTTCCCTTTTGTTGTTATAAATTCTGTATTTTTTTTAGTTAATCATAGTTATGCGAACTGGTTTTATTTTAAGTAAATCATTGTTATGTGAACTTGTGTAGGCGGTGCAGGACTATTTGATGAAAACTCTTTAGTCAGCATATTCTATTATTGCTCTTGGGCTCACCCAAATGAGCAAACGTGGCAATTTGCGGGACTTGCAGGATGTAAACATTTTAAAAGCAGAAATCACCTGAACTGCAAACAATACATTTCAACATCGCTGTCGCTTCATTGTTGATATTAGTTACAGACAAATGTGTAGTTGCTGTTGTTGTTGTTGTTGTTGTTGTTGCTGCTGTTGTTGTTGTTATTATTATCCGAAGTGATCCAAATTCGCGATTATGATAATACAATGTAGTTCAATTATAAATTTCGCTACCAAATAATTGCTACTGCATGTCCGAGATAATTCCGTTGGGGTCTTGATACCGCGAGTTTAACAAGAAAAGGCAAATACAATTAACGTGACATATGATTGAAATATATATCGCTTCAGCAAGATTTTCATGGATGGCTACCAAAAAAATGCCGGCCTCTTTGATGCTATGCATCGAAAATTTGTGTGACATAATAGCCACGCTAGAGTTAAATAAACAGAAATGAGGTAATTATAAGGAACGGAGTTTGAGTTTATTGGGGTTTTACGCCGTTTTCAACTACCAGGGTCATATCGCGGCGGCTGGATACCCACGGATTCCTGTTGTTTCTCAAACCAGTACTACCACAACACCCTTACCGTGCCTCCAGCTGCTCGCCCACTTAGGTTAACGATTTCAAACCCATTGGTGGGTGACAATTTTTGTCAGAAAGGATATTGGCCGCGGTCGGGTATCGAACCCGGGACCTCTCGATTGAGGATCAGATGCGCTACCAACTGCGCTAAGGCCGTGGCTATAAAGAACGGAACGAGAGAGTTATAACGAGAAAGAGCGGGACATAATGTATATATACTAGGACGAAAAAGAAACGCCGGGTAACCTATAATGATTGTTTTAAGGGATAAATTGTATCATTGGATTATTATAGTCATTTTTGTAAGAGACGTCATCTGTATGAAACCAGCTGTTGAAGTTTCCATAGATTTCCGATGCTGATTATGTGAAAAAAATACCCTCTTTTAACGACGCACATGGGTTAGCGGCAGACCGACATAGGGACGTCGGGCTCTTAGGCCATTGTCGCGTAAGCGGTTTCGAACTGTATCGGGATGAATATGGCGATTATGACTGCATTTAGTGTTATTTGCAGTTTCGCTAGCTCTGGGATGGCGATTACGTAAGAGAGAAAGTGCCATAAATCGATCCAGACGTGGCGTCGTTGACCCTCCCTGTCAATCGCAGACGTTGAACAAGACGTTCAATAGTTTGAATATGCACACAAAAATGTGCAACAGCCTTGACCCTGCACAAGACAATTGCGGCATTGATGCAAATTGCTCAATTTGAAGTAAGCGTTGAAAAATCGATCTGAATGCTTGAAGAGTATCAAATAGACTGACCATTTCCTTGGACAAACTCAATGACCTTCCCCTGCACGGGATTCTTGCATTTGAGCACGTGCCTCTCATTGTACGAAAAGGTAAGGTATTGTGTACTTTTAAACGTGTGTACCGTTCGACAGCGAACAACACATAAATCTGACCGATTTTCATTATTCTAGGCCAAGCAATAAAATATGTGTTGCATAACCTATGTACCCGGCGTTTCTTTTTCATCTTAGTATATTTCTCATCATCTCTCCTCTTCTGCGTTATTATGCACTCGCCAAATTTTTAATGTGAGCCTTATACAGCGATTTGTCCGATATCGATGTCTCCTTGGCAAATATAGGCTATATATTAACAACTTGTTTTTTTTTTATTTCTGAACAGCCAGGTGTTGTGCCCATGGGGGCAATACGATGATTGTAACCCTTTCCCGAACATTTAGAGGTTTTGATGTCTATAGTAAAAATAGATTGAGAACATTGAAATAAACTACAGAGATAGAACTAAAAATGACCATCATTTTATGTTAGGTGACATGTCAAACATCCACCCGCTGATCTGCGGATGTAATGTAAGCAGGCCCCGGTTTTTCGAAAAACTTAAGTACATGCTCATGAGAACATGCTCAACTTCAAAAGAATATTCTCCAACGTTGAAGGGTAGTCGATTGAAGGTCACGTGGATTTTGTACGATTTGAGCACGGTGCTTAGATTTTAGTCTGAGAACGTACTCAAGTCTTTTTTCGAGAAGCCAGGGCCAGGCTCACAAGTGATCCCCCTCCAACAAATATAGGGATCGATTTTGTATGTGTATTATGCCAAGAATAGACCAATGTATACCCATGTACAGAGTGTCAAAAAAGAAAAAAAAAAAAAAAAGAAACGGAACCATATTTCAAAGTCAAATATGTTAAAGCGTAAGTAAAAAATCTATTTTTTGAATTTGCAGTACTGAAGATACATTATTTTTGCATATGTGTCTAAATTTCACTTCAAAATATGTATCAGTTCCAAAGTTATGTGCAATTTGGTAAAGACACTAAAACCCCGTTTTAACATGAAATCGATTTTTGTGCCTTGTGTGTTCGTAAAGGCGCACTGACGGTAATCTGTTTAATTCTTTACCGTTGTACATGTACTCGTACGTACCAATTTTCTCAAAAATTGATATAACAAGAGCTTCGCAAAGCGGCGCATATACGCCCGAGAGGGGCTCGTCAGTAAAATTGGCAATTTTTTCGAATCAAGGGCAGTTAATTCAAACATGAAAAGTTGTCAAAATTTTTTTTTGCACAACAAGACACCATAGAGATTCATTGTGGCTAGTTTGATTAAATTATGGTTGAAACTATAGGAGTTGCACACAGGAGAAAATGGACATTTTTGAGAAAATGGGCATTTTTTTCTTAAATTCAAGGGCAGATAATTCAAGAACGAAAACAGTTATCTTAATTCTGTAAGCGGTGTGCACAACTAGACACTATGGAAATTCATTGTGGCAAGTTTGATCAAATTCTGATCAAAACTGTAGGAGGAGTTGCGCACACAAGAAAATGGGCATTTTTTTATTCAAGGGCAGATAATTCAAGAACAAAAAGAGTTAATTAAATTCCGTAAGCGGGATGCACAACTAGACACCATGGAGATTCATTGTGGCAAGTTTGATCGAATTCCGAGCACAACTGTAGGAGAAGTTGCGCACACAAGAAATTGCTAACGGACGGACGGACGGACAGACGGACAGACGGACGGACAGACGGACGGACGGACAGACAGACGAGCGGGGCCATAACATAATACGACCCTTCGGGCGTATAATAAAAAGTGGTCCCACGATATTCTGATTCTCGTCAGACAATAAAAAAAAACATACTCCTTTACCAATAGGTTATGCTGGTCAAAACAAAATAATATTGATGACAATAAGTAATTTTATGTATATTCTGTTTTTATTCGAGAGACAGGGCGGGGCCTAATAAACGGTGATTACATTTAAGCTTGAGGAGAGTCAGCCTTCTCTATTAGCGGTAAATTGCCGGTAATAGTGCAAAACATTATAACTACAGCGTGAATCAAGCTGTAGTTACGAGGTTTTATAACAACACATTTTACAATCGCACATTCTTTCAATGCCGAAATGTGTTAATGCTCGTGCCGCACGCTTTTCTCTTATTTCAACCAAGATATCGAGAAGTAAACTCGTCGCATAACATCTTTGCTAGCCACTCCCTGAAAGGTGAATAAAAACGAAATATAATATTGACGAGATGATTTGCGCGTGCGTCTCTATTATAACATGTATTATAAATTCAAAATTTATTTACAAATATCTGGGACCTCTATACAAGTGCCGCATGTGCAAATTGAGTCCATATGGTGGCGGTTTGAAATATTTTTAAAGTACTTGTCATTTGAGCGCTGACCGGCATATTGGTCAGTAACAAAAAAGTGTATATGATTACACGCATTATGAATCTGTTATATAGTCTATCGGTTATAACTGTAGACTTGTGTACAAACGCTAAAAAACAAATACATAGTTTAAACATTTGCCAAACCATTTATCGTGAAGTATACGAGAGAATTAATGTCCTACTCGTTTATTCTCAAAAGAGAAAATGTTTGTGTTGGGCCATTTATCAACAAAAACAAGTAAAGTGTTTGTATACAAGTCTACAGTTATAGCCGATGAGTTATACACTTTGATGTTTTGTTTGTATTCATTTTTTGTTTTGGTTACATCGCAGCTCTAACAGTTTATTTATTAGCATAAAACATGAAATGAATATGCGATATTGTAAGTAAAATGTTTCAAAATCACTTTTGTACTGTACTGAATATATTAAACAAATGTAACGCGTCGAAGTATTCAATGAGTGCAGGTGAGCACTGCAAAACGGAAAAGTCGATATCGTGTTAAAATAGTATTTTGGGTACATTCATTTGATTGCCAATATTTTCAAAAGTAATGGACATTTTTCAGCCAATAGGAAACTGTCGTTTCTATTGCATATCTAAATTTGGTGGAAACATATTTATTGATACTTAAGCAATTCACTTTCAAAAATGGGTTCCGTTTTTATTGTGACACTCTGTAGATATAGTTTCTTCATTGACTTCGGACAATTGGCGTCACTCGATACTTGTCAAGATCGAGCACTATTCTCCACAACATAGTTTTGTAGGTAGGAAATGCATCTCCTCCTACAAAATTATGTCTTGGAGAAAAGTGATCGATTCTGGACATGCAACGAGAACGCTATTGCTCTATTGCATGAAGTTTCACTTCATTGTATGTCCTTGTATTTTCGAAAAAAGATGTTCTGGTAGTACTGGTGAATGAAACGACAGGAATCAATGGTTATGTGCTCCAACCGTTGAGATAAATATGAAATACAGTAACAGTGATAATAGGGAACGATTTTATCAAGTAAACAGTGACGTTATTTCGGACAAACAATAGTATTTCGTAGGTGTTGTTAAAAGTCTCTTAAAGTTCTACGGCTTGAGTCAAGCCGTAGTTACGAGATTTTATAACAACACCGATGGTTTATCAAAACATAACGGAAAACCTAGTCTATTTTAAGCACAAAATCCATTGTAATTAATCTCTCCCGACAATATCAATATGAGATAATGTTTAAATACTTTTCCAAATGTAAAATTTGTAAAGTTGTCAAAAGCTGATGTAGTCGACAAAACGGTTGAAAAGGCTTTGTGTGCAATTTAGCACAGAAAACTTTGAGACAAAAATGCTGATGGTCAGCATTTTCTTCTTTTGCCTTCATGTTTCCCCAACTGTTTTATGAGGGATGTCTATATCAGGTCTGATTGTGAAAGGGTTAAAGACATGCATATTGTCATGTGTTTAGGGAATGCCGACTCCATTTGTAACTTCTAATGTCCAGTCACAATATTATGACACATGATTAAACGATGGAAACCCGTTTTTAATTTTTAAAACATTTTTGCATGCGTTTGTTCAAATTTTGCGGGAATGACAAACCTGCAAGATTCGAACCACTGCATGCAAAATTACAGTAAATTGTTCGATATTGTGTTGTTTAAATGTATGTGTAAATTTGTAAACACGGACCTTAATGTCAAGACAAAACTGAATATACTGAACAAAAGTGAAAACTTTACACTGCAAGATTTCTTGTTTCTGGAAAAGTATCGAACTAAAAGCCTGAAATATATTTTTCTGGCGTTATTTCCCAGGCATTCAGTAATTGTTTAGTCGAAATTTCATTGCCTTGTCTTCTCTAATGTCAGAGTTACGGCCCTTAATTTACAATGCGTTTAGAGCTAATTTCATCTAATGTCACATAAGCGCATGCACAGGAAACGATTCATTATATTTTTCGAAATTTGTCATATCCGGGTTGCTAAACCACCACAAAAATCTCTCTTATCACTTGTAGCAAGCTCTAAAATAAAGGTCTAATCTGTCAATTTTGTGAATTAACTCCCTTTGAATTAACAAATAGGGAATTTGAAATGTTTGATATTCACAAATTCATCACGGTTTCCGATTGTTACGTTTTAAACATCATACAGACCTTACAGGGGATTTTTGAACCCTTTTTTCGACTAGGATTGTTCCCAGATGTCCATGCAATAGCGATTTCAATTTCCTATGGAGATTGCATTGTAAAATGTTCCAACTTTGCAACATAATGGAAATTTTCTTCTTCTTCCTTTTAAAGTGCTGGGCCCTTACAGGGCATTTTCGCACAGTTGAAAAATATTTACATGAGGGATGGTCCCAAGTTAAAAACAGGTTAAAAACATCTTGTCTGCTGCTTATTTACATTCTGCGAGCCCAGCCTTGAATGCTATCAAGGAGGTTGCCGAGACGACATCTGCTGGTAGTCTGTTCCACATAGCGATAGTTGTGGGGAAGAAGGACTGCTTCAGGACTACTCTGTTACAGAAGGGCATGATGTATCTCATGGAATGGCCTCTGGTTGATGCTCCTTGTGGGTGGAGGAATGGCTCGCTCGGGATAGCTACAAGCTAGTTGGCAATCTTGTAAAGCATGGTAACTTTTGCCTGGTGTCGTCTTTCTTTCAAGCTGGGCCAGCCAAGAGTGCTGAGCATAGCGGTGACGCTGCTTTTTGGGTTGTAATCCCAAGATACAAATCTGGCAAGCTCTGCGTTGCACCGCTTCTACTTTGGTAATGTTGGCTTGTGTGTGCGGATCCCATACTGTGGCCGCGTATTCAACCTGTGGCCGGACGAATGTCTTGTAGCAGGTTTCCTTGGTGGACTTTGGACAAGAAGATAGGTTCCTCCTGAGGAAGGCCGTGGTGTTATTGGCTTTCTTGGTAATCATGTCAATGTGTGGGTTCCAGGATAAGTTGTGGCTGATAAGAGTTCCAAGGTACTTAGACTTTTTGGCTTGCTGTAGCTGTTTCCCATGGATGAAGTACTCGGTGTTGATTTTGTTCCTCTTGTTGGTGATGCGGAGTACCTCACACTTATCCGGGTTAAACTCCATCAACCAGTCCCTCTCCCAATCCTGTAGCTTGTCCAGATCCTCCTGTAAGATTTTTGCATCTTCGTGTGACTTGATGATCCTGTAGAGTAATGAGTCATCAGCGAATAGTCTAGGTGTTGACTTAACACACTCAGGAAGGTCATTTATGTAGACCAGGAACAGAAGAGGGCCTAAGACTGTGCCCTGAGGGACACCGGATGTAACTGGTGCTGGTTTGGAGCTGCTACCCTCAACTGTGACTTGCTGGCTCCTGTTATGTAGAAGGTCAGATATCCAGTCCAGAAGTATACCCCTGACCCCGTAGTGGTGTAGTTTTGACCTAAGGCGCTTGTGGGGGACTTTATCGAATGCCTTCGAGAAATCCAAGAGAATTGCGTCGATCTGTTCTGATTTGTCGAGGCTGGCAGCGAGATCCTGAATTGTGAGAAGGAGTTGAGTTTCGCAAGATCTGTGTTTACGGAATCCGTGTTGGTATTTGCTGATGATGTCATGTTGGTCAAAGAAGGTCATAAGATTGCTATGGATGATATGTTCTAGTAGCTTGCAGGCAACTGATGTCAGTGAAACTGGCCTATAGTTAAACGCTTTGCTCTTGTCTCCTTTCTTGAAGATGGGGGTGACATTCGCCTGTCGCCAGTCATCTGGTATCTTGCCTTGGTCTAGAGAGGCTTGGTAGATAAGAGTTAGAGCAGGTGCGATTTGGTCAGCCATGTCTTTCAGAAACCTTGGTGAGATAGAGTCTGGACCAGTAGCTTTGTGTGGTTTAATTCCTTGTAGGAGTTTACGGACACCCTTCACGGTGACATGGATGGGTGGGGCATCAGGGTAGGGGGAATCTCCGAGATCAGGGAGTGGGCCATCTCCTTCTGTAGTAAATACTGATGAGAATTGCTCATTCAAGATTTCAGCTTTACTTGCAGGGTCAACATGGTTGATGCCATTTTTCTTAAGGGGGGCAATACCAGAGCTGTCACACTTTTTGCTTTTCACAAAAGAATATAGTTTTTTTGGATTGTCATCAGTCACTAAATTGCTGATGTAATTATTGTGAGCTAGTCTTTGCTTTTCAAACATCATTTTTTAAAAGCTCAAACTATGTTATGCAAGCTTCTTTACATTTTCTGACTGGTAAATTGTCAGACTACCATTCCGTGCAGTCTGGCATGCTTTGCATTCTTCGGCTTGGATTTCTGAGGATTTAAATTGTGTAAAATTTCCGTTCAAATTGTACATCTGAAAAACCGATCCCTGTCACACTTAAAGGGTCTGTATTTTATCCCCATAATTAAGATCGACAAAACGTTAAGTGTTTGGCACAACAAAGTCAATGAACAAAGCGAAGCACATTCATTTGATTTCTTTAATTGTTGTATTTAGAAGAAATATGACAAGCAATGTAGACGTAAAGTTTTCACTTTTGTTCAGTATATTTGATTATGAGGAACCATGTGTACGGTGGATAATCACATGGTACAATAATTTCATAAAATCAATGATTTTGTTAATACTTTTGTTGATCTTCAATAACCTTTTTATCAGTTGATTTTTCAAAAATCCACCACATCCAGCTTACTCCTGGCATTATCCAACCTTCTCTGCTTCAAACCGAATACAAATTGGTCAAGTATTAACAATTATATTGACGATTTTCCTAATCTATGAGTCATGGGATTAACCACCGTGAGGCGGGGAACTACAAATTTCTGCATTTGGCCTACAGTACCAGAGCTACAGATAAAGGTATTCTAAATTTGTTATCTGAAAGCCATACCCTATATTGTGGGGTTTGTGCTACAGATAAAAGGGAATGAATACATTCTAAATTTGTTATCTGAAAGCCATACCCTATGTTGTGGGTTTGTGCTACAGATAAAAGGGAATGAATGCATTCTAAATTTGTTATCTGAGAGCCATACCCTATGTTGTGGGGTTTGTGCTACAGATATAAGGGAATGAATGTATTCTAAATTTGTTATCTGAAAGCCATACCCTATGTTATTGGGTTTGTGCTACAGATATAAGGGAATGAATGTATTCTAAATTTGTTATCTTAAAGCCATACCCTATGTTGTGGGGTTTGTGCTACAGATATCAGGGAATAAATGTATTCTAAATTTGTTATCTGAAAACCAAACACTATGTTGTGGGGTTTGTGCTACAGATAAAAGGGAATGAATGTATTCTAAATTTGTTATTTGAAATTTATATTCTATGTTGTGGGGTTTGTGCTACAGATATCAGGGAATAAATGTATTCTAAATTTGTTATCTGAAAACCAAACACTATGTTGTGGGGTTTGTGCTACAGATAAAAGGGAATGAATGTATTATAAATTTGTTATTTGAAAGCCAAACACTATGTTGTGGGGTTTGTGCTACAGATAAAAGGGAATGAATGTATTCTAAATTTGTTATCTGAAAGCCAAACACTATGTTGTGGGGTTTGTGCTACAGATAAAAGGGAATGAGTGTATTCTAAATTTGTTATTTGAAATCTATAGTCTATGTTGTGGGGTTTGTGCTACAGATAAAAGGGAATGAATGTATTCTAAATTTGTTATCTGAAAGCCAAACACTATGTTGTGGGGTTTGTGCTACATATAAAAGGGAATGAGTGTATTCTATATTTGTTATTTGAAAGCCATACCCTATATTGTGGGGTTTGTGCTATAGATAAAAGGGAATGAGTGTATTCTAAATTTGTTATTTGAAAGCCATACCCTATATTGTGGGGTTTGTGCTACAGATAAAAGGGAATGAGTGTATTCTAAATTTGTTATCTGAAAGCCATACTCTATATTGTGGGGTTTGTGCTACAGATAAAAGGGAATGAATGTTTTCTAAATTTGTTCTCTGAAATCCAAACACTATGTTGTGGGGTTTGTGCTACAGATAAAAGGGAATGAAAGTATTCTAAATTTGTTATCTGAAAGCCATACACTATGTTGTGGGGTTTGTGCTACAGATAAAATGTAATGAATGTATTCTAAATTTGTTATCTGAGAGCCATACTCTATATTGTGGGGTTTGTGCTACAGATATAAGGGAATGAATGTATTCTAAATTTGTTATCTGAAAGCCATACCCTATGTTGAGGGGTTTGTGCTACAGATATAGGGGAATGAATGTTTTCTAAATTTGTTCTCTGAAATCAAACACTATGTTGTGGGGTTTGTGCTACAGATATAAGGGAATGAATGTATTCCAAATGTGTTATCTGAAAGCCATACCCTATGTTGTGGGGTTTGTGCTACAGATATAAGGGAATGAATGTATTCTAAATTTGTTATCTGAAATCAAACACTATGTTGTGGGGTTTGTGCTACAGATATCAGGGAATAAATGTATTCCAAATGTGTTATCTGAAATCAAACACTATGTTGTGGGGTTTGTGCTACAGATAAAAAGGAATAAATGTATTCTAAATTTGTTATTTGAAAGCCATATTCTATGTTGTGGGGTTTGTGCTACAGATATAAAGGAATAAATGTATTATAAATTTGTTATTTGAAAGCCATACTCTATATTGTGGGGTTTGTGCTACAGATATAGGGGAATGAATGTATTCTAAATTTGTTCTCTGAAATCCAAACAATATGTTGTGGAGTTTGTGCTACAGATAAAAGGGAATGAATGTATTCTAAATTTGTTCCCTGAAAACCAAACACTATGTTGTGGGGTTTGTGCTACAGATAAAAGGGAATGAATGTATTCTAAATTTGTTCCCTGAAAACCAAACACTATGTTGTGGGGTTTGTGCTACAGATATCAGGGAATGAATGTATTCTAAATTTGTTATCTGAAAGCCATGAATATACCATTGAAAATATATGGGGAAAAGGGATGAATTGATGATATCAGAATTTTTTCTTCTCCCAATATTTGCCCAGACCATTGTTATAAGCACGTCGTGTATACAAAATGTTCGCTGCATTACGTTATGGTTAATTAAAGCATATTTGAAACAGGACTTGTCTGAAATTAAACAAAGGAAATAAAAAATAAAAAAATGGACAAAAGAAGAAACGTTTGGCATTTTCAAAAACCGAAAAAATTTTATATTATAAGAACTTGTTTTTATGGGAGAACTTGTTACAAACGAATAAATTCCAGCAAATTTTCTTTCAAAAATCTGTAAAATGTAGGAGAAAATAAGCATGAGTTTAGTTCAAGGTCCGACCTTCTTGCCTCGGGAAATCCTAACTTAGTTTAGTCGCTTCGAACCCTCCTTATGTCTCTGAATACCAACCTGTCCTCAAGATCGAAATCTAATAAAAACATCGTGCTGATTGCACGATAAAATGTAAGAAACTCGTGCAATTTTAGTTGAGGTAACTTCAAATAAGTAAGAGTAAGCTTCATGAATTAAGCCATAAGGATTTGGTGCTATTTTTCATTTCAGATCAACAACCATGAAAACTATAGCATTAGGTATTTTGTCCTTTCTGTGCGTGACTATAATTGTTTCTGGACAACCAGATTTTGGTGGCCTCAGTCCTGTAACAGTAGCTGCTCTTGCCGCTGGTGAGTGCTTATAAATACGTGATGACATATCTGAGCCGCGTTCTTTAGAGCGAGATTTCTTGAGACATCTTGAGATTTCTTCAGATATTTTAGGATAAAGCGCTCTTTTGAGCAAGCTTTTTAGGACGCTCAATGGGAGACGCCATTACCCGTTACTTCGTGCGGAACCCCTCGGTCAACTCTGTTCAAACAATATAAAAGAGATTTGACCGAGTTGTTCCGAACACTCCATAATTCATAAACCGCGGTGTTCCGAATGCTCCATACTTTATACAAATGACGTCATGATGACGTTATTTGTATTAATATGGAGCATTCGGAACAGCTCGGTCAAAGTCTCGGTCTTAAAAACGCTTTATCCAAAACACATTAAGAAATCTTAAAAAATCTCGCTCTAAAGAACGCGCCTCTGTTGTTTATAATCGTTTTTTATGTGACGTCACAGGCATACGACACGTCATAAAGCCAACGAGCAGTTTCATTTTTATCTAGGTATTGTTTAACTAGAATGAAGTATAATTGGGTTTATTTACCAGACTTTTCAGTAAACGCAAGGAAAATTGGTGTTGCAATTATATATAGGTCCCGATAAATGACCTGGCGGAGCACCTCTAGCTTATAGCTAGAGATGCTCTGCCAGGTCATTTATCGATACCTATAACAGCTATGGTTTAGTCCTTATTGCGTACTATCAGTAAAGCTGACTGAAAAAGTGGAGGAACATGCTGTTAGTTGACTACAGGTTTTATTCCCTCATTGCTTATCAATGCTTTTCGTGTCAAAACACATAATATTTCTAAAACGATATTTTGTATTCGGCATAACCTTTCAATTTGGAATCCCGTAACCCATTACCAGACAGTAAAAGATAGACTGGTTAAATTCAAAGGTGTTGTAGACGATTATTTCATTTGCATGATTTTTCATACAGTTTTTTTTCCTTTCTGTGAAGAAAACCTTGTGGCAAATGATGAAATTAAGCTTAACACGACGTCGGAATTATTCGGGCGAAATCATAGACATTCGGCGGTGGAATGTTCAATTCCCGAGTGTTTACGTCGTCGCCCGAATAGATCCGGACACGCAACGAATGTTAATGGTGTTGCATGAAAAATTCCGATGTCGCGTGAATATATCGAATGGACTGTCTTATAAATATTTCTTAGAAAGCATTGGACAACAATTCTATTCTCATCAACTTCCGCTTTGTCGTCTACAACAGTTTTGTTTAACCCTTTCCCAAACGACAAAATTTTAGGCTGATCCACTTCGAAAACTGCCACAAAGGACAAAATGGATGTTATTAAAGATAGAATTTGTGTTAAACATGGCACAGAAAATATTGAGACAAAAGAAGAAACTGCTTGTTATCAGCAGTTTCTTCTTTTGTTTCAATGTTTTCCCAAGCCTTCTCTATTAGGGACGTCAAAACCAGGTCTTATTTGGGAAAGGGTTAATCGGAAAAAATATTACCGATGCCTTCTGTTTTGGAATGGATCGATTGATTCTCGTTTCAGTCTTAGTGGCAGTCGCGGTCGCAGCTCAAACAACAACCGGCACAACACAAACTACTACCACTGATAGCGATACTACTACTGCTTCAACTGCTTCTGCTGCAGTAGCTAATGCTGCATTTGCTGCTGCTGCTGCTGAAACTACTACTACAAGTGCTACAACAACCACTGAAGCTAAAACTACAACTACTGATGCTACTACTACTACGACTACTGCTGCCACTACTACGACTGAAGCTGCCACTACTACAACTGAAGCCCCTACTACTACCACTACTACTACTACTACTACTACTACTACATCTGCCCCCACCACCACAACCACTCTGCCCACAGCCGCTGGTGGTTAAAAGGTATTATCATTCATTTAACCCTTTCCCAAACGACACAATTTTAGGGCGATCCACTCCAAAAACTGCCACAAATGACGAAATGGATGTTATTGAAGATAGGAATTATGTAAAATATGACACAGAAAATTTTGAGACAAAAGGAGAAACTGCTGGTTATCAGCAGTTTCTTCTTTTGTTTCAATGTTTTCCCAAGCCTTTTCTATTATGGACGTCAAAACCAGGTCTTGTTTGGGAAAGGGTTAATCTCGACTATTTTTACTTTTTCCCAAATAACCCTTTATGTTGGCATACTTAAATAAAAAGAGTATACAAATAACACAGAATATAAGAATACATCAGAGCAAGTAAGCGATGCTGACGATTTGTGCCGACTTCTATTTGAACTATAGCTTGATATATTGGAACACCTCGGACAATTTTAAATAGAGGTATTCCAACTGGAGCTAGTTGAACAACAACAGTGCGAGCTATTTGACGTCATTTCCACAACAAAAGTCTGACCACCGGAAAAGTGTTTTGAATATTTTGATTGGTTGACACAGAACGGAGGCGAATGTTAAAGGTACATATAGAAACGCGCTGGTTCTCAAAGATGGTTCCCAATGGCTTGAGGTACAGTCGCATCCGAAGTCTGTCTAGAATTTTATCTCAGTTTGTTGTTTTTGGAAAACATTGAGAAATTGAAGAAAATGCTTATGACAAGAGCAATATATCGCAGCTTTTCAACGAAAACCTCGTAACTGCAGCTTAAAACAAGCTGTAGATACGATGTTTTCGTTGAAAAGCGACTATAAATGAGGGAATGTTAGCATATTAATCTATTTCCCAAACATGACATGCATTTGACGTACCTAATAGAAACATTTTTGAAACCATTGAGACCAAAAAAAAAAAAAAAAAAACCAAACAAAAACAAAACAAAAAAAAAAAAAACAGCAACATCAACAACAACAAAAAACTGCTGATAGCCAACGCTTTCTCCATTTGTCTCAATTTTGTCTGCCATTCTCTTTGTTTAAAAGTACTATATCTAACAACAGTCAATTTGTCGCTATTGGCATTTTTTTCAATGTTATTGCGCAGATTTTCCATTTCGAGTAGGCTACCGCTTATTTTGTATTTGCCACTTTTCAAATTTCATAGAATAGAATTTTGTCGTGTTAGGAAAGTGGTTAAAGCATTCCATCCATAAGTGGATATCAAACATTTCGTCCGTCTTCAGGACCATCAATGGCAACGAAAATTTTCTGGCGTCATCCGTGGCAATGGAAATTGACGAGTGTGACCCTCGTCAATTTCCGGTTCCACGGATGGCGACCTACCATGGATGACGCCCGAAGTTGCACGAAGTGGTTGGTATCTAATGACGGACAGAATACGTGTACGTACATTAAGCCAAATTTTCACACACTGCTAATACCGATTGTTCACTTTATATTTAACAGGATTGACAGATGGCGGAAGAAAATGGCAGAGTCTGCGAAAATTACACGTATTTGCGGTTACATCGATTAAATGTTAAATGATTACTCCGCTGTTCTTCTTTTATGTCACCTTGGTGTTCGTCCTAGTTTTTGGACAAATGAATTTGCAGCATATTTGGAAATATCGGCGCTATATGTCACATAAACGCACTGCCGGTCAGTTTATGTCACGGATATACATAGCCACGCCCCCGTTTCCTGTGCAGTTATGAAAAATGATGTAATTTTTTAGAAAATGATGTAATTTTTGGGAAAGTGATGTACAAAATGTAGTTCAAGTAAGATCCGATCGATAGTAGCTCTGATCGGAGGCGTGGATTGATGAATGACAATAGAATCGTATGTTTTCATTGGTTGAAGAACACTAAGTCAGATAGAGTCTGTATAGTAGATTCTATGCGACATAAACGTTCAAATCGCGTAGAATCGACTATACAGCATCTATCTAATGCGTAGTTATTGTCAAATGTCCACTTTTTGAATGGTCTTTAAACTGTTCCCAAACAATACATGCCCTAGTCAGAAAAAAAGATGAATAAACATTGACAGAAAAGAAGACAGCGATGATTATAAACACTGTCTTCTTACATGAACATTATGAAGTTATATCATAGTTGTTGGAATTTGGTAAGAGTTAGTAAATGTCTTTTGCAACATTCTTTTTATGAAAAAGTTTTAGATTTTATCGTTTGGGAAAAGGTTATTTCGTTCCCATTAGGTTGTCCTTTTTAATGACCCCAATGGACATGGCTTTAGAAAACCAGGCAGGAGAAGAAGAAAATGTCAATCACTAGCATTTCCTTCTTTTCATGAAATGATTTCTACGTTATACAGTTGACACTCGTTATCTCGACATCGGATGCGTCGAATTTCTGTTAAGCCAAAGTCTGAAAATCTGATACCTTTTTTATCAATGGACATCCAACAAACAACACAGCATCAGTTTGGAGTAAAAACAACCATTCAAATGTAAAAGGAAAGGGAGAGCAATTGCCTTCTTTCCCTTTCCTACTATATTTCTATCATACACGCACTTGATGAATAAAAATCATACAAATCGAAACTGAACAAAAGTCGGATGCTTTGAACTCCGGATATGTCGAGTTATCGCGACGCCCCCCTCTTCTGGCTTCCACACAACCAGTGTGGACTGTACATAGGGCACATTCTTTACGTGTATTTTAGTCCTACACAAAATAAGTTTGTTTCGTTGTGCATTATTTTTGTTTTTATCATCTGAAAACAAAAATGTCGAGGCAAAAGGTTCAAAGGGAGAGAAGACCAAACAATTTTTTTGCGATTTGTGTTGCTTAAAAGTTTGGAAGTCAGACATGAATGTAGTTCTGAAGAAGAAACTCTTTGTAGCCACCATTGAGTCCATCCTTCTGTATGGCTGTGAGGCTTGGTCATTAACAACAACCCTGGAGAGAGCCCTAGATGGTACCTACACTAGAATGATACGTAAGGCACTCAGCATTCATTGGTCTACCCATACCACGAACAAAGTGCTCTACGTTAAGCTCCCAAGAGTAAGCGACAAGATAGCCTCCAGGAGACTGCGGCTAGTAGGTCACTGTTACCGCCATTCGGAGCTCAGTCATTAGTGCTCTAGGAGTCAAGTCAGGACCATAAAGAATGCGGAAGACCGAGGACAACATTCTTGGATGCAAAATTACTCTGAGGGAGACACGGGCGCTAGAAACTCGACAGAACTGGCCTCACTTATGAATGATAGAACAATATGGCATGGACGCATAGTTGGTAAGTAAGTTGCTTAAAATCCACCCAGATTTATCCCTGCTTCAAACTAATGTCGAAACAACACACTATTACGATATTATTCCTCAGGGAATACAAGAAAACACTTTTATAAAATACTCAATTCAATATTTCGGCAAAATTTGCCTTTTTCAAGAGTTTGAAAAACTTAATCGCACTACATAATTATTTTGTAAACTAATACAGCCATTTTGTTTTTCTAATTGCGGACCAAACTCTTGAAAAAGGCAAAGTTTGCCGTAATATTGAATTGAGTATTTTATAAAAGTGTTTTAATGTCGAAACGGTCAATTATTAAGAGAATTATTTAAGACTTTCTGTAATTGTTGTTCCAAACGACCCTTACCGAACAGGCGCTCGATATTTGTTACGAGTATCTCTTGCTGTCCGTTAGTATTGGACACAAATATAGACTATTACAGATGCACCGGATCTAAATGATTCAAAAGACTATATGCCTTATCACATACACCATTCAGTGTCCAGATCGCGGATGGAGCACGTCTATAACAGGGGACCTGTGCAGTTTAGTTATGGACGTGATGTAGACGCGATGTGGACGCAGAATAATATGTTATCGGACCAACGACGATTTTAAAACATCAACAACAACAACGACGCCGACGACGACGACCCAGCCCCCCCCCCCCCCCCCAAAAAAAAACAATAAAAAAACAAACAAAAAAAAAAAAAAAAAAAAAAAGAAAACGGTGAACAACGGTAAATCTGCTGCACACGACAAAAGATATTTTTACAAGAAAAGAATTTGTTTATAACGACCCCATTCACCACCCCACCGTTTAAACTATGTTCACGGCATCCCAAGGTGGCCATGCTTCAAGCCATCCCAAACGAAACGGGCTGACCGTGAGACAAAAGAGGGAAAGCTCGATCGACAAACGTAACTAGTCGTAATTGTCGGGGCTGACAGTGAAACTATTTAAACATTTGTAATAATGAAAGCACACATCATAATGTAACAGTACGTTACAGACCAAAACACAATTTCTGCAGTGTCCGAAGACGGACGGGAAGAACCATTTCTAGCCACGGTTTGCCACGGATACATTTACACACAGTTCGAAAACGTAACACGACCGAACAATTGGGGACATTGGTCGGTTATCGGTCCTGGCGGATTATCCAGGTGGCGCTGCAATCACAACGGTCCTATAATCGCAACTTTTCGGGCAGTGTTAACTAATTTTCTCCCAGTTTTTTTTCTGTCATCTAAGTACTTTTTTATGCTTATGTCATATATGGATCATTGTCCCAACAGTTTCAAATGAAATTACTTTGAATTTAGACAATTTCATACTTTGTGTTTGATTAAGACTACAATTATCATTCCTTTTTGATACTACATGTACTTGTGAGGAAAGCTGCCGAAAGAAGAAGAAATCACTTGTCTCAAGCTCCCTTTTCTTCAACATTTTCATAAAAAAAAGATTGAACAAAACACATACAGGCAGGTCTACATTGATTTCTTTCAAAATATTAGGAGAAAAGAAGCCACTTATGCACATTGGATTTGCCTCCTTTTGTCTTAACCTTTTCTATGCTCTATGTAAGATTTTCCCGTAATTTATAACATCGCTTTATATCTGAACCCATATTTATTTAGGCCAGGCAGCCAAAATTTCTGTCTTTGAATAGGGGTTAATACAAACCTTTCATTACAAATCTGAAAGAAAACAGCTTAATTAACCATTCTCGACCAAAAATCTAACACTATTAAATACATAATTATTTAGGAACTCTTTCGGAAAAGGGTAAAAATACCGATGATCAGGCTCCAACATTCTCCCATTTTCCCCGATATAATGTCTGTTCATACATTTGTATTTCAATTTTAAATTATATTGGTTTGTCGTCTGCAACGTCAATTAATTTTGTCATTTGAGAACGGATAAAGGAATTGAAGATAATCTCCGTTGAGAAGTTGAGTAGACCTTTGTATTGAGAAATGACACGTCATAGATTGAATAAAACAAAAAGAAATAAATTCCTTTATTGATGTATAATCTGGTGTGTTTTCATTTTTAATTGGACGTCCGAAAAGACGTCCAATTCTTATAACCACTTTTCGACAGGCGAAATGGGTTTTCATTACCAAAAAACCCTTTCTCAGACTCAATTGCCAGTTGACCAAAATTCAAAACAGATTTTGCGACCATACAGGAAAACTGTCGTATCTTTTCCTGCCTTCTATGTGTTCTCTAACAAACACCATAAGATTCATTGGGCGATCCAATTCATGCCGCGTCTTAACCAACTTTACGATCTTTTTGCGATTTAAACATTTTCTTGTCGAGATTTGACTTTCGTACTATTGTGTAAAGGGCAAGATCTTTAGAAAGCGATACATGCATACACTATGTTTATAAAGTAAACAAAAGCCCTATATCATCATCAGCAGCGATAGCTCAAACGGGAAAGTATTAACATCGTAGACATTTTAGGATGATTACTCAATTTAATGCACGTATTGTGTATGACAAATTCTTTTTCTTTGATCATTGTTGTTTAAGTCTTTGACATATTTAAAGGAACGGAGTTTCCACGAGACGTATTTTGGAAACAGGGTTTTAAAATTGATTATCGGGGAGTGAAATCATTTTGCAACTCGGGTTCGACTCGATGGCAAATCGGGGTTCCATCTAAACAGCCTCAGATGAGACGCTAGTGATATCCACCTATTCAGAAAAATAGTTGCTCTTAGGAGTTTTATTTTTTTCTCCAGCACCTGTATCACTGATATTCGACAGTATCATGACCTATTTACATACTGATCAATGATCATGACAACAATGATTATTACTAGTCTATGATCGAGTGACGGCGATCTGTATTTTTTACGTTTAAGTGAACCGTTTACGTGTATTGAGCTAAGAAGATGAAGCAATAGATCTGCAACAGTGAATATGGTACCTGGATGATCGCATGAATATGTTTACAGATAGAGACATTGCTATTCTCAAAATTTTTGTTGATAATGATATGAAGATTTTAATTGCGTATTGTACTCCACTGCCATTTTCCCGACGGCACGTTCCCAATTTCTTCTTTGTATGCACATCTGTAGATGTAAGGATGCTGCGGTAGTACTGGTATGAGGAATCCATGGTTAGGTGCTCCAATTCATCTGGTATTTTGTTTCAGGAAAAGTATGTATTGAATTTGTTTTGTAACCACAACCAGGGAAAACTGCTGCCGTGTTTTTTTTCTTTCTTTCTTTTTTTTTTTTTATTTTTTACTCTATTTTTTTTACTCTAAAAAAGAATAAAAATCAAAGTGCTTGGAACATTATATTTAGACGTCTATGATTGATTGGGCGGAATTGTATTTAAATGATAGGCGTTTCATTTCTTTATGTCGTTGAATTTGTGTTTAGATCGATTCTAAATCACTGCGGTCGTTTTTTACCCTAACGATGGTGGAGCGAAAAGTAAAAAAAAAGATGATAAAAAAGAACAATGTCTAAGTAGAATTCGAACCCAGGGCCTTCCAGATATAGACATGTGTAAAGAGTACAAGGTGAGTGCTCTGCCAAGTGAGCTATCGCGGCTTTCATTTATATAGCGCGTTGGCTTACATTTTGAATAAATTGTTGTTTTTAGGTTATTTATCCTCGGTTGCCGGTTGCCCATATGACCGAGTAGTAGACTGGGCGTGTCCAGGAAGGAACTCCCTTCTTTTGACCTGTTTCCAGCTTTGAATGGTGGAGGAAGACCCCAAGTGAGCACCTGGGTTGAATAAATTGCTTTGTATCGTCCTTTATAAAATCAACTAAAGGTGTAACTGACGACAATTCTCATAGTTAACCCATACAAGAAGACAAAAGTGCTAATCACATGACCTTAATTGAATTGTGTAATGAAATTAATAGTGATTATTCATAGAGACAAACCAGTTGTCTTGAAACGGCAATCAAATCAATTTAAATTATGAGAATGGTAATAAAGCCGATTTCGTATGTCCGAAACCGATCTTATAGAATTAAACACAGAGGAATGAATAAAATATCTTTCGTTCATGTACAATCCCGCTCAATCAACCAGAGACGTCCAATTACAGTGCTCTCAGCACTTTGATTCATAATGCGTTCACTAACACTTCAGACAGTTAAACCTTCTCAAACCAGAGACAACAATTGGTAACCATTCGCAACAAAGTCTTTGAAAACATTGTGGAAACGGGAAGAATAAATGTATATTATTTAAATATTTTCTCCCTTTACAATTATCCTTGTCTTTCCATCGAGATTTCAAACGAAGCTCCAACCCCATCCACGTGTGACCCTAGTTGTCGACAGGGGAAAATAACAGGACGGGAACTTCTTGTTTGAAAACCGTTTCTAAAACGATAAAATATTGGACAGAAAGTTTCAGCAGAAGACTATGAGAATGTTAAGATCGCAAATAATTAACTTTTTCAACAATATCATTATTTGTACATCGAAAGTTAAATTTCAACAGTACTTGATTTGTTATGTGGGTTTTCAAAATTAATGAAGGCAGTCAAAATAAAGATATGCATATTCATTGGCATTAGACTATTTTATAGGGGTTTTACAAATTCCATGGCAAAGATTACTTTAATGTTTTTTACAATAATTTTTCAAGTAATAATTGCTTAAACAATTAACATAGAAATTGTACATTTTTCTTTTTTAAATAGGCCTATATCTGAAATATGCAAGTCTGCGAGTGAAATAGAATAATATTTCCGTGGTATCATATGAAAATCAACTAAGCGGATTGTAAAGCGGAAGTGTGAAAGGACCGCTGTGATTGTAGCGCCCTCTATAAAAACAAGGGCGGATAACCGACCAATGTCCCCCATTTATACGTCGTGCTACGTCTTGGACTACCGTGGCTGCCGTATTCACCGGTAACATAGCGTACAAACGAAGCCAAGACCAAATGCCTACGTCGTGCTACGTTTTGGACGACTGTGGCTGACGTGGACCGACCGACCGACCGATCGACCGATCGATTAATAAATGGAGAACCCAATCGTGGAATTCCTGGTATTGCTCTCATCGGTTCTAACACAGTAACCAAAAAGAGCATTCAGTTGATTCACACCCATTGGTGAAAGTCATATGACTTTTGTTAAATGTCAGAATACTGGCCGAACCGGGGTTCGAACTCACGACCCCTGGATTGACAGACTTCGACGTTATCGAATGAGTTTTCTGGGCTCGGCTTACACATTTCCAACATACATTCAGAAAATATGTCCTTGTCCGGTTCATTTGCCAATGAAAATGTTTTAAAGATCAACCCAGATCCTGATAAGACTTCAGCCGGGCCCCGGGACCAGTTTCATCAAAATATTAAAGACGTATTTTTGACTTATAGACGACTTACGACAAGTTTTGGACAAGAAACGCCTATCGCTAGTTTATCAAGACCTTTGTTATGCGGTTGTTGTTTTAAGCGATATTTAAGACACCGGTAAGTCAAAAATACGTCTTAAATCTTTTGATGAAACAGGCCCCCGGTCTCTCGAAAAAACTTAAGTACATACTCATGAGTTCATGTTCAACTTCAATTCAATACCAATCAATGTTGATTGGTATTCAATTGAAGTTCATGTGGATTTCGTGTGATTTGAGCACGGTGCTCAGATTTGAGTCCGAGAACGTACTTAAGTTTTTTTTTCGAGAAACCGGGGCCAGGGGCAGGTTTCATCAAAACATTTAAGACGTATTTTTGACTTACCGATGACTTACGACAAGTTTCGGGCAAGAAACGTCTATCGCCAATCTATCATTACCTGCGTTATGCGGTTGTTGTTTTAAGCGACATTTAAGACACCGGTTAGTCAAAAATACGTCTAAAATGTTTTGATGAGACAGGCCCCAGATCTTAGCCCAAGATGTTCTCAAATCCCATACTCTCCCTCTACATTTTGCATTTATTCAGAAAATATGCACTTGTCCGTCGAGTTACGGTTCATCAAACACCAATTATGTACATATTATGATAGAAAATGACAATAAAAGCACGTCTCTATCCCTTTCTCACAAAACATTTATTTTTCGATGGTCCAATGTCAAGAAGTTACAGACGACAAAATGATACTTTTCTAAATAACTAATGTGTATGCATTAGAATGGAAATCATAGAAAGAAAAGGAGAAAATAATGATAACCAGCATTTTCTCCTTTTTTGTCAATGTTTTCCAAATTTTAGCTATAAAACTGTCAAAATCAGGTCTCGTATGGGAAAAGGGTTAAACAATCATATATTTTCCCCGAGGCATAATTCCTTTGACAGGTCTGTCCAAGTCGACGTTACGCCGCACAACGTCGTTATAACGTTAAGTGCATGAATAACGTTAAAGACTTATTGTTTGAAGTCACGGCGATAACGTTTAGTACGGTGATAATGCGAGTGACGGATCGTGTGAAGTTATAAGTTTGAATCTTGTGGCTTTCATGGTTTTAAAAGGATAGCGTAAGTGACGTCATAATCCGTTTGAAAATAATTTTCGGGAGTTTTAAGGAGTATACATTCGCGAGGTGTCATGTAAAATGAGTCTAAGAAAAGGATGAAAAGTGTACGCTCTGGTCTGAGTGTACAATCCGTGCAGGTTACCTAGAATCGACATGTTTTTAACGGTGTCATTTCCAAACGAATGAAACTTTAGGGTAGCGCTATTCAAAAGCTACTGCAAACGACAGCTGGGTGTTAATGCAGAGCGGCTTCTGTACAATATAGCTAAAGAAATTGAGCCAAAGGACAAATGCTGTTCACCAGCAATTTCTTCTTTTGCATCAATGTTTCGTTAGCCTTTTAGATCAGGGACGTCAAAATTAGATCCTGTGTCAAAGGTTTACCCCATTTGTATTGATTAGTAATTTTAAGCATTTAGGTCCATTAATTTCTTAAACATTTTCTTAAATGACTTAAAGAATGGTACGAATCGAAAAAGATGTTGAAAAAAAAAAAAAAAAAAAAGAAAAAAAAAAATGTAACAGAAAAATGCTATCTATAAATATATCGTAGACATCTTTCTTTTTTGTTGGTCATCAGCTTTTATCTTTTCCCTCAATGATTTTCAAAGGAACACCATAATGGGCCGTCAAAATCATCGCTTGATTCCAAGGGAAATTGTTTTAACGTTGCGCGCTCTCATTTATAGACGTTCAATAGCGTAACGTAATTTTGACGTGACTCCTACATACACGTTAAAGGTTGGAAGTTATAAACAATCGGATCCGGTTTGTGAACACGTGTGTAATAATGGATATTTATATACATGTACTATTTTAAGACGTTTGTAATTTGTTCATTTTTTGCCTTCTTTTTCGTCTGTCTGTCTGTCTGTCTGTCTGTCTGTCTGACTATATTGGTAAAAATCCATTTTGTAGTTTGTACTTTTTCATTTTTCTGGCCTTCCTGTATTGATCAGTCTTCTTCTGCGCCATTCTGTCTGTCTATCTATCTGGGTTTATTCACATTACCAGACAGCAAAATTTTACACTGGTTCAAATTCAGAAATGTTGCAGGCGACAATTTTAAGTAAATGTTTTTAAGTCTTCCTTTTGTGGTAAAAACATTGAGGGAAATGAAGATATTGCTTGTCACAATGTTTTCAAATGGGAGTCATTGTTTGGAAATGGGTTAAAGTCAATCTGGGTTTGGATTTTGAAATCAAGGGACTCCTTTTCACGGTGGGAATCACGTTACACTTCATTTTCGATATTGTTCAACAATTCTGTCAATATCTTACTGATTTGAAAACGATTTTGAGCAAAGAAGACGGAAAACGCTAAGGGTTTACTGAAAGCGGAGTGTCCTTTTTCTTAAATGAAAAATTCAGCTGATAAAAAAGTTTTTGACGACCAACCAAAATTTTGGTTGGTCGTCAAAAACTGTTTCTATCAGCTGAATGAAAAAAAATCTACCAAGGCAATCCTTGGCGTTTTCCAACCCTTTCTGCTTCAAATCGAGTTCAAATTGGTCAAGTACGTATTGTTTGTTTTGACAAAATTATGGGCGATTCTCTGAAAATGGCGTGTCACGTGATTCCCCACCGTGGTACTTGATTGAAAAGACACGTCACTGTATCAATGAACGCACAAATTCACTTTGTGTTTCCGAAATGAAAATCATCTCCACACCCTTTTAACAATTAAAGAAAATCAATCTTATTTTCAATTTTGCCGCAACACGAATAAACGAAACAAAACAACATAATTAATTCCTTCATTTTTATATGTCTCAAGACTTAAGAAATATACAGATCTTGTCGTAAAAAGAACATGTATATTAGACACAAGACTTTATTCTCTTATGCCATGGAAAAAAGTGTGCTAAAGCATTGTCTGAAAACAAAATTTCAACTAAAATGGAACAGGTGGCTTTGGCATTTTACAAAAGTTTACGAATGTTTGTCTTCCTCAGTGATAGACGATTTGATAAAAACTTAGTCTGCGAGCACAAGAATTCAAGACAGTTTGCATACTAAATGCGTTCAAAATTATAGAAAGAGCTTACATACTAGCCTGCCATATGATGATGTGAATTTAAATGGCTAAGACCCATCTAGACAATCTAAGTAGGTACTTCAATCTGTCGTGAATCAGACTCAGGAACGTTTTGTCATGCCCTAGCTTATTTTAATTGTAATTAATACGTTAATCTAATGAACGTGAAATGTACATTTTAGAGTTTACTGAATGGATGTTTTGTTCGTGAGGTATTTTCATTGTTATCATTATTTTACGTTGAAATGTTTCAATAGTCACCATTTAACCCTTTTCCAAACAATACCTGGTTTTAATTGCCCTAATATACTGAACAAACGTGAAAACGCTACACCTACTTTGCTTGTCATATTTCTTATAAAAGCAACAAGTAAAAAAATCAAATGAAAGTGTTTCGCATTATCCATTGACTTGGTTGTGCCAAGCACTAAATGTCCTATGGATCTTAATTATTGGGAAAATAAACGGACCCTTTTAATGTGACAGGGGTCCGTTTTTCAGGTGTACAATTTGAACTGAAATTTTACACAATTTAAACCTTCAGAAATCCAAGCAGAAGAATGCAAACCATGTCGGACTGCACGGAAAAGTAGTCTGACAAGTTATAAATCAGGAAATGTAAAGAAGTTTGCATAACATTGTTTCAGCGTTTAGAAAATAATGTTTGAAAAGCAGAATGTTCATTATGTTCCAGAGCTTGAAAATTTTACAATGTAATCTCCATAGGAAATTGAAATCGCTAATGCATGGACATCTGGGAACAATCCTAGTCGAAGAAAGGGTTCAAAGGTCCCATGTAAGGCCTGCATGATGTTGCAAAAAAGACCATTCGAAAAAAGTGATACATTTGTGAATACGAAACATTTTAAATTCCCTATAATGTTTATGTTAAAGTGACATTTCAGAATTTTTTGTCATAAATTTTACTTTTATTTTCATCTGAAAGAGCATATTTCCTTATGAAAATTCTGAAAATTTCAAGCCAAAATATTGCGCCGTTTACGAGAAATTTATATTTTTGTGTTAAAATTGAACAAATTGTTGTGGACAACAGTTCGGATTTATATGCAATTTATCGATTATGAGTCAACTTTAAATGCGTGTTTCACGCTTATTGGCAACAACTTCAAAAAACTAATAGTATTTATACTCATTAGAATAACCAATCTTGGCATTAAGACATACTTTAAAAAAATGAAATTGGAATGAAATGTCCCTTTAAAGGGAGGTAATTCGAAAAAATGACAGATTAGACCTCGATTTTAGAGCTTGCTTCAAGAGATAAGTGAGACTTTAAGTGTTTTTCTGGCAACCCAGATAGGGCCAATTCCGAAAAAATAATGAATCATTTTCTGCGCATGCGCACATGTGGTGTTAGATGAAATTAGCTCTATACGCATTAAGGGCTGTAACTCTGACATTAAAGGAGACAGGGCAATGAAATTTCGACAAAACGATTGCTGAAAGTATGGGAAATAACGTCAAAATATATTTCATGTTATTAGTTCGATACTTTTCCAGAAAAATCAAATCTTGCAGTGTAGCGTTTTCACTTTTGTTCAGTATAGATAAGGCTTGGGAAAATATTGAAACAAAAGAAGAAACTGCTGATAACCAGCAGTTTCTCCTTTTGTCTCAATATTTTCTGAGCTATATTCTACACATATTCTATCTTTCATAACATCTATTTTGTCATTTGTAGCAACTTTTTAAGGGGATTACCGTTTGGGAAAGGGTTAAGTAACCACACCCCGATACAAGATAGTCAGCAGCTTTTCTTTTATCGTTCCATAGAACGCAAACGCACATTTTACGATGTAAAAGCACGGTGTATAATTGATGACTCAGAATTTCTGATAATCTTCAATATCTTTTTTAATACTTGACCAATTTGAATTCGGTTTAAAGCAGAGAATGTGGGAAAATTCCAGGAATAAGCTGGACGTGTTGGATTTTTGAAAAATCAACTGATAAAAAAGTTATTGAAGATAAACATTTTTTTTGTTTATCTTCAATAACTTTTTATCAGTTGATTTTTCAAAAATCAGCCATCTCCGTCGAGTGCGTGACGTCTGTCCACATTCTCTGCTTCAAACCGAATTAAAATCGGTCCAGTATTTACAAAATTATTGAAGATTTTCTGAAAATATTGTATCACGTGATTATCCATCGTGAAAAGGTTTTCCTCATTTCTGTAACTGCATTCTTTCTTCTCAATCTCCTCTTATTTACAAAGTGTTCGTGTCGTAAAGAAAAAAAATAAATTTTGACGTCTATTACAATATTTAGGAAAGGAGAATTGACCAATTTCGAGTGGGCGTATGCCTATATTCTGACGTCAACGCTGTGAATTTGTTTGGAATTTTTGTGGTTATAACGATGCATTTATAGGTTAGTGATTTCTAACTTAAGAAATGGAATATATCTAAGTTTGATGCTAGACGTACGTTTATGGTATGCACGTTGTGATAACCGTCCCTAGGATTACTATCAGCGAACAAAATGGATAAAGAATTATCAGGATCGTTTGAAACAAGCACGGATTAAATAAGCACAGACATACGTTGCTTTAATTATGTCAGAGGCATCATGGCGCCGACATTTCAGCGTCGAGGACGGACTTGATAAATTTTCATCTTTACAAATAAAGCGACCCCATATTGACGATCGTAAGAAGGGGCGGGGCTATAAAAGAACAGAACCACACCCACATGCATCTACTTCACGAAGCGGGTATGCCTCCGATGGAAGTAGTTCCGGCTTTCACACGAGTCGGTCACGTGATCTAAGTGAAGAGATTCATTTACCCAATAGAATTGGAGTATTGAGTGACGAAATAAATGACGTCAGTGATGATAGATATTATAGCGCAGACGAGTTAGACAGTGAAAATTATTCAAACATTACTCGCGAAACATCAGGAAGTCCAAAATGGCGTGCTAAATATGAATCAAACAAAGACAAAATACGGAAACCTCCGAGAACAAAAGACACTGGTTTCGGGAAGAATGAACCTCGCCATGATGATTCGTGGGGTTTCATGGCTTCAGATGAGCTGTCCGGAATTTCAGTGAGTTATTTCTTTTATTAGATCATATATTCACCTCACGACCGGAATCACCATCCCTTTCACGACCGGGAATCAAATGATACAACAACAGGAACAATTGAAGAAACTATTTTGATACGTATCCGATATGAATATGTTGGAGACAGAAAAGAAGGGAAAGAAAACGCCAGAAATTTCAAGGTCATGTCGATGTTTTAAACAGTACTTGATAAGAAAGTTGGTCAGGTCAAACAACAAATGTATTTGGTTGTCAATGAATTTTTATCAGCCGTTTTTTATTAAAAAAAGACTAATCATATTTAGCAAAACTCTGACGTATTTCAACCTCGTTTGCTTCAAGCTGAATCAAAATAGGTCAAATGGTAACAGGATAATTATCGCTTTTCTGAAATTGTTGTGTCACGTGATTCTCTGCCGTTCATAAAGGTCGCCACACCAAATTTCCAAGTAAGAGTACCATTGGTATGTTGCACAAGCGCAGAACGAAATGGCGTTTCAAAAATTATTCTGTTAAGTACAACAATAAATGAATAAACTCATTTACATCATTGTACATTTTGTACATTACATACTAGAAAATGTATGGATTTTGATCAGATTAGATATCATAGTGCGAATGCACAGGCCATTTAGCCAAGCCTTTGTCTTTAAAATATTAGGGTCCTCTTTCCATATACACTCATTTGTGAATAATTTCTGGTTTTTAGTTTACTAAAATATTATAGTTTCAACATTTTTTGAAAAGGTTATCATTTTTGTTGACAGTCTAGCGTCATAATTTCTGAATGCACAACTTGACACCACCTTCAAGAATGTTACGTTGGTCGCGTCAACGTCATAATCCCTTCCAAAACAAGACGTAGTTTTGACGTTCCTAGTAGGAATAGTTAAGGAAAGCATCAAGAGAAAAGAAGAAATTGCTGATAATCAGCAATTTCTCCTTTTCTCTCAATACTTTCTTTATTACATTTATAACATACGTTTTTCTATCGTTGACATCAATCCTTTTGTCGTTCACACTTCTTATCAAATAAGACTAGTCCTTATTTATCGTATTCCCGTCACTGTCACCAAAAATGCTAAATTTGGCAACTAGAATCATGAACGGGCAAATTAATGAATTTAATCATAACACAGAAACTAGGCCAAACTGAAGTCTATGACGCTTTAGCCATGGACGTTTTGGCCAGGACATTTTGACCACCACTAATGGAAAAATGGATGAGTATATCGTCACTTTTCAAAAAAAAAAAACCTTGTAACTGCAGCTTGTTATAAGCTTACGAGGTTTTTTGTTGAAAAGCAGCGGTGTATACCTACATACGTCGGGGAATCACGTGTCATTTTAAATACTTTTCAATAATTCTGTTAATATATCACCGATTTGAAAAAAAAATGAATAAATAAATAAAAACATTTGAAGCAGAGAATGTTTGAATACTCCAGAAATTAGATTAATGTGTTAGATCTTTAAAAACAATCAGCTGATCAGAAAGATATTTACGAACAAACGTTTCTTTTTAAAATTAAACCGACTGCTGAACGCAATACTAGTCTAAGTCATTTTTCATGATTTTTCAGGAGAAGGAAAAAACGTTCTCATTTTGTCAAAACTGAATGAAATGATCTGAAATTTTGATATTATATAATCTGATAGACGCTATTAAATTATATTTATTACATTTTTCATTCAAGTAAATGATAAAAGAGAAATATGATTTTGTTGACTTAGCTTAGTATTGCAGTCAAATATCAGCAGTTTTGAAGTCAAAATTTGAATGCAATACTAGTCCAAGTTGACATAGACTAGTATTGCATGCAAAAATTGAATAAATGAGACAAAATTATTGACTGCAATACTATTCTATGTTTTATTCTCCTTTTATTGCACTAGTTTATAAGCAACATAGATTAGTGTAACCCTTTCCCAAAATACAAAATAGTGTGGTGATTTTATTTGAACGCTGCAGCAATGACAAAATGGATGTTACGTGTAGATCTAGTGAAGAGAGGATTTAAGTACAATAACACACAGAAGATATTGAGGCAAAATAAGAAATTTCTTATGCCCTTCTTTTACCTTGATGTTTTACCAAGTATTTTTAGCATGACTATTCACAGAATATGGGGTTTAGTTTGGTCAACCAAGTGTCGGTGTTGGTGTTTGTATCGGTATTAATTAACTTTGTTTTTGTTTTAACCTGCAAGTGTCATTTCTGTCCTTACTCATGTTATTGCTCTGAAACTTTGTACATGCTTCTGTGACCATGATATCAGTCTGTAGGCAAAGATTCATTACTCTGACAATTAATTTAATGGAATTATAACCCTATACTATTCAAACTTGAAAAATAAAGCTTTCGTTTTTATGTGCAACTTGTCATACATCTGTAATAACTATGTTTCTGATGGAGATATTGTTTCCAAACTTTGCACATCCTTCTATGACCATGATATCAGCCTCTAGGCGTAGATTCTACTCTGATATTTAATTAAGTGGACTTTTAACAGTCCAAAAAAAATTCAGAGTGTCAAATCCAGGTCTTTTTCGGGAAAGGGTTGAATTATAAAAGAAGAAGAAATTGGGAAATTTAAAACTTTTAGGATAAGCTTGCAAAAACATCTAAATCATCTAATTTCATGCATTTACATGAACGTGTTGTTAAAATCAATGTAAATGAATTTCGTTTATGTAATGTAATTAGTAGCACATTGGTATTGTCCACCCAAATTAACCCGGGACAACTTAATTTTCGTGTGCAAAGTCCGTTAGTTTAGCGTCTGAACAAAACATTGCCAAAGCGGGGTCATTACATATGCAAATGTCCCAGGTTAATCTTGCTGGACAATACCAGTTGTGGGACAATGTTTGCCCAATTCTGTCTGTTTCTCTCCATCTATGTTTATTTACACTTTTTGCCTGGGTCATTTTGTCCACCCAAATTAACTCTGGACAAATTATTTTTGCGTGCAAAGTCCATTAGTTGAGCATTTTAACAAAACATTGCCGAAGTTGGGTCATTACATATGCAGATGTCCCGGGTTAATTTTGCTGGACAATACATCCTTTAAGGGTGAGTCATGCATATCATTTCAATACATGAAATTCTTAAAATAATCATATATCATTTCATAACTGCCTGGGATAACATTGAACTGTGTATACTAGTACAGAGGGCATCCTTTTTAGCTCACCTGAGCACAAAAAGCTCAAGGTGAGCTATTGCGGTCACTTGATGTCCATTGTCCGTCTGTATGTCTGTGTGTCCGTCAACAATTTGTTGTTTACATTCTAGAATCCGCAAATATCATTCAACCTTTACCATACTTGGACAAAACAAATCAAAACAAGTATGGTCATAAGTTCTCTAATGAGGTCTATTATAAGCCGGATTGGACCAGGAAGTCCAGAGTTATGTGCCCTTGAACGTCAAAAATAGCTAGTATTGACTTTGTTTACACTCTAAGACCTACAAATATTTATCAATCAAGACAACACTTGGGCCAAACATTGAGGACCATCAGATATCAGAAAAGTTTCATTTGAATCGGATTAAAAAGTCACCAGTTATCTGCCCTTGAATTTGATATAATTGCGTTTTCCAATGTTTTCGACTTTGTTTACACTCTTGCATCTGCAATTATTGACCATTCAATACGAAACTTGGACATAATGTTCTTAATGATATTGTCTCATATGAGTTAAAACTTCATTTTGAAGTTATGAGTTATACGCCCTTGAATTTAACTAAATTGATGTTTTCAACAATATTTACACTCTAGCATCTTTAATTATTGAATCATTTAAGACAAAACTTTGACACAATGTTGTTAATGATATTATCTTGGATGTGTTTGTCTTTCATTTTAAAGTTATGAGTTATCTGCCCTTGAATTTGACCATATTGCTGTTTCTGACCTTGTTTACACTCTAGCATCTTCAATTATTGACCAATCAAGATGAAACTTGGACACAACTGTTGTGACAATAAGATATCAGATGAGTTTGAATTTCAATTTGATTCGACGAGAAAGTCATGTGTGATGTGACCTCGAATTTTATAATATTTGCGTTTTCTACTTTGTTTTTACTCTAACAACTATAAGTAATGACCACCCAACCAAGACAAAACTTGCAAACACTGTTGGTGACCATAACTAAAATTTCAGCATAATCAGAGTACAACTTCATGAGTTATCTGCCCTTGAATTTGACAAAAGTTCAGTTTTCAACTTTGTTTTCACTCTATCACTCCCACGGTAGAGATTGTGCATTATGGGATGGGTACCGTATACAGACAAATTTGCCCCGCACAAGCTATTTATCTGATGAAAGAGACTTTAAATAAGGTGGGGTACATGCAACAAACCGTTTGAAAATTGATGCAGAAATAATGAAGTTATTGTAAAATATCTTACCAGAATCGAGGTTGTTATCCATCCAATGATGCACAATCTCCCCAGTGCTCTATCAACCAGAAATACTGACCAATCAAGATGAAACTTGGAAAGAATGTTGGTGACAATAAGATCTTGGATGAATCTAAATTTCGGTTTAATCAAAGTAGAAATCGTAAAGTATCATCCTTTGGTGAGCTATTTAGGACCATCATGGTCCTCTTGTTTATTTATCATTTTGCAGATCTCTGCTGACATAAATTCAGTCTTTTCTTGATATAACTAGAACTGTCGCAAAGCGGACAAATACCCCCCACTAGCGCGTTGTCACTGAAAAAGTGCTAAAGTTCAAAGTGGCATAACTCTAAAACTACTGCCTGGATCAAGATGAACATTGCAGGTGCACAACTTCATATGATAGGAAACAACATGCTAAAATTTCAGCAAAATCGGTCAAAAACTGTGGGAGGAGAAGAGGACACAAAATTATGTCCACGGACGGACGGACGGGACGGACGGACGGATGGACGGACAACCTGAATCCAGTATACCCCCCATAACTTTGTTGTGGACGGACAATCTGAATCCAGTATACCCCCCCCCCCATAACTTTGTTGTGGGGGTATAATGATTTCAATTATTCAATATTGTAAGTCAGTTAAAGCTTAGATGCATAACAGAGTAATAGTACTATATTAATTTACTCTGACATCCCTGTTACTTTAGCTAAATAGGAAAGCTTGGTTAGCTTTATTACTCCTTGCAGGTCACTTTTGAGGTTTACTCAAAAATTGTCATATAGCACCTATAAAAACATATTTTGTATGATAATATTACTCTATTTCTTGCATATTTCAAAATAATTTGCCATTGAATATGCTTATTGGTGAACCAGGATGATTCCTGTTAATTAAAAGTGTACTTAAGGAAGATTAGAACTCAAGTAGGAAATATTAAGTCTTATGCATACAAAAATGAAATTGAAAATTTTTTGTTTAACATTGGGACTGCTTTCCTAGCCTAGTATATTTCTTCACAGCCCTATGTATAAAAAGAGCTGTCTTCGGACAGCCAAGCGCAACTATCAAGTGCTAGATAGTGAAAAGTTCTAAGTTCAAAAAGGGTTGAATTCCATTAAATTAAATGCCAGAGTAACTACTCTTTGCCTAAAGCCTGATATTATGGTCACAGAAGCATGTGCAAAGTTTGAAAGCAATAGCTGTTACAGAAAAAAAAGTTATCATAGATATAATTATGAAAGTCTGTAAGGGTAAAAATTCAACTAAATTATATGTTAGAGTGACGAATCTTTGCCTAGAGGCTGATATTATGGTCACATAGTTATGTGCAAAGTTTCAGAGTAAAACAATTTAGTAGAAACAGAAATTTGAAAAACATGCTCGTGAAAACTTAACCAAAGCATTACGCTAACAACGATGCCTAGTGACTAGAATAGCCCTCACCACATTCTACAAATAGTCTTTCTAAAAAGTATGATGATGATGATGATACTATGTTATATATCAAAGTTAATAAGTAAAAGAACTAGATTTGGCTCTGTAAAATCAATAAAAAGTACAAAATGAGAAACATAGATTAGTATTGCATTCAAACTTTTGTAGAGTTTTGTATATTTTTTCACTGCAATACTAGTCCAAGTCAACTTAGACTAGTATTGCAGGGAATGAATTTTATCAATTGAGATAGACTTTTATGGAATTATTGAATACCTCAAAAACCTTCTTGATTTCAACACTAAAATTTTGTCAGTATATGCGCCTATGTTAAACACTAACATTCATGACAAAAACTCATTTTGGCCAAAAAGTGACTTAGAACAGTATTGCGTTCAGCAGTCGAAACATGACTGTGAGCCTCCAGAAAGCCCATATGACTGACATAATGAGAACCGTATAAATGCCGGATTTTTTTGTTCCTTTTGACTAACGAGGGTCTTCCATAGACCAGACTTCATGTCAGTATGTACAGTAAAAGCATGTTGACATTTGATTTATATATCTATGTGTATATGTCTCATAAAATGACCTGGCAGAGCATCTCTAGATAACAGCTAGAGATGCCCTGTCAGGTCATTTATCGGAACCCATACTCGTACTTGTTTAAAGTTAGCGACGCTACCACGATTTGTTTCTTTTCACCAAAAGCCTATAATTTACAGTTTAAAACATAATGTACTTATTACAATGGTTTTTGGAGACATGGTGACAGCGAGCTATGGGCACATTGATATACCGAATTTTAACATATGTGTGAACAGTGTATAAAAAGGCCAGTCTGCCTTTCTGTATATGCTGATTTTGTTCTATGGGGTTCGTGCTAGAAAATTTGTATGGGTCAGAACAGTACCGTTGTGTGGTGCATTACATTGTCTAGAGCAATATAGAAAGTAATTTTAGCGCTGGTACAATGTTTTCTCTATACATGTATTCAGTTACAGTTTGCCTTAAATATTTCTATACATTGAAAGTGCGAGTATGATAGAACATACAGTAGACAGTAGACAGTATACAATTATGATTTAGAAGGACTATATGAACGTCATCCCAACTTTCCTTGCACAGAAATGGTCTACCTATTCAGGTTGACCAGTCCATACGATATTCCTACAAGATAGTCTTTGGGAAGCAAAATTTGCTTCTCTTTGAAGCCGCCCCTCTCTGCACTTTACCATTCTCTGCATACCAAACAACATCTTCCGGTCCTCCTCACTATAAATAGTTCTATCAAAAGCAAAGATTAATGAGGTAACAGTCATTCGAATATTCAATATGTAAGTCTGGAGTTATGTATATATCAAATTGTGTGACTGAAAATTAAACATTCAATTAATCATGTCTCTAAGAGAAGAAAAGACCGACGTAGTAATTTGCTTTATTATGATTCAAAGATCAGTCCAATGGCCTTCCTTTTAAATGGGTCAGTCAAATTTACTGAACTATGAAAAATAGTCAAAGCTATTTAAAAAGATGCATGGAATCAAAGTATTCAATGTATTCAAATGGATAACCAAAGTACCCAATCAAAGTACTCTACAAATCTGTAGTCAAGGTTTTCAAAAGGATAATCAAAGTACCTAATCAAAGTACACTTCGAATCAAAGCATTCAAGGTATTCAAATGGATAATCAAATCACCTAATCAAAGTACTCTACTTCTGGACAGGCCTACATTATTAACTAATTTGCTTCCCAACAGTACTTCCAGTACTTTGACTAACTGATTGTACGTTCGACAACCTAGAATGAGTCCCCTTAAAACTACCCGGATAATTTCGTCGATTGTCTTCAAAAACTTCGTAACAGCAGCTTGTTTTAGCGAAGATGTCGGATTTTACACTGACTTTCTCCTACAATTGTTTCTCCCCTCAGACCCGTAGGAACAAGGGGCTAGAAGGGGCTAAGCACCGACCTCCCAAAATATGCCAAAAACGTCGAATTTTCATTATTTTACAATGAAGATTAAAGAAAATCAAACTTAGACCCTCCAATTTCGAGACACTGGCATGGACAGGGGCTTTAAACCCCAAACAAAATCGCTTCATACGGACCTGTCACTAGAACTCATAGAGCGATCCCCGCTTTACAACCGTTTCGGAAAAGATGCCAGTCTCCATTATAATCTTAACTTTTGAGAAGGATTGAAAGTTCCAATTTATTCAACAAAATTTAATCATTTGTCAAAACATAGCATAGGCATAAAACCATTATGAATATTCACGTTTGACGTAATTTCACACATTTTTATGCCCGTTTTATGAATGAGCTTGTTCAGTTCTGCGTGTGCATTTAATGCCACTTTTTGACAGACTTCATTTTTACTACGCCATGTGAATGAAATATTGTCCTGGCTAGGTCTTTTTTCAGCGTTTTATTTAAATACAGACATCACATATTCTTTCAAATCAGAATCGGATTTTGACGATCGCAAGAATATGATCGCATGGTATCGACTTTCCGCTTAAAGTGACATTTCAGAATTTTTTGTCATAAATTTTACTTTTATTTTTATCTGAAAGAGCATATTTCTTTATGAAAATTCTGAAAATTTCAAGCCAAAATATTGCGCCGTTTATGAGAATTTTATATTTTTGTGTTGAATTTGAACAAATTGTTGTGGACAACAGTTCGGATTTATATGCAATTTATCGATTATGTCTCAACTTTAAATGCGTGTTTCTCGCTTATTTGCAACAACTTAAAAAAACTAACAGTAATTATACTCATTAGAATAACCAATCTTGGCATCAAGACATACTTTAAAAAATTGAAATTGGAATGAATTGTCCCTTTAAATAATTGAGACACAGCAACACTTATTTTGACGCCTATAACTTTTTCCAGTTTAGAATAACATGGAAACATCATTTTCATATTTTTCTTCTGTTCTTGCAATGATTTCTTTTAAAGTATAATTTTGCCGGGACGTCAAAATATGAGGCATTTAGGGGGGGGGGGGGTAATTACAATAATCTTTTCTCAGTCACGTGCATAACTGTGGGATAAAGGTCAGGCTAAGCACGTGTCATCCCTTTGGTGGTCTACAAAGTCTTAATCTGGTCACTTTGTTTCAAAATGTCGTAACTATTGCTACTTCATTCTGTAGTTACGGCTTTTTGAACGTAACAAGGGACACATTAAGCCTGTCCAACTTGATTAAAGCAAGGCATGTTGAGTTACTAACTAGTGACAATATTTCATTTTCAAAATGTAACAACGTGGCGTTAATGCTAAAGATTTGCATTTAAAAAAACTGTTTTACAATTGTTTTATGTAAACATATGTCTTTGATAATAATCCCCTTGGCAAAAAAACCCTTTGAATTAATCTTTCTCCAAACAAGATCGGATTTTGACGTCCTTAATAGAAAATGCTTTTGAAAATTGAGACAAAAGAAGAAAACTATGCCTTTGTATGGTACTTGACAGGCGTTTAGCAGTCTGCACAGACTGACTAGGGACGATACTTTCCATACTTCCCAGAAGGTCCTTGTCAGCGTCACGGGTCACTTATATGCACACAGAGCAACAGAAATGAGGGCTGAAGACAATTTAAATGCTATTTCAAATCCAAACTCTACACTACTCATAAGTTCTAGTAACTGTTGGGCACCTCATACTCTAGAAAGTACAGACTACTACTATGTCACCAGCTGACATATTCATTTATGATGATTTACACAAAATTTCGATTATTTTTATCACAAATATTATCAAAACAATGGCATCAGACAAACACCCCTACAAATGAAAAATCACAAACAGAGGCAAATGACGTGCACTCATCATGGCTTGTCATTCCCTTCTAATGAATTTTTCAAAGATAAGAGTGTATTTTCTTTAGTGGGATTTTTCTCCACTCGTGAGTGGCAGCACGATACAGATCGTCCAAAATGTTGCTTTATGGATGGCTGTCAGAATTCTCTTCAATCTAACCATTATGCTTTATGGGGGCCAAGATTAAACTTTTCAATGATAATGAATGCTTTGAATGTGGTTTGAAGCCAATATGCGGCGAGTACCTATCAAATAATGACACATTAGGACACTTGTTGACAAGAATGATTTCCAGATATGCCTGGAAATGGCTGGAAGATGAGTAATTTTGCGATAACGTTTTTCATCTAAACGATCGAAAGTCCTTATAGGCAAAATTGGGAGGACTAGAATCTTGTGCAAAATAAAAAAAATCGGTTATATAATTTGGTCATTCGAAATCTTTGTCAAATAGATAAACAACTGGCAAAATTTCAGTTCTTATGTTTGAGCCATTTTCTAATAAAAACGAGTATAAAAGTGGCCAATAGCGAACAGTTTTCCCGCGTTCGTGTGCTAAAAATAGATTTCCGATGGGAATACCCCAATAACGTTTGCCGGGTACCAGTCTAATATTTTGTTTATCGGTCAATGAATCGGACAATTTTTCGTAACCGTGTTAGCAAAAAAATATTATTTTCAAGCGCGATATTAGTCGATCATAGATAATGCAGGCGGGAACTAAAACTACGAAACATTGCGTATATGCAACATGCAACATTGCTTCCAGATACGGAGACAGACCAGAAATGACAAACGTTTTTTCTTGAGATTCCTCAGCAGCTTAACCAGAAAAAACATCGAAAAGTCTGAAAGTAAAGTAGCTAGGATCATGAAACTTCTCTGGTAGATAGATCTCACCAAGGAGAAGTGCAACGTACAAGGAACATAACTCTATCTTGCTTATTTTGTGAGTTATTGCCCTGTGTTGTAGTGAAAGCCTATGGGGTATCAAACCACATTCAGCGACAAATTCTAGTTTTTTCTATATTAACCCTTTCCCAAACAAGACCGGTTTTGACGTCCCCAACAGAAAATTCTTGGGAAAACATTGAGGCAAAAGAAGAAAATGATGATCGACAAAATCGAAAATGCATGCACAGCAGACAAAATGGGTGTGAATAACTTCTTTGGATATTGATGATTATCCTTCTTTTGCCTCAATATTTTCTCCGAGATAAAACACTAAAGATATTCACATCCGTTTTGTCGTCTGCAGACTTTTTTTCAATTTAGCCCAACATGACATTATGTCGTTTTGGAAAGGGTAAGCGAGCACGCACGAGCGGCACGATGAAGTCAGGACATGTCCGTATGTGTAAACATTACTTGTAAACTTCTTATTTCATAGTTACCGATCTTAAAAAGTACACGACAGTGCAGCAACCTTCTCAACTCGGAATTAGAATGTTTCTCAACAAATGAGTTTGAGTTTATTGGGGTTTTACGCCGTTATCAACTACCAGGGTCATATCGCGGCGGCTGGAGCACCTAACCGTGGGTTCCTGGTATTTCTCGCACCAGTACAACCACAATATCCAAACCGAGCCTCCAGCTGCTCTCTCACATAGATGATTCACATCCATTGGTGAGAGACAAATGACTTTTGTCAAATGTCAGAATGGATACTGGCCGAGCCGGGGTTCGAACTCGAGACCCCTGGATTGACAGACTCCGACGTAACCGACTGAGCTATCCGGGCTCGGCATTCTCAACAAATGATTACAGCAATCAAGCTCTTAGAATGTTATCTCCGGCAAGTTGAAGGTTGAAAATCTTCGCGAGATTCACAGCCATATTTGTACGATAAGGGATTCCCAATCTATTTTTGGACGAGTGAGGCGTGACGATGACGTATTTGTTCACGCGGAAAATCGAAGCCTATTAGAACTTTTGAGGAGTGTATTTTGTGGTCACTCATTGACATCGTCTCGACAAAACGATTACACTGACTACAATGTACATGTACCCATAACATGAGGTTTGATCAACAATTCATCGTATTTTGTGTTTCTTTGAAAAAAAAGGCTTATTCCTTCTTATCTGTAGCTCGAACGCTTATAAATCCATGCGTTTCTCACTGTTCGACAGGCATTATTCCTAGACTAGGGCGTGGTGGTAATGGACCGAGAACAGAGAATCGAAAATTCATAGAAAATGTCGTTTGCCAAAAGTGCACAGAAACCCTGAAACGCCCCTCCTAGATCCGCACATGACATTGGTGTTCGACGTTTGTTAGCCAAAAACAAATTTTTGCAGCCAATGCTCTTTTGAAAAGAATTTCCCTCAGCGGGGGCTCACATCAAATAAGATGAATCAACTTGAAGAATTACAAATAATTTCAAACACAGTTTCAACAATAGTATAATCTAATTGAGCCAGGATCTTGAAAAAGGACCATAACGCATTTGAGACGACCATATTTCCAGATGAGCCTGTTCATTAATGCAGTCTGAATGGAATTCAAACTACTGCCCTACATTTACCACTTAGAATATGAGATCTGCAGACTGCGCTTAGGCACAGACTGATCAAGATCTATGTTGGTGTCAATTAGGTCTTCCATAACCCATTACCACACAGTGACTCTTTTTGACTCCCTACAAGATAATGGCTTTGGAAAACATTGTGGTAAATAAAGAAATTGCTTGTGACAAACAAGTTCTTCATCTCCCACAATATTTTTCATACACAAAGACCAAGACGTGTTAAGCTTCGGCCAATAAGAAAATTTTACCATCTGGTAATGGGATAAGGGTCTCTCTTTTCCAGTTCCCGCTAAAAATAAGGGACATTACCCCTCCCACCTGTCTCATCTTCACAGGATAAAGGGTCAATGTACTGTACTTATTGTTCGAATTAACCCCTGATGATTACGAGAAGGTAAAAAAATAGCCTTACCGGTCAATATGTGTCATAGTTTGACACGTAAATCATAAAAATACCGCCCAATTTTATATCCCTTTGTGCCTAATATATTTTCACCTTTATTTTATTAGAGATCAACATGGACCCAGATCAGCCTGCGTATACACGCAGTCTGATCAGGATCCATGTTGTTCTCAAATATATATGGGTCAATATGTGACATCGTTTGACACATTCATAATAAAAATACGCGCCTCATTTTATGTCCCTTTGTACCAAATATAGGCCTATCGGTTTGAAAGTAAACTATTTGATCTAGAGAAAGGTTCTGTATGGTAGTTTAGATGAACATGGATCAGGATTAGCATACATATACACGCTGATTGACCAAGATGCATGATGTTCTCGGATTTCTAGGTCAACAAATGACATCGTTTGACAAGTTTATCATAAAAATACCACCCTATTTTATATCCTTTTGAAGGCCTTCTATATCAGTTTGAAAGTTAAGTATTTGATGAAGCGTTTAGAGAAAGGGTCTTTATGGTATTTGAGACCACATCGATCCAGATCAGACTGCGTATACACACAGACTGGTCAAGACCCATGTTATTCTCTGATATCTTGGTCAGTATAATGTTATCATTTGACACGTTAACCATTAAAAATCCGCCTCGTCTATATTTCTTTGTATGCCTTCTTGCCCTTCTGTATATGCCGGTTTGAAAGTAAAATATTTGACCCAGCATCTAGAAAAAGGGAATTGGTGGTATTTGTAACATTTTTTTCTTTTGACTAAAAGTTTCTCATGCTTTTTTTTTCTTTTCGAGAACGTTAAAAAAATACTCTTTTTTTGAAGTTTGATGGATATGTCACATTGTATAAAAGTGTGTATGATTACGAATCTATTTAGTTGAATTAACGATTCTGAATGAATTATTCAATAATTGAAACGAGGTGGAAAAGAGATAAGATAAGATAAAGTATAATAAACCACTCAATGTACTTCATGCATTTGACCTTCTTCGTCGGATTTCAACCAAGTGAAAAATAGATACATACAATCCTTTATAAACTAGGGAGAGATAGTTTGAGCGTAAAAAAGAAAAGAAAGAAAGAAAAATATAATAATACATGTATGTATTCTAAATGAAATAAAGAATTCCGAGACAAGAACTCGTGAAGACGATACAACTTCAGATTGAAATTCCAAATTCAAATTGATGTAGGTGATGAAATACGACTGATCCGAAATTTGTTAATCGGACCTTTAATGGCATTTGGGACCAACTTGATTCAAGATCAGCATGTCCATACACGCAGCCTTATCAAGTACCACGTTGTTCCCAAATTGCAACCAAAACAAAACAACAGTGTTCCTGGTCAGACTTACTCTCCAAAGCCGATTGATTATTTAAATCATAAAATACGTATCATTTCATCATAGTTTAACCCTTTCCCAAACAAGATATTGTTTTGACGTCCATTATAGAATAAAATTGGGAAAATATTGAGGCAAAAGAAGAAACTGCTGATAACCAACAGTTTCTCCTTTCGCCTCAACATTTTCTATGCTATATTTTACATAAATCCAATGGTTTCCAATATTAATTTTGACGTCTGCAGCATCTTTCAATTTGGAACACCCTAAAATTTTGTCGTTTGGGAAAAGGTTAAACGAAGAAGTAATGTACTCTGTTTTAAGAGAGTAGGTCAGATTTCACAGGGACACTGGCTGATCTGAAAACATGGTAGTCTCAAATAATATGATGGACCGTTTTTGAGGTCCAGGCTAAATAATATTCATACTTCAGTTGAAGATATTGGTTGATACATGCAGTTCTAGAATTTATGTTCAAACATAGGAATATGTCAACTGCCAATTGGTGCCTCTTGCGGTAGATAATGCGTCGAGCTATTAATCCCTGGCAATGGAAGTTGAAGGTCTAACCTAGATGTCAAGGACAATCGCAAGACGCTTGAAGTTTTGGGTATTTAATGATCCACAAAAGACGACTAAAAGTACCAATCATTTTTAAAGCCGTTCATTTCATCCAATGTCACCCTTGTACAGGTCTATATGCATTCAAACACGTATGACTAAATATGGAAATACGATTTTCGTTTGATTTGGTTATTCGCCCCTTCACCACTGTTTATATTATTCACAAACGTACGTTTCTACAGGCAAAGTTCAGCTTGACACATTCATTGCGCATTCTTAACCCTTAACCAGACGGCAAATCACAAAACTCCTCTAGTTTGAAAAGTGCTTCTAATGACAAAATAAATTATAATAAAGATAGAATTTTTGTTAAATATTGAACAGAAAATATTGAGGTAAATGCAGGAAATGCTGAACATTAGCATTTTCTTCTTTTACCTCATTGTTTTCCAATACCTTTTCTATTAGAGACGTCAAAACAAGATCTTAATGGGGAAACAGCTTTACAAGTAAATGCCCCGAAAACTGAATTTTGATTATTTGTCACTGAAACTTAGCTAATCTTAATATTATCTAACAGCTTTCGTAGTTTCGAAGTACAGATGTTATGAAATCACTATTTTCCTGTAAATTCATGCTGTGTGTTGTTTGGCAATTGTAGAATGGAATTTAGAAATGAACAAAGTCTTACTTGGTTTCAAATTATTAAAAGAATTGAAAATAATTAGGAAAAAACTCCAGATAAATTCTGGTTAACCAGTAGCATAATTCAATTAATTCAAAAATAGGATATGAGACTGTATCCTTGTTTAAACGCTTAGTCTGAATGCAATTTTGGTTAAAACCAATAATTGTTATTGTTTGATTGGACAACTTCTCTTCAACAACTATATTTATTTATGATTATTATATTTTGATAATAAGGGTACTTGCCTCATCAATCTAAAGGGTTAAATTTTTATGGTTTAAGAATTACTTTGTTCATTTTAATTGTTCAAAGACTTGAAAGTGAAAAAATATTGTAAAATAAAAACAAAACACAAATAGAACAAATATGGGAAACAAAAGTTCACTGCCCCACTTAATGGGAGCCCGGCGGTTAACATCCCGCGACCAGGAGGACGCGGGTTCGATCGGCAACGAGCACAAAAAGGAGCTGAAAAATCAGATACATAGTCTGAGAGGTAGTATGGAAATGATTTATGAGCCAACCGGGATCAGATTTCAGAGTCATAGGATCGAAAATGTGTACGGATCACTGAGAGTCAAGGTTAGATTTCTTCTCTTTTTTTCACGTATCTGTATGCCTTCATATACCGTTATATTTGCTTCCCAAGTCAGTATTTAACCCTTTCCTTAACGTTTAAGTATTAGAAGCTTCCTGTTCAAAAGCTACTACAGATAACGGAACAGGGATTGAGAAAGATTATCAGCATTTTCTTCTTTTGCCTCAATGTTCACCAACTCGTTTCTATTAGCGACTTAAAAACTAGAGGCGCGTTCTTTAGAGCGAGATTTCTTTAGATATCTTGAGATCATAAGATGTTTAAGGATAAATCGTTCCTTAGAGCAATAATTTTAATACTCTCAAAGGCAGGAGCCATTACCATATTCTTCGTGAGGAACCCCTCGGTTAACTCTGTAGAATCAATGTTAGAGAGAACTGACCGAGTTGTTCCAAATGCTCCATGGTACCATGGTAATGTTCCATACTTTTTACAGATGATGTCATTCTGTCGTCATTTGTACATGTATGTAGTATGGAGCATCTGGAACACCTCGGTTAGAATCTAGTTATATAGAACGCTTTATCTTAAACATCCTAAGAAATCTTAAAAAATCTAGTTCTAACGAACGCGCCTCTGGTCAGGTTTGGGGAAAGGTTAACCAAGGCAAATCAGAGCCTTAGAAAGATCAGATACATAGCCTGAGAGGCAGCATGGAAATGATTTATGAGACAACCGGAGTCAAAGTTAGATTTCTGAAATTATCTTCTATTTCCCAAGCCTTTTAGCACACACAGCTAGCCTATGTATGCCAACAAAATAAATGTGACCAGTCACGCTAAAAGGGACCTTATCGGATGTGTGAAAAATATCGACCCTGGCCTTTCTGCGCAGTCCGCGCAGCCAGACTAGGGCGGACACTTTTCACTTTTATGTAATTTTCTATATCTGGAATGTTGTCCCTATCTTTCAATATGTTCACTTTTCAAATACGGGATCTGGTTTACCTGTGCTGAGTCTGACAAGTTTGTAAAAACTTGGATTTTTGGAGTTCGAATAAGGCCCCTTTTAGCGTGACGGGTTACAAATATATGGCCGAATTGAAAATAAATGTTTGAGGCAGAGAAAGGGGGGGGGGGGTCAACAAAGATTTTCTGGATTCGGTGGATCCTTTAAATAACAAGTGATTAAGGGGGAATGCTCCAGTTTTTCGGAACACTCGGTCTTTACTGTAGTAAATTAAATGTTTCGTACCAATATGTTTCGCTACCATATTTTCAATAATATTATACATCATTACAATTTACCATTTTCGACGGTAAAAATGTATTTATTATGCGAAACTGATTTCCTCAAGATGGAAATCGATTATTTAGAGCAAGGCAGTCGTAAGTGTGTATGCAGTTACCACCGTTTTGCGTCATTTTATTCATGTGTAGCTGATAAAAAATCCTGTAAATCACTAATAAGTGCGCTGACCTATACATTTTCTTTTTGAATTATTACCAGGACATGTTGCTTAATACAATGAGGGAGTTTCATCAAATTCTATTATGTAGAACCTGAAATATGTCCAAAAATATGCAAATTTTGACATAAAACACTCCAGCTTCGTTGATCTAGCCGAACACGTGAGCATGCTGTTTTATGGATTTATGCGTTTATAGAAGCACATATTTTGGGTTTTCTGTTCTTATGAAATGTAAGACGTTACTTTAAATCCTGTTTCCGGACTAAACAATGAATATACAGCATTTTATTAGCATTTTAGTGACCTTGGATAGGTGCAAGAAATTGTGCCTTTTTTCAATGTAGGGGTATGTGATACGAATGCCTATAAAATTCAAACAAGATCGCTGACCATCCATTTTTATTTTATTTTCCAATTGGTAATAACATGTTATTTCAACATACAAAATATAAATAAATTCTATTATTGGGAAAAAATTTAGGAAACTGGAGCATTCCCCCTTAAATGTTATTGACGTTAAATTCCACCAATGTATATATTTGTACATAAGTTTGCCATTCTTCATGCATATTGAAATTGTGCTAAGACGAGGAACCGTAGTGTTCAAGTCTTTACCAATTAAACTGTTCTGTTCTGTTCTGTTCTGTTAAATGAGCGTCAATAACCTTTTATCCGGTGCTGTTTTAAAATTCCCTTGCATTCAGCATTTATGGCGTTTGTCCGCATTTTCTGCTTACATCCCTTCTCAAATCGGTTATAGGCCTATATGAATAGAATTATATTGAAAATAGTGAACACGTGTCGCGTTATTCCACGCTGTGATACATATAAAACATAAGAAAATTATGCTTATTCTACAAATGTGCAAGGGTTAATAATCTTAAATGTTGATCGCCGCTTTGCAACAAAAACCTCATAACTGCAGCTTGTCTTAAGCTGCAGTTATGAGGTTTTCGTTGGAAAGCAGTATTATGTAGTTTTTGTTGTAATTTTTTATGCTTTTACTTAAGATATAAAAGAAAAAAAAGAAACCACCAAAAAATCTATAAACGTTTGAAGTCGCCACAATATCTGGATTTTTCAATGTTAAATCAAAGGGCGTGTGTTAATTGTCAAATAATCATTGAAAAGCATCCATCATATAGCAGAAGATTATTTGAACTATTTTGAGATATTTTATTATCATAAAATCCTTTTAAAATGTCAACTATTTACATGCGAATTCAGCATGTTTGTTTAATTCATGTTTTTTTTTCTATATTTTTAATTTAAGTTATTGTTCATATTGTTCACCTTGGACGGCTTGCCACTCCATACAGCGGATAAGTCAATTTTCAACTTAAGGTATCCGACCCATCAAAAGCAACAAAGACCCAGATGCGAAATTTGAAAAGTGCCAATAATAACTAAATTGTGTTACATTTCCATTCTAAATACAAACACAAGGATTTTGAACGGTTTAGATTTTTGAATTAATGTATACTTGTGGAAATATTTGACAAAAATGTTCCAAATTACCTCACTTGCATATGAATAAAGAGTAAAATAATATTTGTTAATCATTTCTTCTTGAAGCATAATCTTGAAATCTCGCACAGTGAATCAACTTATTTGAAGTGTATTTACGAGTGTGTGTAATTTGATGCATTTCGTATGGCTAGAAAGTGGTGATTTTTTGAGGGTCTGTAAACCTTAAGTTGATGTCAAGATCCGTGTCGGCCAAATCAATGGAAATAACAAAAAGTTAAATGAAACTTTTTGGAATAAAGATAGCCATTGAAATATGAAATCTAACAGAAAAATCTGTAACCAAACTGAATATAATCATTGCTTCTGCTTACGATGCGGGTTATTTTGTTTGATATTACTGTAACTATAGGCCTACTGGTCAATGCTTTTTCTGCATTCTGTAGAATGAGTTGTGACGTTTAACGAGTTAAACTGCATTCATGTTTACATAAATTCTAAACAAATATCATTTTAGGCTTCTTTTAATGTTAGAATAGAAATATCGTGGCTTATTGTATATCTAACCACGATTCGAAGACTGGGGTCTTAGTCGGTCTGAGTTTTTCATTATTCATTTATTTCCCAGTAAATATTCTAGTCGGACTATCGCCGTTTTCACATTATCAATTCTGCTGTCTAGCTAAGAACCGTGGTTTAATAAACGATAAATCACAATGAGACAAGTATCATTTCCAAAAATATGACCTATAGCTGAAATCACCACATCCTTATCTATTTGAAAAGTCCTGACCGATGCAAATCATAACTCAACATCTGACCAACTAGTAATAATTTTGTCATTTTTCTCATGAATTCAGCGTCTCATCAACTTTACGCCCACGAATCGTAGGTGAAGGTACATTTAACCCTTTCCCAAACAAATCCTGGCTTTGATGTCCTTAATAGAAAATGATAAAGAAAATAATCAATCAAAGGAAGAATATGCTGAAAACCAGCAGTTTCTCCTTATGCATTATTATTATGTGCTCTATTGATAAATTATGATACACACATGCTTCCTTTATAATAATCCAGTTGTTGTATGCAACAGCTTTCAAATTGGACTACCTTATGTTTTGCGGTTTGGGAAAGGGTTATAGATAAGAAAGAGATTCATAATTTCATCAAATTTGACGTAACTCTTATTTGACCCCTATCTTTGACCATGTGTGCCCATTCACAAAATGTAGCACTTAGCACGTGACTGTCCAGCGCATTCAGCAAAATGTGACAACGGCCGTAACAATTGCTTCTCTGTAGTTTTTAATTAACGTATACAACCCATCATTAGCACCAAAGAGAAACAGGCGAAATTTGAAAAGTGCCAGTAAATCCTAAACTGTTATATTTCCATTCCAAATAGCCAACAAACACAAGTATTTTGAACGGTTTAGAATTTTGAATTAATTCATAATTTTGGAAATATTTGACAAAAATATTATAAATTACCTCCCTTGCATATGAATATACATTAAAAAGATATTTGTTTTTTTTTTTTCTTCTTGAAATCCGGCATGGTGAATCAACTTATTTGAAGTGTATTTACAAGTGTATGATGAGTCATATACCAATCGGTTGGTATAGCACCGGACTCTCGCTCTTGAGGTCCCGATTAAATCCCAGACTGCGGCATACATCCATTTGACATTTGTTTCTTACCAAAGGCTTGATAATCGTTATCCTGTGTGGGCCAGCAGCTGGAGGCTCGGTAAGGATGTTGCGGTAGTACTGGTTCAATCCAATGAATTTCAATTTGGACACTGTAAAATTTTGCAGACTGGTAATAGGTTAAGGATCAAATGCGAATATCATATCTTTGTAGAATAATCACCGCTGTTGAGAAGACACAGCTCATTATTCTGCTTGTCATTAGAACATGGTGACATGCAGTACATGCTTAACCCTTTCCCAATCAAGATATGATTTTGACAACCCTACATGTTGATTTAAAATATTTAAAGGAAAGCTAAAAATGCTGACAATCTGCATTTTCTTATTTTCCCCTAAATATTACACAGGTATGCTATAATAAGTTGCAAAAGGGCGCGTTTTGTTTTAACGTATGCAAATTCGACCAATCGTCATTTTTTGTTTTCGTTCGGGAGAGTGTTGAATATCATTATGTACATTCAGTTTTCATATCATTAGCTGTCATTTGTTGCATGTTGGATGGGTAACGTTACACAATTAACTTTAAATATACATGTACAGTTGTAACTCGTTGAGTCGAAGTTGTCTACAGAGATATAAATTTGCTAGAAAAGCAACGATAAATGACTAAACTGACAAATATTAACATTTTTAAACGTCATTGCGTGTTGACTAATGAGGCAATGCCCCAATGTCTAAAACCAGCTTGGGTTGTCAAAGGGCGGATATAATCTTTGCCAAAACAAAACATTGTTTTAGCCAGAGAATACTATGTCTCTGATTAAAGGAAGTTTGAAAAAATATCGAGAGAAAAGATGAAAATACTGAGATCTAGCATTTTCTATTTTTCGTTCAATATTTACCTTTGCTTTGATGCACATAGTTTCCATCTCTGTTAACGTTAATTCTGGCGTCTAAAAAGATTCAAATGGAATATAATATAAGATTGTCGTTTTTTTTAACCCTTTCCCAAACAAGACCTAGTTTTGACGTCCCTAATAGAAATAGCTTGGGAAAACATTGAGACAAAAGAAGAAACTGCTGATAGCCAGCAGTTTCTCGTTTTGCCTCAACATTTTCTATGCTACCGGGGTATATTGTACACCAATCCAATCTTCATCAACATGCATTTTGCAGCTTTCAAATTGGAACACCCTGAAATTTTGTCGTTAGGGAAAGGGTTAAAGGGACGAGCAGTGAGACTAAAACGTTTTATCCACCGCTAGTTACGTTGTGGGGACTACATTGTTGACGTCTGTCTACGTTATGCGTCAAGTGACGCTGTTGTCGGAAGTGTAGGGCGAAATGTGACGGTACCTTAAGCTTTTTTGAGATTTCCTGTATGTTTAATGAAAGTGCTTACCTTAATTGATAAGCATTTTATGAAACTAATGCCTTTATTATTGTGTCAAAACACAACAATTCCTAAACGGTTCAAAGCGAGATCCGACTTTCTGAGGGAGATAGTTTGTGTTTGACCGTAGCCCCTCCCCCCTCCCCAGCTCCCCTCTAAATTAGCCTACGAACGATTCGAACAAAATCATTTTTAAAGCGAATTGGGGTCGGAAGTTCCTTAAGACTCGGTTTCCCTTATGGATCCTGCATACCACAGGGACAGCAAGTTTATACGAGATATGGTCGGCCAATCTGAAAGATGCAGCAGACAATAAATACAATTTAAAATGTGAAACACAGAAAGATTTTGTGTACAATAAAGCCAAGAAAATGTTGAGACAAAAAATGCTGGTTATCAAGCCCCTTCCGTTAGGGACGTCAAAACTAGGTCTTGTTTGGGAATATCTTTATAGAGTCCGCTACCATGACTGAATGCACTGATACAGCCGCTTGGTAAAACCAAAGGTAGTTTAAAATAAGTATCAGAATGCCAGTTACTCGAATGTTACTGACCCTCACAAGAAGTTGACGATATGATTAAGTTGACGAAATATTTCTTTTCTAGATCAAAATGATGTTAGGGCTAGTAGCCTTTATTTTATGTTTTATCTGATTATCAACTTTACCTACTGTGGACATCAAAATCAGGTATTGGTAGGAAAATAGTTGACAAGCTATAGGTAGGAGGTAGAAATCGGCGATAAACGTTTACAAACAAAGCGTGTTTTTACACGACGTTGTGTGAACGTGTTATCTCCCTTGACGCCAGACGTTGACGTTATAAACGTCAACGTAAATCACGCAGAACTGCCGATTACCTGTCCACGGGCTTTGTTAGTGTCAATACGAGATTTTTTATGACGTTCAAGTGTGGCGGTTTGTACCATATATTAACAGAGTCTGGTTGTGGTCTGCAAAAAGAGAAACGGTCAATAGCAATGGATTTTGTGCTAAAGATAGACTGGGTGTACCGTTATGTTTTGATCAACCGTCGGTGTTGTTATAAAATCTCTTAACTACGGTTTGAATCAAGCCGTAGTTACGAGATGTTATCATAACACCTATGGGATACTATTTGTTTGTCCGAAATTACGTCACTGTTAACTGGATAAAACTGTTCCCTATTTACAAACGACGTTCCCCCCAATTCATTGCTGAATAATCTCGAACGACATTTAACGAAAGATTAGGAATATTCAGTGAAGAGCAAAGTTGTTTTCATCTCAGTGGTATTATCCTTTCTTTGTAAATGGGACACTTAACCTATTACCTCACAATCACTCTTTTTGACTCCCCTCAAGAAGAATGCTTGGGAAAACATTGTGGAAAAAGAAGAAATTGCTTGTCACAAGCAATTTCTCCATTTCCCACAATATTTTCCACACAAAATTATTAACAAAAAGTACTTTTTCATTCATTTTTAGTTGCCGTCTGCAATATCTTTGAATTTGGACAAGTCGATTTTTGTCGTTTGGTAATGGGTTAAACCCGCGCAAATCCATTACCACACAATGATTCATGTTGATTCCCAACAAAATAATTAATTTTTAAAACATTGTGGGAAATGCAGAAATTGCTTGTGACAAAAAATTTCTTCATTTCCAACAACACTTTCTACCAAAAATACAAAAAAGTAAAATTCCATTGACTTGAAATCGTCATCTATAACATCTTTAAAATTTCACCAGTCTGAAATATACTCAGTTCCAAAAGAAAGTGTGCACTTTTTAATTTTGAATATCTCGAAAACTTTACCGTCTACCGTCAGGAAATTTTGCACGACACATCTCAAGACTATTGACAAACGATATATTGATAAAGAAATCACATAGCACGCACACATATTCGGCTTGGTTGCGACTTTGCATTTTTAATGTTTTACGTATGCCGCACGTGCTGGACAAGTTATCGATCTGAAATTGAACTTACTGCAATCATTTTGGCATATCTTAGCATAAAATCACATTTTCATTACATGTGTACATAGCGCATTGGCGAGAAACGAATTACAATTAACGTCGGTGAACAAGACGGAACATGGTGAAAACAAAAGCCCTCAACAAATTTGAATTTGTACGGTAGTTATGTTCTAATGGCAAATGTCCATTTGTATGGCGTCTTAAAGGCATACAAATTTGTTTTAGAACGTTGTCGCACCGTTCGACGAAGACTTACTAGACTGCTTACGTAGCGATTACCAACGTTCGACGCACATGTAACGTCTACAAGAAAATTCAAACTTTAGCGTGGAAATGGCTTTGAAGACATGGTCAAACCCTACAACGGCATATAAGCGTGTAATTCTTTCCGCAGAAGAAGATGTAAGGAGTGCAAATCTCAACACCATCAACACCATTATGATCTGACTGCGTGTGTGCAGTATGTGCTATTCTATTGACACCTGTTTTGATGCCTGTTTTCTTTATGGTCTGATCTGGAGTATGATGTCACTTTTAAACCCTAAATTGCCATAAACTTTGTAAAAATTCATGTAAAAGCAAAAATCGAAAGTGCACACTTTCTTTTGGAACTGAGTATATTACCATTTTGGTATTGGGTTATACAAAAAGGGATCTCTGGGATCTCTGTACTCCCTCTAACTGAAGCATAGAAGTCTGCTTACAAAAATGGGGGTACATGATTCAATATGGTGGTGAAAAAAAACGCACACCAATTTGGGTGTTTTTGGAACCCTGACCACTCTTATCTGGATAAAGTGATGTGGCCGTTACGACAGGCTCATTTTTTTGTAGAATATAACAAAAATAACGACAATTCTTTGAAAAAATACGACTTCACTGTTTTTGTTTGATACCCCACTGTCCTGCCAAACTATTGACTCTTTCTTTACACTTCCGCTTATGAGGAATGCCAAATTCCATTTCCGTTTTGATTGCATGCATTTGTGTCTTGCGTCAGGCACGTTTCTCCTGACGATTAGCTTCAAAAGGACGTAACTCCAGCTTAAATAAGCTGGACTTACGTCCTTTTGAAGCTCATCGTCGATATATAGAACAATGATCGACATAAATTATGATGTTCTATAATTATTAAACAATAAATTACTCTTCTTATGAACAATTCATTATCCTTGTCACGAAATAAGTTTTCGCTCTGCATCGCTTCGTCCGAAATATTTTCGTACCATTTGTGAGACTTGATTTTTTATTACGATTTTGACAAGCGAAGTTTGGGGCGATGTGACCTTATACAAGCTTGTAGCTTTAAAAGCGTCATTAAATTTTTGTTTTACAATAATGATACAAGCTATGTAGGAGGAGGCTGATTCATTTAAATATTGTGTTGTAAAAATTGGATTTTGATTGAGTGAATTTTTAAAGTATGATTGTGATCGTAGATATACTTATTTAAAAAACATTGTAAGACTTATCATATGTCTTATTCGTTTTAAATTTTATTGTTAATTACATTTTTGTGAAGATTGAATTGCGCTTTAAATAAGTAATATAAAAGTTCAATGGAATGGCAGCATTTTGTTGAAAAGAGATAACCTAGACATAGCTTTGGCGAAAAGGGAATAAATGTAATTCTGCATCTTTCTGTCCCAAAGACAATTATTTTGATGTTTTATATACCACACTTTAAAAATGTTAGCACATATACCAATGTTACATGCATCTTACCACGACAGTTCGTTAGAAAAGAAGAAACATTCGATTTATCCTTCAAAATAAGTCTTTTTCGATTTCAATCACCATGGAGTATTAACTCTAGTTATTACCAGTTAGTAATGGCAAACCAATAGCAAACATTTAACACGGAAGGTAACCCACGTGACTCTTTGGAAGCGTTCACACTGAAAAGTCGTCTGCTTCAAGAATGTTTCTCGATTTTAACTCATTCCGCACCAAATCCCATGATTTCTTCAAACATTCCAAATGAATGCTTTCGCTTGAATGTTTGAAGAAATTGTTGAATTCGGTGCAGAGTTAGTAAAAATCGACAATGGTCCTCACAAAGACGCGTACGGTGCAATTTATCCCGTCAAAATCCGTAGAGTATAAGCTGAGATATTGAACAAAACATACTGGAAGCAGACGATTTTTCGGTGTGAACGCTTCCCTAAAGTCACGTGGGTAACCTACCGTGTTTAAGTAGCTGTCTTGTCACAAACTTTTGCAGTTTTGCAGAAAAAAGTTCAACACTGGATTTATGATTACTTATTTTAAGTATTAAATTTATATATTACTTGCATGTTAAAGAAATTCAGGTAACCGTCCTTTTAATTTGTTGTAGACTTCAAAAGATATATTTATTTATTTGTTTACGATTTGATGAAATGAGACAGTTCTACAACGTTGGCACAATGGTTTGTTTCCGAACCAAATTTGCATCCAAATCACCAAGACAAATTATTCACGATATAGACCCTGAGCTAGAAACATGTTTGCTCCCCCCCCCCCCCCCCCCCCCCCCCAGAGGGAATTTTGTAGACATGTTTTTTCTTAAAGTATATTATCTTACAAACATTTTGAGCGTTGTTTGCACTCTGGCCGTTGGGGCTTTTGGCTGTAACCCTTATCTAAAACCCTTAACCCTATCATTTTTTTCATGAAAAATTATATTACTTATTTGGTCATATTTTCATCAAATATTGACCTACATATGTCAAAGTGGTATCAAATGAAAGCCTATGACTTGCTCTTCATTTTGAAGTTATTTTATGCAAATTAGCTCATTTGCATATGCATGAGTATTAATGATTTCCCTTAAAATTTGCATTTTTTGGCGAAAATTTGATAAATAACTTCTAAAACAAGGCATTTCTGTCCAGGGGGAATTTTGTAAACATGGTTTATCTTAAAGTATATTTTATTAGAAACATTTTGAGCCTTGTTTGCACTCTGGCGGTTGGGGCTAATCGCCCTAACCCTTATCCAAACCCTTAACCCTACCAAATTGTTCGTTTAAATTTTGAAAATGACTTTGGTCATATCTTGATTGAATATTGACACACAGGTGTCAGAATGGTATCAAATGAAAGCTTATGACTTGCTCTTTCATTTTCAGTTATGTTATGCAAATTAGCTCATTTGCATATTCATGAATATTAATGATTTTTCCTAAAATTGCGATTTTCGATAAAAATGTGGTAAATGCTTTCCAAAATGAGGCGTTTTTGTGCAAGGGAATTATGTAAACATAGCAAATCTTAAAGAAAATTATACGAGAGACATTTTGAGCGATGTTTCCACTTTGTCCGTTGGGGCTTTTGGCCAAAACCCTTATCTAAACCCTTAACCCTATAAATTATTCAATCATTTAAAAACGTTTTTGGTCATATCTTGGTTGAATATTGACTTATAGATGTTATAATGGTATCAAATGAAAGCTTTTGACTCGCTCAATAATTTGCTATAAATTTTATGCAAATTAGCTCATTTGCATATTCATAAATATTAATGATTTTACTTAAAATTGTGACCTTTTTGCTAATATTTGGTGAATAGTTTCAAAAACATTGTGTTTCTATTCTGGGGGAATCATGTAAACATGGTTTATCTTAAAGAACATTTTATTAGAAACATTTTGAGAGATATTTGCACTCCGGGGCTTGGGGCCTTTGGTCATAATCCTTATCCAAACCCTTAACCCTATAAAATTGTTCACTCAAATTTTCAAAACATGCTTGGTCATATCTTGATTGAATATTGACCTACTGATGTAGAATGGTATCAATGAAAGCCAATGATTTATTCTTTAATATGCAGATATTTTTTGCGAATTAGCTCATTTGCATAAGCATGCATATTAATGATTTGTCTAAAATTTTGATTGTTTTGCAAGGTTTTTTATTTTAAATACGTACCAAAAGGTCCGATTGTTTCTTTCTCGTGAGTTTTCAACCATTTAATATCCATGTTCACTCTTTTAACAACATATAAGCCTTGTTTGAAATCTATTTGATGTTTTGTTTGGAAGTAACAGTAATTTTAAAGTGTGCAGCCCATTATATTTTGTTCCTATAAATCTTATTTTCAATGTATGTACAAATGTATTTAGTTTCCATTTGATCTTTTTAATCTTTATTGTTTTAAGTGCAAATAAGTTAAATTAATTTCTTTTATTGTATTGGTGTTCTTGCTTATATCTAGTTTAGTTGACAGAATGTTATCCTTTGTAAAACTGCTACATGCATCCAAAATTGACGCAAAATAGGACTTTAAACATAAACATTTTATCATATGCCTTAGAATGATACAAAATGGGGGACTTTATTCTAATACACATGTAAAATTAATCATTCCAATTATTTTTTTAAGTTTTATGGATGAACAGAGATCCTGGAATGTAGACAAATTGCATACATACAGCAAAATAACATTGTTAAGCAATTATCAAGGCCTTACTTTTGCCATTCACATGGAGAAAACAGCATGGTTTTTCTCCATCTGGAGAGCACTTCCTTATGTTTTCCTCATAGACAAATCAATTTGTTGGCCTTAAGTGTATTTGATATGTGGCTGACAGATCAGGGATACTGGTGTTACCATTCCTTTATGCTCTATTAAGGCATTTTCAATTCAGATAAATTAAGCTTGGGGTGCCATCATGTAAAGCCTATGTATCAGATACATAAAATCAAGAGATGTACGCGATGTATGTAGTTAGAGTACAGACAATTACTGGTTGTGATCAAAAGATTATTGCATTTATTACGATGCATTTATTTATCTGTATCAGATCAGAACAGATGTGAACTGATCCATACTACCAACAGCCCATGCTGAATGTATATTCATATTCTTCCTTATCTACACATATTTCTTATATGTGCTTTCAGCATAGTACCACCTCACAATAAATTGAAAATAGTTCCCTTGCGATACACAATCTCTTTCAATATGGCATATGTTTTCCAGGATGGCATTCGATGGCCATAGATATCTTCAGATCAATATTTTCCTGATATTTAAATGCTACAACTATGCTACCAGGTTTAAATCAGCATGTGAAATTCCATATTAACCCTTTCCCAAACGACACAATTTTAGGGTGATCCACTTTAAAAACTGCCAAAAATGACAAAATTGAAGTTATTGAAGGTAGAATTTGTTTAAAATATGGCATAGAAAATATTGAGACAAAAGGAGAAACTGCTGAATATCAGCAGTTTCTTCTTTTGTTTCAATGTTTTCCCAAGCCTTTTCTATAAAGAACGTCAAAACCAGGTCTTGTTTGGGAAAGGGTTAAGACACTTACTTATTGCACTGTTCTAGAACAATTTGACCAAAAATGATTCACATCGCACTTGGTGGCAATCTTGGAATTACTCAAACTGTGGGAGTTGGGCAAGTTTATCATGATGGAAACCGACATAGATCAATTACTAAACATAACTGGGTTACTATGTACATAACATAACAGGATTACTATATAACATATAGCACTGTCAAATGGAATACATTTTATGGATTTTCCACAATAAATGTGTTTTTGTCCCAAACATTTAAGAATCAATAGTATTTATGAGTATGTAAATGAGCAAATCGACATGAAGTAATAATAAAATATACAAGCAATTCACTAGCTTTCATTTGATACCATTTTGACGTTTGTAGATCAATATTTAATCAAGATATGACCAAAAACGTTTTGAAAATTTGAATAAACAATTTGATAGGGTTGAGGGTTTAGATAAGGGGTTTGGGTAAAAGACCCAAATGCCACAGTGTGAACATTGCTTAAAGTGTTATTCATGTAATGTTCTTTAAGATTAATTATGTTTGCGTAATGCCTTTGAACAGAAACACCTTGTTTTTGATAGTATTTAACACATTTTCGCTGAAAAATCACAATTTTAAGGAAATTCATTAATATATATGGCAATGCAACTGAACTAATATGCATGAAAAATAATAGCATATGGAAGAGCCAGCAATAAGCTTTAATTTGATACCATTCTGATACCAGTAGGTCAATGCATAATCAAGATATGACCAAAAACGTTTTGAAAATTTGAATGAACAATTTGATGAGGTTAAGGGTTTAGATAAGGGTCACCGCCAAAAGCCCCCATCGCCAGAGTGCAAACATTGCTCAAAATGTTTCTTATAAACTGTTCTTTAATTTAAACCATGTTTACATGATTCCCCCTGAGAAGAAACACAATGTTTTTGAAAGTGTTTACCAAATATTCGGAAAAAAGGTCACAGTTTTAAGTAATGTCATTAATATTCATAAATATGCAAATGGGCTAATTTGCATAAAATTTATAGCACATTATTAAGCAAGTCATAAGCTTTCATTTGATACCATTTTAACATCTGTAGGTCAATATTCATCCAAGATATGACCAAAAACATTTTGAAATGAATGAACAATTTTATAGGGTTAAGGGTTTAGATAAGGGATTTGGCCAAAAGCCCAAATGGTCAAAGTGCAAACATCGCTCAAAATGTTTCTTATATAATTTTCTTAAAGATTTACTATGTTTACATAATTCCCTTGCACAAAAATGCTCTGTTTTGGAAAGTATTTACCACATTTTTGTCGAAAATCGCAATTTTAGGGAAAATCATTAATATTCATGAATATGCAAATGAGCTAATTTGCATAACATAACTGAAAATGAAAGAGCAAGTCATAAGCTTTCATTTGATACCATTCTGACACCTGTGTGTCAATATTCAATCAAGATATGACCAAATTCATTTTCAAAATTTAAATGAACAATTTGGCGGGGTTAAGGGTTTGGATAAGGGTTACGGCGAAAAGCCCCAACCGCCAGAGTGCAAATAATGCTCAAAATGTTTCTAATAAAATGTACTTTAAGATAAACCATGATTACAAAATTCCCCCTGGACAGAAATGCCTTCATTTGGAAAGTATTAACCAAATTTTCATAAAAAATTAGTAATTTTAAGGAAAATCATTAATATTCATGAATATGCATATGAGCTAATTTGCATAAAATAACTACAAATTGAAGAGCAAGGCATAAGCTTTCATTTGATACCATTTTGACATATGTAGATTAAAATTCAATCAAGATATGACCAAATAATTGTCTGTATATTTAAATGAAAAATTTGAAAGGGTTAAGGGTTTTAGATAAGTGTTACAGCCAAAAGCCCCAACGGCCAGAGTGCAAACAAAGCTCATCTTGTAGCATTTGTTATAAGCTTTCAGAAAATCATACCCTTCAAAATTCCCTCTGGGGGGGGGGGGGGGGAGCAGGGGTTATTGGTGGCTCAAGGTCTAATATGAGCTAACGTCCGTTCCAAAGAAAATATGTTGAAAACGGATTTTTTTGTTGTACACAATTATTGCAGTTGAATTTCTATATGTAAATTCAAAATGGAATAAGTTTGAAATGTTACAATTCGAACGCTACTGCAAATGATCGAGTGCGTGATAATACAATTATGTCAGCCTACGATGTTGCCAAGAAAACCACGAAAGAAAGTGAGGAAATGCTAGTTATCAACATTTTCTTCTTTTTCTCAATGTTTTCACAAACAAGTCTGTTTTCAGATGAAGGTGGTTATAAATTAAACATAAAGAAAAGTTAATTGTCCTTGATTCATTTTCCCGATTTTATTTCGTTTTTGATATATCTATAATCAGTTTTTTGTAATTATTACGGCAAATCACAAACGTGTACGAAATGCCTGCTTTTAGCCTCTTAGATTCCCCCTTTCTGTTGTTACCTTCCGCGTTTAAAAAAAGAACCATTCTCTGTTCTCTTAATTTTCTGTCAATGTGATAAGTTTAGGAAATCATTAACTTGTACGAAACGACCTCTTAAACTATCTTTCAATATCCGAAAATTAGCTTATGTCATATATCATTTCAGCAAATCGTCTCATTTTTTGCATTTTTTTGCAAAATGTATTGTAACGTTCAGGAAATCCTTCCTGACTATTTTCGTCGTTAACAAGACAATTGTCCCAACCCTTCCATCTGTTTAACAGCTATCGCTTCTTCTTCTTCTTCTTCTTCTTCTTCTTCTTCTTCTTCTTCTTCTTCTTCTTCTTCTTCTTCTTCTTCTTCTTCTTCTTCTTCTTCTTCTTCTTCTTCTTCTTCTTCTTCTTCTTCTTTTCTTTAAACATTTGTCTATTACAACGCATATGTTTTATTGAAACTAAACGAAAAAGGGATAAGTCGAACTTGCGATACCTCGAGGTAAAATGGCATTACCAACAAAGTCATTCCAAACAAAGAGTAACAACTGTATTTTGTGTATCTGTATATAAATCACAAACCTGAACCAGATGACCGCTTTAAATGTCCGACTCTTTCCTCCTCTTTGGCAAAAATGTATTTGAGCCGAGATCTGGAAAAACGTATCTTGTAGCATTTTAGACATTCATGTTTCAAGATCAGGCTGTGTTTAAGCGCAGTCTGACTGGGATGAATACGACTCTCTTTTAGTTGCAAGGGGTCATAAAGAAGCTCGTAAGAGAAAAACATGGTTCCTGATCAGACTGCGTGTATACGCAAGCTGATTCGGAACTATGTTGGGCTCAAATGCCATAAGGGACGTGTTCCCAGATCTTGGCTCATTAATTACATTTCAAAGGACAAAACTTGTGTCGTAGCCTGACAAAAGAAGAATTTACTGAATCAATGAAACGAAGGGATTCTATGAATCAAGCACATGAGTACCAGTTGATCTTATTCCGCCTTGTCTTATAGATAAACTAAAGCGTTAGAAAAAATCGTCCAATTTCATTCGCGAGTGTCAAAGAGTTGTGATATATAAATGATATACACGAAGTTTTTCATTTATCATTTCAATAATTATTCCATTATGGTAAGGCGTTTTACTTTGATAAAAATATATAGCGTTAATGTTTTCTCCGAAATATATTTGAAGAAAAAATGACCCTAGTGTGTAATGAAAAAATGCTATTGAACGGTATAGTTAATGGTCAGACAGCATATTATGCATAGACGGATCTAGATCCACACTGTTAAAAAATTGAAGAAATGGTTATCTTTTCAAGGCCCAGCACATAAACAATTCCAATAAGCCACATTTACAAGTGACGTAACCGATTTTGCTAGATTCATTTTATTTATGGCCACCGGTTTTCTATCGACCTTTAACGTTTTTGCTCTTTTTTGCTCTTAAACTCGACAAGACCACGACAACCTGACAATTTTAGTAACAGGAAATAAGTCTTTAACATCTATACATTTTTGCATCACAACGAAAAAATAAGATTTAGGAGCCATTGCGAGAGTTAATTGGCCAGGATCTGGGAAAAAGGCCCATTGGCATTTGGAGGCATCCATGCATGCATGTTACTCTATATCTGATTATAGTCTAATTGTGTCCCTTACTGGTCCTTATTTACATTATCACTTTTTTTAATTAAAAAAAACATCGTAAATGCAGCTTTTATCACAAGTTTCAGTCGCAATGTTTTCGACAAAATTCGATGTGCTGATGGTTGTATGTTTCTCCTCAAATGCCATTGGGGTTGTTTTTCTAGATCCCGGCTGCTAAATGTAAAGCCCCATAATTTAATTTCTGATAAGTTATAGGCAGTTATTATTATAGCTTGCTTCAAACGACATCTGCAGCAAAGTTTTTACGTAACAGTGAAAAAAAAATTAAGGACAAATCATGATCAAATAAAAAATTTATTTCAGTTTTATATAGTCTGTCTAATTTATAATTTGCATTTATGGTATACAACATTGTCAAAGGGACAGCTGCACAAAAGTTTTTGCATATTGAATATAGGATTAATTTAGAATTAGGCCTAATTTTAGCATACATATTGCAGAATTAAAACCGTATGATTTGTAATTTTACAACTGAATTGTACATAAAAAGGAAACGTCGCCCTATGGCATTTGAGAATACCATGATTCCTGACCAGTGAATGACAAATTCTGCGAGTAAATTGGAAATGAGTAAATAGAGTGAATTGATTTGAAATTAGGATTCGTGTGGGTCTAAAATGCCACAAGGCATCTGCTTCAAAGCACTTGTAGAATATTATAATGTACTTATAAGAAAGTATTTGCCTCTCCAATGGACACATCGTCTCTTTTCTTAAAAAATCCCGTAAGTAAAGCCTTTTTAAAGCGGTAGTTACGAGATTTTTGAAGACAATCAGCGATATCGTCTGAGATAGAATGGCAGCTGATAGATTTGCTTGGTTGGTGCGTTTTGTGCTGGTAGAAAATTGACAACATGGAACACACAGTTTTATTCTAAAGCTGCCAAAGTATAACTGAGCGACCGCTTACCCTGACTAAAACCTTTTGACAAATTAATTAAAAACGTCATTCGGTAACTCTACGAATGGATCCCTATTTGAAGATGTTGTAGGAAACAAGTTGCATCTTTGTTTTAGTATAGAGCAATGTGACAAAAACATAATTTTTTGCCCGGCAAAAACAGCGCGTATCAAATGTTAAAAGTTCACTTTTAAAACCGTTGTCAAAATCCCCTTCCTTTTACACATTTCTTTCTTCAAATTTATGATCCATGCTACATTATTTAAATGATATTAGAGCTATAATCGAATAACATTTAATCAAATTAGTAAATATATTTTGTAGGTGTGATTTCACGTGGAAACTTAAAGGATTCTTTATTTCTTATCATAAGATAAAAATACTTTTTCCTTGAGAGAAACACTCTTCTGATAAACAAATAAATGAATGAACTTGTAAACGTGTTTGTATCTTAATTAAAATGTATTGTTCCGGACACAATTCAATTTGATAAGTCTTTTTTATAGTAAAACTAATATTTATGTAGTTGTGCATATTCGGCAAAATTCGGAATAAGAACTTGAAACTTAAAGGGCCAAAACGTTTAATGCAGTGGTGTATTTTGTGATCATTTCGGTTGCAAGGACAATGTAGGCTATTGTGAAGACAATGCCTTCAAACGGCGATCCTAGTAGTTCAAACACAACTAACCACAAAAACTTAAGGTCGAGTAGTGTTTCTATGCCTACAAATGATGAACGAAAGAATTTCAAAGCCAGCGACCGCAAATGTAGTGTGCCTGCGTTAGCAAATGGTGACAGAAAGAATTCAAAACCTAGTGACCGCAAAAGCAGTGCACCCATGCTAGAAAATGGCAATTCCAAAGCCAACAATCGTAAACACAGTGTTAATTTGCCATTAGATGCGAACAGAAACAATTCCAAAGCTAGCAATCGTAGAAGCAGTGCATCTTTGCCAGTAAATGTCGACATTAAAAATTCGAAAACCAACTCTCGGTCAAACAGTGCTGCTGATGATCGAAAACATTCCAAAACCAGCAGCAGAAAAGACAGTGGATTATCTATCGTGGAAACGGATGAAGTCTTTCAGGTTTGAGTCTACTTTTTTCTCTCGCAAAGTTTATTTCTTATCTTTACTTTAGCTGGGCTTTGATCACCAGCATATCTAAATAGGGTTTCTAAAAATGACTTTATGCTCTCGAATGTATATATATATATGGATTATCTGAAGATGTATAACCCTGAAATACAATTCTGTCTGTCTGTTTGGGCGAGACGTATTTCTGGGCCAATCGGATTGACTGTAGTGTAGTAATAAATGTAAACTTGAAATAATGGTTGATGGATGTAATCTATTGAAAAAAAAAACACCCTTATAGATTATGGGAATAATAATGACTTGGGGGTAACGACTATCCACTGTATAATTATGTTTATTAAAAAACACGTTTGAAAACGTAACCAGTTTCAAGATCGCTTTTAAAACAATCTTGAAAATGCTTACGGAACTTGCATTGACAAGGATTCAATCGACTTATTCTAAAAAAAAATGCAAAGTAAGTATTTACTTGTCCATACAAAAGTGGCAATCTTTTATTACAAATGATGTCCCTGTGTTTATCTCGACTCCCCCCCCCCCCCCTCCAAAAAAAAAACCCTCCAAGAATTGCTGAGCAATAGTCTTTTATACCGAAAGGGACCATAAACCACCTATCCTCCTTTTACTATAATTTCTATTGCAATTTTGTATTATGTTCGATTTCCTAGACATTCGTTTTTGTGAAAAACAATAATTCAAAGCATTCTTTTCGAGTTAAAAAAGATAGAATATGATAAGGGTATAACAATAATTACAATAATTTAAGTTTGTTTAATGTTCAATAAAAGTTCAACAAAGAATATGAAGAAGGAAAAAGGTTAATGCATGATTATTGTTCCGACTAAATCTAGGCGCGTCTAGGTTTGTCTGCTGATTTATGTGAACGGAATTGAATTAATTCTATTTTAACCTTTTAACAAATGACAACGGTTTATGCATGCCCACATTGAAAAGGGGTTGTAGATGACAGAAGTTATACTAAAAATGAAATAAATTAAACATTTTTGATATACAAAATATTAAAGAAAAAGGAGAAACGTTGGTTGTTAATGGTGATTTTAGTTCTGTAAATCTCTGTTATAGGGACGGCAAATTCAGAAATTATTTTGGTAAAGAGTGAAGAGAATAAAAAATGAAATATGAAAAATGGAATTTCTTGGCAATGAACACCAGTATAGATATTAATCAGTGTGCATATAAGCAAATGCTGATCATGTTCCACTTTGTTCTCTCGTATTTATAACGTCATCCTTAAGCTTGAGAAATATGGTATGACAGTATCAAATCTGACCGTACTTAACCCAATACCAAACTACAAACTTTAGACTTGTCCGAATCCAAAAATGTTGCAGATGACCATTTCAAGTGAATGAAATGCTTACGTTTTGTCATTAGGGATAGAAAACAACGTGGGAAATGAAGAAATTGCTTGTCACTTTGTCAATACCGCATGGATCCTGATTAGATTACATCTAGTTTCAGGCAGATCTTGTTACATTTCCTTAACTAGACCTGGTTTTGACGTCCCAAATAGAAATGGTTTCGTAAAACATTGAAACAAAAGAAGAAACTGCTGATAACCAGCAGTTTCTCCTTTTGTCTCAATATTTTCTGTGCCATATTTTACACAAATCCTATCTTTAATAACAGCCATTTTGTCATTTGTGGCATTTTGTGAAGTGGATCACCCTAAAATTTTGTTGCTTGGGAAAGGGTTTAAAGCTAAAAGGTCCCATTTTCATATCCCGGTTGATATTTTATTACAATGTAAAGATCGTAAACAATAATTTGATGAACTACCTGGTATTTGTATGCATATAAGTGTATATGACTGTCAAAACTCTGAATAAGCAAAACTTTAACACTAAATCAGCAGAGCTATTTCGATCTCTAACTCTTAATAAACTAGGCGACAGCATTTAACACTGTTGCATATAATGTAGTTATCCTTTCCCTAACGCCAATGCAAACATAAAAGGTGGTCTTATCTCAATTCTTAGTTCAGACTACAAAATGGACTTAAATAAAAATTAACTTCGTCTGCATTATGGCACAGAATACATTTAGAAGATAGGATAATTCCTTTTTATCAAATATTTCACAGACGCCAACTTTCACACTGATAATGCGACTGAATGCCTTGTCAATCGACAAATAAACATAGATCTAATTCAAAACAGATATTTTCTGGCACTTTTCAAATTTCGCCTCTGGCTCTTTGGTGCTAATGATGGGTTGCATACACTAAAGAAACTTGACAAAAATAAATAAACAATTGTGACGTGAATATTAAGTTATTAACATAAAGATGCAAATCAAATTATTAACTTTGTCTGTTATGTGAAGATGAGTCAATTTCGATTTACATGTATATTTTGCATTTGTATTCATTCAGAGTAATCAGTCACTGAAAAGTAGAATTATTGATATGCATTGTTAAAATGAATTATGGTGAATTGAATAGGACACCTCAAACAAAAAGATGATTCAAATGTGCATTTCAAACATGTTCCCCAATGGTCTACAGAAGTTGGCTTTTAGCATGTTGTCACGCCGTTTAAGGTTTACGAACTGAGAATGAAAGGCAGAGCCAGAGGCGAAATTTGAAAAGTGCCAGTAATTCCTAAACTGTGTTACATTTCCATTTTAAATACAAACATAAGCATTTTGTATGGTTTAGAATTTTGAATGCATGCATACTTATGGAAATATTTGACAAAAATGTTCAAAATTACCTCCCTTGCATATGAATATAGAGTAAAATTATATTTGTAAATTAGTTTCTTCTTGAGGCGTAATCTTGAAATCCGGCATGGTGAATCAGCTTATGTGAAGTGTATTTACATGTGTGTGTAATTTGATGCTTTTCGTAGGGCTAGAAATTGGTGTTTTCATTCTCAGTTCGTAAACCTTAAAGACTTTATATGACAGAATACAAGATTAATACAATAAATCGATAATCATGCAACGATTTAAAACTGTATATATGTAAAATAATTATATTCAGGGATGCGATTGTGATTACAAAATGACGTGTGATATGAGGTTTTATATTCGTCGTAATCTAAAGCTATGGTTATACATAGCCAGTTTTACGATACGGGTCCACACGGAATCAAAACCGTGTCGACCCGTTTCAACCTTTATTGACCCGTATCGCCACCCGTTTAGATTCCGTGTGCGGTTTGTAAGAACGATACGGCAGCGAATATGTTTTGAATATGTTAAAAAAAATCGACACGGATTTCAATTCCGTGTGCGGCGACCCGGTTCATACCGCATCGACCCTTTTCAACCATTATCTACCCCTATCGTATACTGTATCTCATTCTTGTGCAGAATAATGACCTCATGTCTAGCGGTGCACGTGAACTGTATGGAGTCCCATACAGACTCCATTGCGCCAGCGGTACGGCGCACGCCGGTTTTGGCAGTATTGACGAGATACGTCGTCGATATATCGACGCATCGGCCGACGTGAAAGCGATCGGTGTGTGATCGATAGCTTTTGGTCACACCGGGAAAATTTTCGGCGATTCGTTTTCAAACAGACATTGTTGACTGATCGACGACTTTGCCGACGAAAGTAGTATTTTGTATGATCCTGAGGTGTCAGCCTTTCAAGTTACAATCAACCGATCAATCGGCGGCTTTCTTACGGTTGAAGATGCCGATAAAGTGTCGATGATTACTCGACTTTTAAATATCGTCGAAGTGTTTCGACTCATTTACCCTGTCAAAAATTATGTCGTTGACATCTCGCAGAGCCGAATTCGATATACTGCATAGTGTTCACTGTCGGGTCTCGTTCGACGACGTGCATACCACATGCTTACTCGCGGATACAAAGAAATGACCTACGCCTCTGTAAAGGCCTCATTTTTATGTGACTGATTGACAAACAGTTTGATTTGAATTATTCTGACAGAGATAATGCGGAATCGTCGACATTTTGACAATTTTTAGCTCGTTGCACGATCTTATATAGATGTTTTCTCGACAGGCAAGGTATCTGCCACAACACGCCGTCGCGTCACTGGCATAGCAACGTCTTAACATCAAATTGTATTTAGTGATAAAAGGGCTGTAAATACCGACAAAAAACTAGCCAGGATCAATGCTTCTCTTTTAGTTGCCGCTTGACACAAACAGGATGTACAACGTTCGAACTGCATTATGGGTAATTTCGGCTCCGCCGTGGGGAATTTTGTTGAAAATCTCCTCGACTCAGGTAAGTGTTTATCAAATATTTCCGCCAATTCACGACCGATTTTGGAAAACTAACGTGGAGTGCCCCCGCCTTAACAAAAGCAATCATCGGATGTTAATTTCACGTCTCTTCACACAGTAATAAAAAAGTTATTGAAGAACGAAATTTGGAAAACGCGTTTTCTGATGGAACCGCCGTGGAGACATTTACAATGTTTTTGAAGAAAAGGAGCTAAAATACCATTGTCCGAGTACGAAAGCATGCTGCGTGTTATCAGAACGAGCTTAACTGCGGTCTGCCTGACCATAACCCTCATAAATCTGATTGAAAACGTGAAATTTAAGCAGTTTGTAAAATTGCTCCGCCGTGGAGAGTACAATAGAAAGCTCCGCCGTGGAGTAAAAATATGTAAAAAGACATGCATTGTGCTTTGCCGCCGATAGGAAACGGATCAAACCATACAAATGCATCTTTGTTTATCACATATTTATTATCTTACTTAGATCATGCCTATGTACGTAGTAAGACCGTAAAATGTACACTTGACGTGACACAGTTAACGTCCAATTGTTTTAATGCTTTACTCGGAGGGTACTAGTACTCTTAAAACCTTAGTTTTATGTTTTTTCAAGACCTGTCAATTGAATTTTCTCCGAGACACATAAAGCATCACATTCATACCAGAAAACTATCTGAGGAAATTATTGTGAATGTTTTTTTTATTGAATTAATCATTAAAATTATTTTAATTGTGCATATTTTTCAGTATAAATTTGCGAAAAGAGTAAAATTGAATTCGAAAAATAAGTATATTGGAGTTTTTGTCAAGATACCATATTATCACAAAACATGCTACATGTTTCCTCTTATTTGATCTAAATTACACAGAAATTAAAAACCGATAACAATGTCATTCAATACATATTATTGAAGGTGATATTTTGGTCCAAAGCTTGTTTTCAGTAAAATTTGATTGTGCTCCGTAACACAGTTTTTTATTCAGTAAAATTAAAAGTAGCATACAGTGCAAACATAAAGCAATATTAATGCCCAAAATCTCATTGATGAAAAATATAGATTAAATATAAAATTTAATATTACTTTTATTTACAAAATTACAAATATGGAAGCCAAAATAGGTATACATGTACACATTGCCAGTTTTCTTTACTATTTGGTCACATTGCCTATGCACCGTCATTAGTGACACTATGGCATGCAATAAAGGTGAAGCCAAATATCATAAAATAGAAAAGACGTCTAGAACTCGTACAGTAAAGCACCTTAAGTTGCCCTTCCAAGTTTTAACCAATGTAATGTTTTTGCTCCAAGAGCCACTAATAAGTTTACATGATGTGGAAGGCCTCCAATGATTCAGTAAAAGATTGTTACAGCTTTATATTCTTTTCAATTACACAGTTAGAAATGTACTTTTTTGTTTGAAATCGTTTCCCTATTGGGATAAAACAGTGCAATTATTTCTGCAAATTATTTCTCTAACCATAGCTTAAGATAAGTTTGGACTCGGGGGTTACTTTTTATCCGCCCAATGATTTTTTTTATTTGTACATATGTTGTAAAGTAACATTTCCTGAACTAATATAAAAAAAAATCAGGGTAAGTTTCCTGACTCGTTTTCGTGTCAGAGTTATCTGCCCTTGAACAGTAATGACCATTTTCGCAAAACCATCCTTATGTTTTAAAGTCATATAACAAGTTATTCTGTGTGAATAATTTCAAATGTTATATCAATTTAGAGACTTACATTATTATGTACAAATGTGATGAAATGATTGAAAGAAATATTTCAATATTATTTTTCAATTTGCCAAATAATTACCCAATGAATATTTTTTTTTGTTTTTGGATATTTTAAAGATAATACCAAGAGCTATTTTTACACAAAAAATTAGCACACCTTTCCACGCAAATAAAAAGATATTTGAATTTACCCCATCCACCCTGTTTTAGCCTAATTATGACAAAAATATCTATATTTTCAAAAAAATACTAAAATTTTCTAGCATATCTTTACATTAAGAACAATAAAATACCTCATTTGACATTCACCATCACAAAAAGGGGGAATGTTTCGATTTAAAAATTTGATGAAAATTGTAGCATGGGCATTTGGTTCCGCAGAATATACACAAAATTTGCTAGTCACATGGTCACTCTCCAAACTTACCTTAACCAGTATTGGACATTTTATACATATTTCCATGGTGTCATATGGTTAACATGTGGTTTAGCCATCAATAGCCCTTGATAGTTACATGGAAGCTGGATTGTCTATTTCTGAAGCTTTACAGCAATATATTTTAAAACTTTTATATGATAATCAAATCCCATCAAAGAAATCGGTGCTTTTTCTAATTTGCTTTTTCATGTTTCAAAAGATCTTTTTAAAAAAATCGTGCTGTTAGCTTTCATGAATCATGGCTGACTAGAATAATTCAAAGGGATTTTTATATAAAATTTCCTCTCATTTTTGTAAAAAAGGTACATCTGGGACAAGACCTAATGTGACCCTGGATGAAAATATTGTACCCAACTTTGAAGTCGTTGATCGAGACATTTTCAGGTATATGGCATCCGGAAGTCAGTCATATTTGAACTTTTGGCAGCAAGGGCGGGTCAAGGATGGCAACACAGATAGATAGAATGACCAATTCAAATTCAGCAAATTATTATAGGACTAAACGTTTCGGTTCTGGTCATCATGGGCAGTTCGTCCTACATGTTAATGCCTTTACCATTTACCATCACAATCCTATTCCACAAGAAGTTTCATATATCTTGGGACCTTTTCATTACGTCTAGAGGAGAAAAATTAGTTAACTGTGTCTGAAGCACAAAAACCGTTGGAAATCATTGTAGGAAAAGAAGAATGTGCTTTTTATTACGAGACCAAAGAAATTCACAATATGCCAACTGTATTGCAGTGTAACAACTTGCCCAAACCATATGTAACAATTTGCCACATTCGCGTTTTTTAACTTTCAGATAATCACATGGGTAAACAGAGTGGCATTTGTAGAAAAAATCGATTTCAAAGAGACATATATTTATTTTTTCTGTGAAAACACATTTATAATGTAGGATGAGCTAACCGGGTGAACGGAGTCAAATGGAAATTTCAAAGAAAATTTACTTTCATAAGATTTTTTTTCAGATTTTCAATTATAATTTGCATTTTTATCTAAATCTCCAAGATTGGCTTTTGAGAAGTTTGTATAAAAGAAAAATAAAAGAAAAAAGATACCATATCATGAAAGTTAGAACATTGTGCGTGAGGTCATTGTCGTGCAGCTGTAGGTGTAACAACTTGCTCCGTGTAACAGATAGACCCGGTCTCCCGTACTTACATATTCATACATGAAAACATGGAAATCGGTATAGGATTCATAGAGTTGTTGCCCTAGAAGACTGGATTGCATTTTTTAGACACCATGTATAATTTTTACGGTCTTACTACGTACGTAGGCATCATGTAAGTAATATAATACATACATGTAGGTGATATCGAGGGCTTGGTGCAAAACTATTGTAACTACATTTTGTAAAATTTTACAGGAGAGCGAAAAAACCTATTGACTTTCTCATACTTAAAGAAGAAAAATGTTTTTAAAATTCTAAATTGCTTTTTAGATATACAGAATTGAAACCTGATATTAGAACACATGATGTATTCATTCCTAAAGATTCAGAATATACAAAAAAGTGAATTTCTGAAAAATATGTAGTTACAATAGTTTTGCCCTGAGCCCTCGATATACAAAAATGCAGTTGTATGGTTCGATCCGTTTCATATCGGTGACAAAGCACATGCAGGTCTCTTAACATGTTTTTACTCCACGGCGGAGCTTTTTTATTGCACTCTCCACGGCGGAGCAATTTTGCAAACTGCTTAAATTTCACGTTTTCTATCAAATTTCTGAGGGTTATGGTCAGGCAGACCGCAGTTAGGCTCGTTCTGATAACACACAGCATGCTTTCGAACTCGGACAATGGTATTCTAGCTCCTTTTCTTCAAAAACAATGTTAATTTCTCGACGGCGGTGCTATCAGAAAACGCGTTTTCCAAATTTCGTTCTTCAATAACTTTTTTATTACTGTGTGAAGGGACGTGAAATTAACATCCGATGATTGCTTTCGTTAAGGCGGGGGCACTCCACGTTAGTTTTTCAAAATCGGTCGAGAATTGGCGGAAATATTTGATAAACACTTACCTGAGTCGAGGAGATTTTCAACAAAATTCTCCACGGCGGAGCCGAAATTACCCATAATGCAGTTCGAACGTTGTACACCCTGACAAATATCCCTCGGACAAAATAACATCGACAGTGGTCTACTATTCATGGCAAACAAAAAAAGGGAATAAGATAACTTATAATAATGATGATGATAATAATAATAATAATAATAATAATAATAATAATAATAATAATAATAATAATAATAATAATAATAATAATAATAATAATAATAATAATAATTATAATAATAACAACAACAACAACAACAACAACAACAAAGGCAATACTACGCACGAAAAGGGTAGGTACGGCCTTCGTTTCTAGCTGAAAGGGGTCCGTGCCGGTCAATACTGTGAGACACGGGTCGACACGGGCGGCGATACGGCTTTGAAATTCGTTTAGGTTTTTGAACAAGACCAAAAACTTTATGAAACCGTATCATCGCCACGGAATTCACACGGAATTGATATGGGTTAGGATACAGGTCAATAAGGGTTGAAACGGGTCGACACGGTTTTTAATTCCGTGTGGACCCGTGTCGAAAACCGGCTATGTGTGACTGCGATTTTTATGATTTTGCCAGCACGTTGATTTCAATTTCCGTGCACGGAAGTGTCATATTCTGTGTCGACCCGTGTCGACTCGTGTACCTAATCCGTACCGACCCTTATTGACCCGCAGCTGTATATATCCACAATATTCAATCATACCCGTGTCGACCCGTATCGACCATTACCAACTCGTAACTGGCTTTCTGAAATCCGTATTGAAAAAAAACTTATCTTACCGTATCAACCCGTCGAGTATGCAAATCACCCCCGAATTCCGTAGCAAAACTGTGTACGGTTTATGAGAGCTAAAACAGATTCGTCACCCGGCTAAGCTGAAATATCGCACAGAAAAATTGAAGGTCATATTTTTTATTATGTTCAGTTAGTTTAACAAAAAATTACGCCGACAATAAATAAGTATGTATCTTTAAAACTCTAGTAGCTATAAGAAAGCTTCGAAATAGAAGATAAAGATTTGGAAACACCAAAAGTCTGCATTACTATTTTCTCGGTTTTTTTTTTTTCACAAAAAGCTAATACAGGTCTGCAGCTTGTTTTCAGCTGCAGTTACGAGGTTTTTATTGAAAAGCAGTGATTTGTATGACTTCGCAAATATTGTTTTAGATAGACATTGGCTGACTAAGATTTATCTCTACTCATTAATGATTCTCAATGATGAATCCATGTTGACAATATCATATTTTGACAGTCATATTTTCAACTTTATCAATTACTGTCACACATTTGTTTAAAGTCTTGTATAAATTAGAATTAAACAGGATTTCGTTCGGTGCTTTCCCAAAATATTTTCTGGTTTTGAAGCATAGAATAAAATACATTTCTTTATTTTTTTCCGATGATTCCATAATAAGATATTAACACAAATACAATTTAGTTACATCGATTTGACGTCATTTTTGGATTTTGATCAGAATAAAAAGTTGTCTTGTTGTTTGGTCCATGGCGCTGAGCTAAAAGCACAGGGCGCGGGTCTATCTTACTAGATTTGAAACATATTGTATAATTATTACGAATGATTGACATCTATTGTCTTTTTTTTTTACAATTTTGAATGTTCATGTAATGTTACTAAATTCTGAAGACAAGACTCGCGTTAGTTAACTATTTAGATTTAGGGACATAACATTCCAATTTCATTTTATTAAAATATGTCTTGATGCAAAGATTGATTATTATAATGCGCAGAAATGCTTTCAGCTTTTTTGAAAATGTTATTTATCAGCAAAAATACGCCTTTAAAGTTGAGATAGAAATGACAAATTCTATATAAGTCTGACCTGTTGTCCAGAACAATTTTGTTAATTTTAGCACAAAAATATATATTTCTCGTAAACGGTTCAATATTTTGGTTTGAAATTTTCAGAATTTTCAGAAGAAAATTCGCTCTTTCAGATAGAAATAAAAGTACAATTTATGGGAAAAAATGTTGAATGCCACTTTAAACGAGACTGTTCCGACATTGACTAAGCAGCCAGTCTACAATATTTCCAGTCTATTTTTTGTTTATCTTCGGACTGACTAATTTGACGCATCACTTTATCCATTTTTGGATAAAAATCACTACGCGGTGCGCATAACTCTGAGATCTTGTCGCCAAAAAGTAGCAAGCAGAAAATTGCAACTAGATCTACAACTATATTCGCAACAAAATAAAGTTTGATTTTCGTCTCAATTTCATTTAATAAAATAATTAATTCAAATCAGATTATTCATTTTACTCTATGCAAGCATATGAAGCAAATATGCCGCGTGACAGGAAGTACCACGTGTATGCATTTTACGGGCGCTGACTAGACTGGTACCCATTCGTGTAAATAACTGAATTTACGACTGGGAACAGGTACTGCATTCTGTCCTTTGATTGGTCAATCGATATAATCGATAGACCAATGAAACGGCTCGGTGTATGGAAAGCGTCACCTGTCCAGGCCGTCTGAGTGACCGTCAGATATTAGCTATTACCGTACTTAAATCCGTAGTAGATTTCAGGTACGGGAACCAGACTAGGCGCTGGCATCTTGAAAGTAGTTAACCCAGAATGCCCACCAGAGATAGATGGTAATCGACACCTGGCTACATCTATTGGTAGATATTGCTGTTCCGAAGGATACGGATTTGCAGACGACAAAAATAATGACAAACAGTGTAGAAAAGCTCCTTTCTATGGTATATAATTCCTTGTAAAAACATGCTGATTATCAGCATTTAATTCTTTTCCTTAAGGTAAGGCTCTCTCCATATGATCGTTATATTTCGACTTATTCCGTGACGTTCGTAAGTCCGAGCAGACATCGAACATTTCCGATAATGTCTGATAGTAGTTCCCCGATTGCTAAAGTACCGTTATATGCAATATCGCATGTTTCCGTATCAACGGAAATAATTGAGCGTGCTCAGATTTCCAGGGAATATTCAAAAAAAAATTTTTTTGTGTGTGAAAATGTTTCTAAATTGTATATAGAGTAGGCAAAACCCCTAAACAAAAGTCAAAAATTGAAAATGTTGAGAACAATGAAAATTGCCTCCCTTTAAAATCTTCTATTCGCACCATACAGATTTCGTTTCATAATTGGTCACATATCCCACTACACAGGTCTTACCTTAACAGTTTTCTAATTCAATACCAAGGGACTAGCGTGGTCGTCAAATGGATTCTCGGGAAATGTTTTTAAAAAAATCCTTTAACCCATTACCAAACGACAAAATTCCGACTAGTCCAAATTCAAAGATGTTGCAGACGACACCTAAAAATGAATGAAAAAGTATATTTTCCAATCATATTGCATGGAAAATATTGTGGGAAATGAAGAAATTGCTTGTCACAATGTTTTCCATAGTCAGTTTCTTGTGGGGAGTCAAAAAGTGTCACTGTGTGGTAATGGGTTAAACGGACAAATGCATATAGTACAAGTTTGGCGACGATATGTAATCAGAAAATATACATGTTGAGTCACTTGTGATGGCGGAATTACCCTGGCATCATTTTCAGCGGCTTTTTTCTGCCGAGTCTGGTTTTTTCCATTGAGAAAATCCATATTGTATATTAATTATAAAACTAATACAATGATTTAATGCGCGTGATGGTGTCATTATTACTCAATGTCGTTTCTTCTTCCAATACAAAGAAATAATCACAAGTTTTTAAAATTTAATATATCAACCTGACGTTTTTTTAGTTGATCGATCGTAAATAAATGAGAATAAAATCAGTAAATGATAATTATTATGATAAAATGATCATACATACATCATCTCATGTTAATAAAAGTTATCATTTGTTTAATTACGCGAATTCATGAGTTGTCATGAGTATTGACTTTTTTCCATTTAAGTTCAACTGTATTTCAAACAATAAAATTCGTCCATTTTTATACACCGCCGGAGGCGTCATCTTCTCCGTCTGTCCGTCCGTCCATCCGTCCGCACGTCTTTCCGTACGTTTGTCCACTTTTCTTGTGAGCACAACTCCTCCTAAGTTTCTGGATGGATCTTTTTGAAACTTGGTCAATGTTATCACCTTACTGGATAGATGTGCATAAATTAAGGATTTTATTGTTCCTTGATTTTCCATGCGTTATGTCCCGTTAAAACTTAGTCTCTGGGGCTTTCATTCTTGCCTAAATATAAAAGTAGGAGAAATCTCACAAAACACATTGATCATTGTGGTTTTGTATTTTGCGGTAAATTATTATTATTGTTGAAAATATGTGTGTTGGCGGCTAGAAATGTCCACATCTAAAGACAAACAATTGATAAATAGTTACACGAGCAAAAGGATAGCAACAGGGTGTTACAGGCTTGACAAATGAAAATATCAATTCACTAAAATACATTGAATCGAGCGATCGCTACTTGTTTCATTGTAAGTGATGTGTTAATTGACCGAAAATGTTTTAAATTTTGTGGAACTATGATAAAACATAGTCATTTGTTATGTATCTGTATATTGTATATCCATCTTTATGTAGGATTGTACAAAGGTTAACGGCCATTGAGATTAATTATTTTATACTTTTAAGGTATTATTATATACTGATATGTATGTGTCACAAGTCGCTACATTCAGGGGATTGGCCGGAGAGTTCTCCATAGGGAAATTTCATAATCTTGTCTTGCAATCACTTCTTGAAATACATGTAATATATCGTTATATAGGAGAGAAGAATTCCATCGCCTTTCTTAAAAAATCTCGTATCTGCATCTTGTTTTAAACTGTCGATACGAGGTTTCCCAATAAAAAAAGCAGCTATGTTTGAATTAGTTTGCTCTGCCAACTTTCCAACACAACGCCAGCATCTACCATTTACGTTCGAAGTTTGCAAGAGCGGTACAAAAACAAGCAAACAAGTAAGCGAAATAAACTAAACAAACAAAACAGCAACAAAACAAAAAACAACCAACCAACAACAGCAACAATAAAAACCACATGCTGTTGGAGAATGCCAGGCTCCTAAATGGCAGTTCCTGACTGAATCAATTATCGTATTGGTCAAGCGAAATTTTCAAATTTTAAAATGGCCGAATATGAGCAATTATACATAACATAATTTCATTTTTTCCCGTATTTTTAACTTTCAAAATTTGAGAAGGATAAGACGATTTCACGTAATTTTCTTTTTTTTTTCAGAAATAATTATGATCTCGATCTATCACTCATATTGTCTTACATGTATTTCATCATATCAAATAGCTTTTTTATGAACCATTCGTTTTTTAAGTAATTGATAACAATACTTAAGAATGTCTATTGTACACCCGCACAATAATTTGAAATATTGAGCTTAATCACCGAGACCAATGGAGACTAGAGTACAAACTATTCAACACTTTTTAACCCTGGTCATGCTGATCCAGGAATATTCCGGTCGGTTTGCCAGACAGAATAGAACAAGACCAGCCTGCACATATGTGCAGTCTGGCCTTATTCTATACTGTCTGCTTCTCTAAATTTAACAAGACAGCAGTTAAATATTCCCTTTTAATAAATAGATAATGGTAGAACATTGCTTGAAATTTGTATTGTATTCACAGCAGTAACTTATTTCCATGTATAATAGGGATAAATCATTCCAATGTTTTGACTTCAGAATGTTACCAAATAATGAACATCTAGACTTGTCTTAATCAATAGGCATTGTAGTTAACGTCAAAGATGTTTGCATGCCGTGGACATTGGTATACACGTATTTTAGCATGGAAGCGATCGAAAGAAAATGATAAATGTATAATGTAGGTTGTACGAGGGACGGTCGGAAAGTAGTTGGACTTTTGACTAGCTCTCTAAAACCATTTAATGTTTTAACAAAATTCTTTTTACACTGTTTAAAGCAATTATCCATCTATGTCTATGCATTTTTGCCATCTTCGTAGGAGCTTTACTATTGCCACTATTAACCATGACGTAGACCCACTGTATTAGGTACTGTGTAACCACCGGTATAAGGCGCCCTGGTCTCAAATTTCTTCTAAGCAAGCATGTTCATCAGTCCTAGACACAAATAAAAGTCGTGTGGGGTAGGTCCCGGGCTATAAGAAGAGTAAAACAACTTTTGGCATGGGTAATATTTGATAATCTCCACTGTAGATGCGGTGGTATGGGAGCGTGCGTAATCGTAAAGTAGAAAACATTTTCTTTGCTAATCTGGGACGCGTTTACTTCAGCATTTATTATTTGTTTTTTTCTGAATTACTTCAGAATTGTACTTAGCAATGGCAGTTTTTACCATTTGACATGAAATGACTAACTATCAGACCTCATGAATCCACAAAAGCAACAAACATGACTACCAGCCGAATGTAAAAGCTTAATCTATTCAGAGGTGGGGAACCAGCTCGTTTCTATGACTGCTGTGACTGAGTTTTTATCCCAATTTCGGAATTATGAACCATAATTCAATCTTAAGTGATAATGTAGTTCAAAACCTTAAATTCTTCGCGATTAAAATGACTAGACTGTTCTTTTGTTTTGGTTACCCTTGTTGTTCGTCTAACAAATAGCCTATGGTACATAAAACCCCTATCACATATAAGTGGACAGAATATTGCATATATTCAACTTTCTTTGAAAATAAACTGACCACATTCTTGGCAAATGGCAGAAGATTTCACCAATATATAATGTGTTTATACAGTTGCAAATGGAGAGACAGCAGCACGAAAAGTCCAACTACTTTCCGACCGTCCCTCGTATTTACAAAGGTAAAAATACAGAATGCTACTCATAATCAGAGTCATATTTTTTTCAATAACGCGTTTCAAAGATTCTGTTGCGGTGATTTCAAAAGCATGGCTTATTTGGCAAGAGTTTAAAATCGAAGACTCATTTGAAGTAAAACATGACGACAAAAAACCATGACACATCCAACAAAAACTTTTTTTACATTGGTCGAGACAATTAAAGTCCGTGTTACGTGTTTTATTCGTTACCATAATTAATCGTCCACGATCAGTGAAAATACGCCACGCCTTTCAATTTCGACAGGTATCGACATCAAAAATGCTCATTATATACCGATACTTGTAAAGTGTACCTGTAATTGATTATGTAATGTGCATATTCATTGAATCTTTAACTTAAACATGCATAATTTCAATGCGACTTTTATTTATGAGTGTAAATATCATTCGTAGTTCATGTTTGATTTTATACATTAGTTTTTCATCTAAAAATACTATTATTTGAACATTAATTTGATGCATCTGTAACAAATGATGAACATGTAATTGTTGGAGACAAATGTAATAGCTTAGTATCTATCTTTTAAATGGAAGAATATAATATTCGAAACGTCAAATGTAGAAGACCAGAGGTTGTTTCTGAAAAATGGCATTTTTCTAAGTAGTAAGAGTATCGTATTACTTCCAGTTATGATTAAAATGTGCTTATTTGTTGTGATTACGGATTGAAATACAGATTGAAAGTATATATAAATAATGTGGAAATGATAGAAAGTTGAGCATAGCGACTTTCTGTTGGATTATGACATGTTTTCAATGATTCTGTGAAAATTAAGACGTGATGTTACCTGACGATTTTTATATGAAATGGTTGATACAAAGAAGGATAAATATAGAAGACGTCGCCTTGCAGCACAGGTCAGTAAATAATTGTCTGACTCTGGGAAAATAAAACGGCTATACATTATATTTAATCTAAAATGCTATATACATACATTTAAGAACACTACTCCAATAAGTACTGTGGATTAACGTTTATTAAACCTTAGGCGACACAATAAATAATGCATAAGTAGATTATTCATGGGGAAGCCTAACTAAGAACCGTGCTTAGAATAATCATAAGCCATAAAAGAATATGGTGAAGAACTATTATGATGTCCTAACCCGAAAAGAAGCATAAAAATGAAATTCGTGGTAAACACGAACGCGGTTCCATTTGTTTAACTTGAAAAAACATTAAATAGCTTGTGTTAAGGACAGATCCTCCAGTTGTTACTGCGCAACTTACTGCACATATCGTAAATAACGAAATAAAACTGGTTCGGTAATTGGCCTTTTTCAGCAAATGTATTTCTTACATTTAGTTAATGTTTGGTTGATAAATGACAAGACCCTTTTCGGTTATTTCAATTTTCTCTGTTTGGTCATTTAAAGTGTAATAGTACTCGGATGGTACATTTCGCTTTCTGTTACGCGTTCAAAATGTGGCGTTAGCGATAGGAAACGGAGCAACAAAAGCAAAGTGGTGTCTTTATGAGATAGTCCGCTTCAGATGGACACAAAAGATGACACGTTTTATTATCTAAAGCTGGCAATAGGGAAGAAAATGGATAAAATTAGTGAAACATTTTCGGACAGAGCTGTAAAAAGTAAACCAAATTTTACTTAAAGCTAAGAAAAACGCCTGGTTTGATATATTTTTCTTTTTTTGTTTTTGTATGTATGACCAAGCACTATGTCTATACCAAAAAAGAAAAAAATCTTACCGCTGGAAAAAAAAATATTATCAGAAACGTTGCGAAAAAAGAGCAATTTCAGTTACTTTTGAAAAAAATGTTTTACTAAAAATTTCAAAATCATCACTAAATTTTCCCAAATTGATACTCATTTAGACAGAATAAAACATTTTGAACACAATAAAGACTTATTTATGTAATCATAGTCATTTCGAACACCTTTTTTGTGGGTATTTAAGTGACACATCATTTTTGCAATTTTAAACAAGAGTAGTCTCCCTTGAAATTCAATAACTTTTTAATTCGCTTGGTGACCTATAGTTTTAAGTCATTTTTTTACTTCTCAAATATCAGTACAGAAAAAATAAAAAATCTTACCGTGGGAAATAAATGGAGGATCTGTCCTTAATTGACCAGTTCTATCAACTAGAATACAAATCAGTAAAAAGTAGATAGACAACTTTAACATACAAGTAATAATGTGTTGTTTCAACATGGATGTTATTAAAGATAGGATTTGTGTAAAATATGGCACAGATAGTATTGAGACAAAAGGAGAAACTGTTGGTTATCAGCAGTTTCTTCTTTTGCCTCAATATTTTCTCAAGCCTTTTCTATGAAGGACGTCAAAACCAGAGGCGCGTTCTATAGAGCGAGATTTTTTAAGATTTCTTAAGATGTTTTAGATAAAGCGTTTTTAAGAACCAGATACTGACAGATCGAGGGTTCCAAATGTTCCATACTTCATACAAATGACGTCATGAAGACGTCATTTGTATAAAGTATTGAGCTTTTACCATGGTTCCGTGGAGCATTCTGATCAACTCGGTCAATTCTCTCTTATATTGTTTCTACAGAGTTAACAGAGGGGTTCCGCACAAAGTATAATTATGGTAATGGCGCCTCCCATTGGTAGTTTTAAAAATCTTGCTCTAAAGAACGCTTTATGCTAAATATCTAAAGAAATCTCAAGATACCTCAAGAAATCTCGCTCTATAGAACGCGCCTCAGGTCTTGTTTGGGAAAGGGTTAAAAACAAAAAAAGCTAAAACCACGAAATTTAGAAAATATTATCTATAGTTTTTGGACATCATTCTATCTTTATTAGCAAGTTATAGTGAAATCAAAATGTTGTAAACGCGGCTTATTCACTCTGCATTTAGTCCATTTTGGTCATCGACAGAGAAAACAAATTGTGGCAACACATAATTACATTCGAATACATCATATTTCTCATTAGCCCAGTAATACATTATGGACCGATATTTTATTGTCATTCATTCACTTGGACATGTAGACGGCTAATAACCCTTGTCTAAACGAGGATTTTCATACAGACTAAATTTTCAAGAGGTGAATGAGTCAGAATATGGAAAAGGAATGCTTATGGCATTTGGGGGCAATATAGAATCAGACCAGTCCATGCCTTAGTGAAGTACGATAAGGATTCATGCTGATGTTTTTACATTTGTGACAGTTCCTTTTTTTCATTTATCTATTATCATTTGTCCAAATATCTGTATAAATACAGTCGACACTCGCTGTGTCGAAGTCGGAGGGGCCGTCAAAATACCTCGACATATCCGGAGTTCGACCTATCCGATTTTGTTTGGCTTCGATAAAGTTGATATTTGACTGTTTTTTATACTAATCAAGTACGATTATAATTGAAATATAGTAGGAAAAGGAATGAAATTGCTCGTTTCTATCCTTTTCCTACTATGTTCCAATAGCTATATTGAGTTCGAAATTATTTTGTTTGAAAAAATTATGTCCATTGATGAAGACGCGGCTATATTTAAACTTCGACTTAAGCGAAAATTCGACTTATCCGATGTCGACATAACGAGTGTCGACTGTACACCAAAAGTAGAGACTGGTGGTTTGATGAAATCTTTGTCAGATGTTGACCAAATTTAAGTTCAGAGACAAAATAAAGGGCATTAGAAATTGCTAAATAAGAAACAATGGAGAGATTTTGCAATAGAAAACGATGAACGAAAGGAACATCAGTCACAATATTCGTTATAAATAAATTTGTAAAGATTAGATCACAATAACACAAAACACGACGCGGAAACTACAGAAACAAAATCATTTGGTATAAAGGCCGCACGATAATTTGATCATTTGTTTATTTACATTGACCTGTCCATTGATATTGAAAACAGTCCACAGATTTCGAGCAAAATGAAAAAATAAAAACAACTTGGTGCAACAAAAAAAGAAATAGAAATGAAAAACAAAAATAAAATCAGAGGCGATTGTACCAAAAGACAATTTTAGATTTTTAAAAGTCTTCGACCGTTACCGTTTGACCGGTCACTTTGACTTTAAAATAGATGTGACAAAAAGTATTTATATACCTAATCAAGATTAAATCAATCAACCACATCGGATAATTTACCTGGATTCCCGTACTTGACATCGACTCACCCGGGTCAGTGTAAAAATTGTCGTTTTTCAGTTTATACCTGGGCCTGTTTCATCAAAATATATATTTTCATCAAAATATTTAAGACGTATTTTTGACTTACCGACGACTTAAAAACGCTTATAACAACAATCGCATTACATAGCTTTCAGTTGATTGGCGATACGTTATTCTTCATCTAAATGTGTCGTAAGACATCGGTAAGTCAAAAATACGTCTTAAATGGTTTGATGAAACTGGCCCCAGGGTATGCACAGAAAATCTTCTGGAGGAACGGCCATTTATCTGTCTGTTCTAATTCTGAAGGCACCAAAGTCGGTAGCGTTTTCACGGGATTATTGTTGTGACTTGACCCAACATGGGCTGTCATTAAATGATTCAACTTTATTCATTCCCAAAAATGAAGATGCACACTCACCAATTTTTGGTGTGATTAACTTATAAAGGTAACTACATTGTATACATAATTAAAATATGGTCCTTTATTTTTCTGTAACAGGAATTTGGACATGGGAATGGCATTGGATCCTAAAGACTCGTTCATCGACAAAATTAAGAGAAAACAGTTTGCCTACTCATTACTGTAAAACCTTGGGTTGACGCACCACCTTGACATTTGTCTTTTGTACCTTTCTAAATACTACTTAATCAGACGTTTACGACGAATATTACAAGTCATAAAACTTTAAAAATTCAGAATTGAAGCCAGATTTGAATAAAGACTCTGCATTTTAAAAGAAGTCATTTTCCTCCATTAACTTCAATTAGATGTTGCATCATACTTTCATAAATACTTCTATCGCATTGGCGTTTAGATTAGAAATAGCATCAGGCCGCATGTACGTGCTGTGCTGTATGAAATTATTACGCTGTACGCATAAAGTATCATTATCAACATCCGTTTTGTTGTCTGCAGTACTTAGTTTTTTTTTTCAATTTGGATCAGGGTAAGTGTTTGCTGTTTTGGAGTAAAGGGTAACTCATTATGACAAGGGTTAACAGAATTAACCCATTACCGAGCAGCAAAATTTTAGACTGGTCCAAATTCAAAGATGTTGCAGACGACAATTTCAAATGAATGAAATTTAACAATTTTTTGGTCTTTTTACGTAGAAAACATTGTGGGAAATGAAGGAATTGCTTGTCACAAGCAATTTCTTCATTTTCCACAAGGTTTTCGTAATTCATTTTTCCAAAGTCATTATGTAAAAGGGTGTCAAAAGGCGTCATTGTGTGGGAATGGGTTAAGAGTAATTCTAGCACATTCGTGTCATTTTCGTTGAGAAGAGGAGGTTCTAGCCTCGCCACCCTCTTGCAACAAATAGAAGAGCACACGAACGATTCTAACAGAACTATAAACTTAAATGATGTGAAAAGACAAACCACAAATGCAAATTTTAACATTCAAACACGGATAATGTAACTGCTTGTACAATTATGGTGGTTAACCCCATACTCGGAATCATGCAGTTGACCTTTATTTTGATGCTATGTAATGTTAAACGTTCCTAATTTGACAAACAGACTTGTAAATAAATGTGTATAAAACTTTATGTAATTCGATTTCCTCCTCCTTCCAAAATTTGAGGAACACATATCGAAATTTTTGACACGTTTTGGGTTGTTGGATGAACAAATAATGCAAATATTAATATTTTAACATAGATAATGCAACTACTTATGAAATATAATTCATGGTGGTAAACCATATAATATTGGACTTGTACTGTGGACCTTTACTTAAATTATGTCTGATGTCAAAGATGTCCGAATTGGAATTCGGATAAATCATGTGTACCCAATGCAATGGATACAGGAACTATAACAAGTAATATGTACCTTTTTAGAAGAATTGGTCCTTTGCTTCTATATTACAAAGAAAGGCAATGTCTACATTACATAGCCTTTGATTATCACAAATACAATTTTCGTGAAATGATAGAAATAGAAACTCTTTTCGGCTTTGTGATCATAATGCATTCTGCAGAACAGTTGATGAATCGTATTAAATCATAGGACAATAATCTGTATTCGTCGTAATTGAAACATTTTTTATGACGGTTTAACTCAGAAATACGAAGAAAACAATGCTCTTTATAAACAAGAAGAATGTATTTTGTTGTGTTTCAATCAATTTTCTAGTAGATCTGATTTTCCATTGAATTGAGTTTGAAAAGGGAGAAAGATATAATTTTTGACAAAGTGTAAATGTCATGCAGTGTCATGTTATTACACACTTATAATGATTATGTGCATCCACTAACACATTACCACACAATGACTCTTTTTGACTCTTCACAAGATAATGACATGGGAAAACATTGTGGAAAATGAAGAAATTGCTTGTGACAAGCAATTTCTTCATTTCCCACAATGTTTTCTACCCCAAAAGACCAAAACATTTTAAATCTCATGCACTTAATGTTGTCGTCTGCATATTCCTTGAATTTGAACTAGTCCAAATTTTCTGTTGTTTGGTAATGGGTTTAAATACGAATGCACTGTAGAGTACGTGGTCCTGCAGCAATTACTCGCATAAATTCAAATTCAAGACAAATTCTAACAACTTAGACGAGGCAATTCTCTATTTAACAATAGACACTAATGTACATGTATCCGTCATTCATCTAACCCAACAAGGTCTAGAAGAAATCCTTTATTTATGGCCCATATATGGTTTTTGCGATGTCCACATCAAATTCTGAAAGAGATCCGTTTTGTTATTTAATAGCTTCTTCAATATATGTAAATACTGTCAGAGAGTAGTATTGCAAAGACAGATCTGGCACTGCGCTCATCTCAATTGCATTGAGGGCTTTTTTCCAGATCCCGGTTCATATTATTATCATTTTGTGAAACGACTCTCTTTCTAGAAGACAACGTATTTTGTGATCGTGGCAATTTGACCATTGATCTCCTAATTTATATTTTTGGTCTATAGTTACTTCAACCGGAAAACGAGTGTCATACAAATGGGCTAGGATCTGGAAAATGGTCTTTAATAGCATTTTAGGTATTAAGGTTTTCAGCTTGTGGTTCTAATTTAAAGTCACTTCTGCTAACAAAGCAGCTATTTGAGACAAATATGAATATGGATCTGATAGTGCATTTGCTGATCTGCATCCATGTTTGTCTCATATGCCATAAGGGATCTTTTTCCAGAATCTGGCTGATATGTTTTTGAAAAGTTTTGTATTATCCATCAGTCTATCAAATAACGACTGTTCGAAGTCGTAAATTTTGCCATTTAGGATTTTGACATTTACCACTTTGCATTCATTTCAGAAGATAATAACGCCATATTTTAATTTCGCAATGAACAAATACTCACCAGGTAGCATACTATAAGATCAGACTGCACGTATGTGCAGGCTGATCTTATTCTATGCTACCTGCTTAGCGGCTAGTATATTTCTGGAAAAGAATGACAATGGCGAAGTCGTAAATTTTGCCATTTATGATTTTGACACTTATTATGTATTCATTAAGGATAACTCCTCATTCTCATTCAGCTATGGACAAAACCTAATCAGTTAGCTTACAATAAGGTCAGAATGCACGTATGTTCAGATGATCTTGTTTTATGCTACTTACTAAGCGACAAGAATATTTCTTGAAAAGAATGATGAGGGTGAAGTCGTAAATTTTGCCATTTATGATTTTGACATTTATTATGCATTCATTAAGGAAAACGCCTTATTCTAATTTAGTCGTTTAAACCGGAAGTATTAGGAATAAGAAATATATTTGAATTATAGACTAGCGCCTTTTCCCTTTACCAATACGAAAATGTCTCGGAAAACAACCAGAAAAGAGGAGAGAATGTAGATCAACAACATATTCACGCTTTCTTTAAAAATCTGTGCTGAAAGGTATCAGACCAAATACTCTTTGTTTGAGAAATGGCTTGGGACATGCACCTTATTTTCCTTTTGTAACAGGTTTCTATAATTGAGTAATGTTTACAATCTAGAAGATCACTTGCATCTCAATGACTGAGATTTTTTCGGAAAGTTAAAAAAGTGCCACTTTAAATCAAAGGAAAACTTTTTGCGAGTGACTGTTTATGCCTACCTATGGTCATGAATCAAATGTGAATGCGACAGCAATATTTGTGTCCCTTGAAAGTACTTACATGTATAAATTGAGCCTATAAAACTGAGAAACATGTATAACTGAATTAAAAAGCTACACTATCCTTTTAAAAAGACATTAAGATGTTACTAAAATTCTTGATAGATTGATACATGACCCCAATTGTGAGAATGAATTGTTTTAAATATGTTAACGACTAGGCCATACATATAAATGACCTTGTCGAATGGTTAGGGCATAAAATTTTACCGGACAGGAATTCTTGCATTAAAACACGTAAACACAACAATGTATAATTACATTTTGTATTTGGTATTCTGAATCAGTGGAACATAATGTATTAAACTTTTCTTAGAAGACCAAATGATTGAATTTAGAGGTTGTCAGACGACAAAATTACCTCTGGTTAACCCTTTCCCAAACGACAAAAATTTAGGATGGTCCAATTTGAAAGCTGATGCAGACGATGATAAAGACATAATATGTGTAAAACATGGTACAGAAAATATTGAGACAAAAGGAGAAACTGCTGGTTATCAGCAGTTTCTTCTTTTGTTTCAATGTTTTCCCTAGCCAGTTCTATCAGGGACGTCAAAAGTAGGTCTTGTTCGGGAAATGGTTAATTCTGCAGCAGAATGATCTCTTTTGTTTTAAATTTTTGAAAAGATGCTCATTACTACCAATCTTACATTTTTCATTCCGAACGTGGCATAAGATTTAACCCATTACCACACAATGACTGTTTTTGACTCTCTACAATGTAATGGCTTTGAAAAACATTGCGGAAAATAAAGAAATTGCTTGTGTCAAGCATTTTTTTTCATTTCTCACTTTGTCCTCTACACAGAAAGACCAAAAATTGAAAAATATCATTCACTTATAATTATTGTAGTCTGCGGCATCTTTGAATTTGGACCAGTCTATTTTTACCATCTGGTTATGTGTTATGCAAGACGAAAACTAAATTGATTTTTTTGTATTTTCAGCCCTCAGTCAACACTAACACCTCCTACAACGACTTTGATGGGACGGGTAGTTCCGCTTCCGGTAGCCTGTTCGTACCGCGACCCAAAAATGTCCGATCAACTCCAAATCTACACAACATGTCCGCCACGCTTGAAAGCAATCAGCGCCGGAAGGGGAAACGACCACGTGGAGAATCTCCGCACGGGACACACACTTCCGGTTACTGCTCTAACAACACCTACAGTGAAATGTCGGACTTTACAAACTACAACAAAACAAATGATCAAAGGAAATTCAAAACTCTCCCGCCACCGAATAAACAAGATGGCGGCATCGATAATGAAGGGTATTCATCCCGGCGGTCGAAGGAGGACCATTATCGAAGGCGGGGCTCCAGCACGTTAGATGACAGGTCGCCACGCACGCCCCGCCCACTTTACACGCGATCAATCAGCGCCAACGAGAGTGATATCTCGATGTCCAGTAAGGACCGATCCAGTAAAAGTACCGAAAAGGAAAAACGTGGGTCGTCAAATAGTCTGGATTCCAGGCATCATTCCACTTTAGACACTAAATCACACAAAGTGCCCTCTATCGGCAATGTTTCAGTGACAGTTACGAACAATATACAGTATGATCCGAACGATCCATTTTCCTTCATACAGCCGATCGACCTTCCCTTCCATAAGAAGGTCAGAAAGTGCATGGGACCCATAGTGGCTGTTATACTACTGCTTATATTAGCTGCTGCTCTAGGAGCGGCCATTTACTTTGCTTCAGAGCTAAAAGGTAGGTGTGAATGACTATCTTTCTATCATTATCGTATTGCGTTTTAATACGGCTACCAGCTTATATAGAATTATGTATGACACAAAGCATGTGCATGCTGGGCTTGTCTATAGTGCCAACCCAAGCGGTTTAAGTACTTTTGGATTAGTATGAAAACGGTTAGCCATTGCCAAGCTGATTTAAGGTGTCCTCAAAGAAGGATGTCTTTGTCTTTGTGCAAACTGATTTAGTAACGATTCGATCAATCAATTAAGGGGAATTTGCAGCGTATAATAAACTTCATAGCCTAAAAAGTACACGATCAAAGCATCTGAGTTTCTTTCTTAAAAGATATATCTAATGAAATAAATGATATCTGACACACATACGATCGTCTAGGTATTTAGTATGCAGTTGTAATCGATTTGACAGAAACATCGATACATCAACTTGATGGTTTGATCTTTTTTCACTGCTGTAATATATACTTGAATAAAACAATCGTTTATCCTTTCCCAAACAAGATCTGGTTTGGGCGTCCACAGAAAAGTTTTGTGAAAACATTTAGACTAAAGTTCAGCAGCATTTCTCCTATTGTCTCCAAATTTTCTATTCTAAAATTTACACATATTTCAATAATCAAGTTTTCTTAACTTTTGTTGTCGTATGCAGGAGCTTTCAGTCTGAACTAATCTTAACCTTTTGCCGTTCGGGAAAGGGTTGGACTTGGGCGTGTTTTTGACGTATTGTGTGCAAGCAGAATCAGAGATGACATGATGTTTATTTGTTTGTGCACAAAAAAAGCTTCCAACATGTTCAGATGGGTCGATTTCAATTGGAAATTTGATTGTTTACAAGAATCCTTTGCCAGAACACATACAATGATACATGGCAATAACTGAATTTCAATGAGCAGTGTAACACATTTAAGTTTGCAGCCTCTTTTTTTCAAATTATGTCGCTTTTGAACATTTGTGGTATTCTTTATAAAATCACAGGAGTAACTGTTTCTAAAATCACTGGAGTGAAGAATTCTACTTCATCTAGTTTGCTTTGCAATGAAATACAATGTCATGTATTCTATGAAAGGTCTTTTTCAAAGTGATTCTCTCTTTTTTTAACACGTATTCAAGGCTTGAAAATTATATTTGACCAATGCACCGTTTCCATCTCTATTAAAGGTTTCCGCAATTTTGATAAAGGTCTCGACTTTTAGCCTAATTTGCCGAAAAAAGAATAGACATCGATCATCTGTGATCGATTGTTAGATTTACTGACACACATTTAACATAATGGACAGTAAGGAATTCGTGTAAGTGAGAAATGTAAATATCATACCGTATTATTGTTCTACCACCCCCTCTTCAAAAAATAGAAATAAAATAAAATAAAAGATAAAATAGTAATAATAAAAAAGCCAGACCAAAATAATTTGATAAACCACTAAAATATGACTTCGAATTTCAACTGGACCAACGACTTTTCCCAAAATATTTCGTTAAATTACATTGGTGGCCCCGTGATTTGACACTAAGGTATGCACGAATCACAATGTGGAATGAACAGATACTTAGTTAAGTTACCAGTCACTGCAATATACGAGGATTGATTGATAAGTAGTGCGCCTCACATAGAAAGGTTTGAATTGTAACTGTCAAGCAGTTTTATTTTTCAACATAATCCCCTTCCTTGTCTATACATTTTTGTCAGCGATGCTTTAAGGCCTCAATGCCACATTTGTAGAACTCCTTCTCCTGATCAGAAAGGCCTCCACTGCATGTATGACGTCATCATTTGACTGAAAGTGAGTACCTGCAATAGCTCTTTTCAACTGTAGAACAGGTGAAAGTCTGATGGAGCAAGATTAGGTAAATAAGGCGGGTGTTCTACTAGTTCAATCCCACAGCCATTGATGGCAGCCATGGTAATGGCAGATTTGTGAACAGGGGCAGTGTCCTGGTGGAACAGTACACCTTTGTTGAGTTTTCCACGGCGTTTGAGCTTGATAGTTTCTCTCAGTTGCCTTAAAAGTGATGCATAATACTGTCCATTAATTTTTTGGCTCTTTATTCATGGACTTTAGTGACCATTTCTGGTGTTACAACAGTGACAGGCCTTCCAAGGCGGATGTCGTCCTCAAGACTCTGCCTACCACGCTTGAACTCCCCTAACTATCTCTTTACTGTATCATACGAAAGGGCATCATCCCCTAGTGTTGAAACTATATCTGCATGGATGGCCTTCCAAGTTAGACCTTTTTTATACAGATATTGAATCACTGCTCTTTCAGCAACCTTGTCCATTTTGCAAAAGCCACTCGCCCGGTTTACTTTAGAGTGCTACCTCTTCATCGTGTTAATTACTATGTAATCATCTTAATGTTTTACCCTCATAAAATAAAGTAATTATTATTATTATTATTATTATTATTATTATTATTATTATTATTATTATTATTATTATTATTATTATTATTATTATTATTATTATTATAACATAAACAGACCAAATGACACCAGTTTTCGGCTGCTTATCTTTATATAGCCAGAGAATACATGCGCTGAAAATGGACATACTTGCTTGACCCATTCTATGAGAGGCTCACTACTTACCAATCAACCCTCGTATAATGCTTTCTTACATTGACCTTTAAACTCTTTCACTACCAATGTCGTCGCATGGCGGCATACAAGTAAGTGTTGATAGGCGACTTCAAAACAATAGTCAACTAGGTCATTCAAGGTCAAGGTCACCGGATTATAATATTCATTTAAGGTATCCAACCCCTCAAAATCACCAAAGACCCAGGTGCGAAATTTGAAAATTGCCAGTAATTCTTAAACTGTGTGACATTTACATTCCAGATACAAACATAAGCATTTTGAACGGTTTAGAAATTTGAATTAATGCACACTTATGGAAATACCGGTATTTGACAAAAATGTTCAAAATTACCTCCCTTGTATATGAATAAAGAGTAAAATGATATTTGTCAAATATTTTCTTCTTGAAGCATAATCTTGAAATCCAGCACGGTGAATCAACTTATCTGAAGTGTATTTACAAGTGTTTGTAGTTTGATGCATTTCGTACGGCTAGAAAGTGTAGAATTTTTGAGGGTATGTAAGCCTTAAGTCGACGAGATGGCGTACTTAACTTGTAGCTTCAATAGACTCTCGTACGAGGGGCGTTCAATTAAAAGTGGTACTAATGGTCCACCATACCTCATGGTTCTATAGAACTAGTGGTGCTTGTGGCTATTTGACGGGAAAATTACTGTCTATACTTGGTCAAAATTTGAGGCAAATTCGTTCACTCTGTCAAAAGTTATTGAACTTTTAAGTTGGTTCAGTCATATACACTGGCTATTTCGCTGTGCGCAAAACGGAAAACGAACTGGAGTAGAATGTACGGGTCTACATTTAAGGTCGCATAGGCTTTGACATATCTACATCACGTGTATATAATGAACTATATTATTTTCATGGACATTCGAACGTTGAACATGTGTCAGTTTTTAGGAAGTTAATGAAAATTTAAATTGGTAAAACTGGCCTGAATAATGCCCCCTCTCAGGCAACCCGAGTAGAGCAAGTACCAAAGCAAATGTTGCTATAGATTCCGACATGACCGTACAAGTCGCATGGTTCAATGTGCAAGAAATAGCAGATAGAATTGGTTTTTCATCGGGGACATGTTATACGATTTTGACGAAAGGGTTGAAACACAGACAGGTTTATGCCCATTGGGTCCCCCACCTGCTGCCTAAAGGGCAGAGAGCCACCCATGTACAGGTGGCAAAATATATTTTGAAATAATGCAATAAATGCAACAAATGTGCGCTTTCCGAGCTTTATACGTATGATTGAACAATAATCTACTATTTTTAGCACCAATTACATGTCATTAGCAATCAATGCTTGCAAAAAGATCAGGCAATGTCCGTAATAGCCAAACAATTAAAAGCGCGGCAAAAGTTTTGTACGCGGTAATTTTCAAATGTAACGGGTGTATTACTGTTTCAAATAGTATCATTATTGCCAGTCATTCATACAAGAAATGTATTTCTGCGAAAGTAAAGAAATATCACGAAAAGAGCAGGTCTAGGACCGACTAAAGAGGCATGTGCCAAATCCATGACAACGGAGCTGTTCATAGGTGTCCTCTTGTCCAAGACTTCCTGGAAGAGACACATGCTGCACAGCGTCTTCATCCACCCTTATGGTCGGACTTAAGCCCTTGTGGCTTTTTTGTGTTCCCCATGATGACGAAAAAGGCATCTGGTCGTCAGTATAGGCCTTCGTGTTCCATATGCAGTGCCATTCACCAGTGTCTGCGGGATGTTCCAAAAGAGGCCCGTTTTTTGGCATATAAGTAATGGATCTTAAAACTTCAGAAATGTGTGGTTGTCAATGATGATTACTTCGATGGATTGAAGAAACTTAAAATTGAAATTCGACATAACTATGGCTTATAGAACCCCATTTCCAAAATTAATTGAACGCCCCTCGTATTTGAAACATTTCCAGTGTTAGATGGTGTCTTCAATTAAGTTCAAGTAATGTATTCATTGTTTAACATGAGGGAGTTTCGACAAGAAATGCATAAAATGTATTTGACATCATATTAAACAACGTATAATGAACAATCATGACAAACAATTAAGTGTATTTAATAGATTATGAATCACTTTTATGGCTGTATTTGTTTCTCTTTTATTGCAGATACACAGGCAAAACAAATCGGTGAGTAAATTAATAAACATTTTATACACGCCTTGCAAAAATTCAGACTTCAGTATTTTAACATGTTCATTGAAACTTTTTCGAGTTTATAGAGTCCAAATTCATGAAATTGTCCGTGTGTGAGTCTGCTCCTCCCATTCGTGCATAGTTATTTCAAGACAATTCATAGCTATATTGAAATGAAACTTCATATGAGAAACCGATTTGATATTTTGGTCATTTGTCATTTGGATGCGCTATGATGAAATCGGAATTAAGGTGTAATGTTTATCCTAAAATAGTACAATCCCTCCAGTGTGCGGTCTAAGAGCAAACTCTATTTCATTATGAGCGCAAGATACACGGTTTTGAGTTTTACATATTAATGGCATAACTACCAATGGACAAAGTTTTTCAAGTTTTCTACTGGCCGTTATAATGTTTCTGGAAAAATTATTAGTTGACGGATTACAAATGCATTTAATCCACATGTCAAAGAATGTGGTTAACTATGTAAACGCCTTGAAGGGATATATATGTTTCGATTGTATAAGTCATGACTTTAGGATAAGATTGACAAATGACCCATGCAAAATGTCATCTTGCCTCAACGTTTATAACCTCATGAATATATAATCATTTCCATATGTTAACCCTTTCCCAAACGACAAAAATTTAGGATGGTCCAATTTGGAAGATCCTACAGACAACAATTTCAAGTGAATGGAATTTTTAATTTTTAGGTCTTTCTGAATGTAAAACATTGTGGGAAATGAAGAAATTGCTTGTCACAAGCAATTTCTTCATTTTCCACAATGTTTTCCAAAGCCTAATCTCTTGGGGAGTCAAAAAGAGTCACTGTGTGGTAATGGGTTAATACGTATATTCTATACACTATATAATCAGTATGATTGATTATACACTTCCATCTTATTTTAACACGTAGACATTCTTTAAAGTGCAATCATAATAAGCTAGGACATCTGCATTATCATGCAATGACCCTTCTTCGAAATTGTAGTACTCTTAAAGGGACATTTCATTCCAATTTCAATTTTTTAAAGTATGTCTTGATGCCAAGATTGGTTATTCTTATGAGTATAAATACTGTTGGTTTTTAATTGGACGTCCGAAAGGACGTACAATTCTTATAACCACTTCTCGACAGGCGAAATGAGTTTTCATTACCAAAAAACCCTTTCTCAGACTCAATTGCCAGTTGACCAAAATTCAAAACAGATTTTGCGACCATACAGGAAAACTGTCGTATCTTTTCCTTCTTTCTATGTGTTCTCTAACAAACACTATAAGATTCATTTGCCGATTCAATTCATGCCACGTCTTAACCAACTTTACGATCTTTTTTCGATTTAACCATTTTGTTGTAGTGATTTGACTTTCGTATCGTAATATTGTGTAAAGGGTAAGATCTTTAGAAAGCGATACATGCATACACTATGTTTATAAAGTGAACAAACGCCTTATATCATCATCAGCAGCGAAAGCTCAAATGGGAAGGATTAACCTCGCAACCTTTTTTAGTATGAAATTTGGAACGCCGTTGGTTCGAAACCTGTTCGGATTATTTTTTCTGTATAACGTTTGTTAAAAAGTTTGTTTTTCTTGATGTCTTTACTGAAAACAGACATTTTAGGATGATTACTCAGTTTAATGAACGTATTATGTATGATCTATTCTTTTTCTTTGATCATTGTTGTTTAAGTCTTTGACATATTTAAAGGAACGGGGTTTCCACGAGACGTATTTTGGAAACATGGTTTTCAAATTGATTCTCAGGGAGTGAGTTCATTTCGCAACTCGGGTTCGACTCGATGGCAAATCGGGGTTCCATCTGAACAGTCTCATATGAGACGCTAGTGATATCCACCTATTCAGAAAAATACTTGCTCTTACGAGTTTTATTTTTTTTTTCTCCAGCATCTGTATCACTGATATTCGACAGTATCATGACCTATTTACATACTGATCAATGATCATGACAACAATGATTATTACTAGTCTATGATCGAGTGACAGCGATCTGTATTCATCACGTTTAAGTGAACCGTTTACGTGTATTGTACTAAGAAGACTAAGACTAAGCAATGGGTCCGGTCTGCAACAATGACAATGGAACATAGATGATCGTATGAATATGTGTACAGATATGGACATTGCTATTCTCAAATTTTCGTTGATAATGATATGAAGATTTAAATTGCGTATTGTACTCCACTGCCATTTTCCCGACGGCAAGTTCCCAATTTCTTCTTTGTACGCACATCTGTAGATGTAAGGATGTTGCGGTAGTACTGGTATGAGGAATCCATGGTTAGGTGCTCCAATTCATCTGGTATTTAGTTTCAGGAAAAGTGTGTATTGAATTTGTTTTGTAACTACAACCAGGGGAAACTGCTGCAGTGTTTCTTTTCTTTTTTTTTTACTCTAAACACAAATAAAAATCAAAGTGCTTGGAGCACTATATTTAGACGTCTCTAATTGATTGAGCGGAATTGTATGTAAATGATCGGCGTTTCATTACTTTATGTCGTTGAATTTGTGTTTAGATCGATTCTAAATCACTGCGGTCGTTTTATCCCTAACGATGGTGGAGATAAAAGTCGAAAAGAAGATGATAAAAAAGAACAATGTCTGAGTAGAATTCTAACCCAGGGCCTTCCAGATATAGACATGTGTAAAGAGTACAAGGTGAGTGCTCTGCCAAGTGAGCTATCGCGGCTTTCATTTATGTGGCGCGTTGGCTTACATTTTGAATAAATTGCTTTGTATCGTCCTTTATAAAATCAACGAAAGGTGTAACTGACGAAAATACTCATAGTTAACCGAAACAAGAAGACAAAAGTGCTAATCACATGACCTTAATTGAATTTGGTAATCAAATTAATAGTGATTATTCATAGAGACAAATCAGTTGTCTTGAAACGGCAATCAAATCATTTGAAGCCTGAGAAGGGTTTTCTGGTAATAAAGCCGATTTCGTATGTCCGAAACCGATCTTATAGAATTAAACACAGAAGAATGAATAAAATATCTTTCGTTCATGTAAAATCCCGCTCAATCAATCAGAGACGTCCAATTACAGTGCTCTCAGCACTTTGATTTGAAGTTGTTGCCAATGACCGAGAAACACGCATTTAAAGTTGAGACATAATCAATAAATTGCATATAAATCTGAACTGTTGTCCACAACAGTTTGTTCAATTTTAACACAAAAATATAAATTTCTCGTAAACGGCGCAATATTTTGGCTCGAAATTTTCAGAATTTTCTTAAGGAATTATGCTCTTTCAGATAAAAATAAAAGTAAAATTTATGACAAAAAATTCTGAAATGTCACTTTAAATTGGCCCGTGCTAATATCAGTGTACTGTGCTTATGATATGAAACCCTGTCTTTTACTCGTTTTAATTTCAATTCTTATACATATTTTGGTTTGGCTGTGGGAAGTAGTGGTATTTCGCATACTTGTATTCGAGAAAATGTGATCGACATAGTGCTATATTTGAGAAGAATCTGAACAAATATTATAACTACCAAACCTATTTATTATACATAACAATCATAACTGTATGTAAACCAGTATTGAATTAGATTGGTTCTCAGAGATATGTGCCCCATGTCTAAATTACCAACTCTATTTACGTTCTCAGAAGACATAACCTCAAACCCAATTGTAAAAAAAGAATGTTCTTTGTTTGAAACTTACTTTTAGAAATGTACATTACAATAGATAATCAGGGAAACTCGGCCAGTCGGATGGATTGTTGTGTAATTCTAAAGGTAAACTTGAAATTAGACTGGTTGTTGAGTAGGCCTACCACTCCAGGAAAAATATAGAAAGAAATAGGCTTAGCCCTCTCCGCAAAGCTTTGCTAGCTGCGGCGGCGGTCTCTCACACATGGGCGTTATTGGAACATCCGACCTTGAAATTTTATTATAATATAGGGTTAATTCGCGTTTTTGAGGTCGTGAACATTCTCAGGGGCCCAAAAATGCGTTATCGCCTGAGTGCGAAGCTTCGCTTTCAGGCGATAACCAATTTTGTTGGCCTCTGAGAATGTTAACGACCAAAATAAAAAACGTGAATTGACGCTATTCTTGCATAAAATATGAAGAATTTGCAAAGAAATGTAATAAAATAAGACGAATAGCTAAAGCACTTTGTGAAAATTTAGCCACATTTACACCGACAGATACCGGATTTTCCCGGCATTCGACTTGACATATATCGCGTGTGTACGATATCCATTAGACGGGCCTTTAGCTTTTCATCGTGTAGCTATGTAGTCACGTTTTATCGCACTTTACTGACATAATCTTCATTTTGGTTGGCGAAATTATAACAATTCGACTAAGTTTTCTTTTGGAAACATAGTCTGGATATTCTAACGTTCATTTCAGTGCGAGAAATAATAATAATAATAATAATAATAACTTCCGAGGTAGATCTCTGGTCCGTTTCGGGCATTCGTCCATTTCAATAAAAATCAAAGTTGAAAAGGAAAAATTGCAGTATCTTAAACAAGAACAAGAAACACATAGGCTTACCACCACAATGGAGCTAGACCATTCTCTTACAATAAGATAAACAACCATTAAACTGTAATCTCTATCCTTCCCCGTCAACGAAATCCGCTTTTAGTTTAAAATCCGCCAGCTGCCCTTCTGTTTACCTTTTGATTCCAAGAAAACTACGTCTTTATATTACGTCATCAGATATGATTACACTGGGAGAGAACTATTTATAGGGTGTTAACGTATACAACCCATCATTAGCACTAAAGAGCCAGAGGCGACATTTGAAAAGTGCCAGTTATTCCTAAACTGTGTTACATTTCCATTCCAAATACAAACATAAGCATTTTGAACGGGTTAGAATTTTGAATTAATCAATACTTATGGAAATATTTGACAAAAATGTTCAATATTACCTCCCTTGCATATGACTATACAGTAAAATAATATTTGTATATTATTTTCTTCTTGAAGCATAATCTTAAAATCCGACACGGTGAATCCACTTATGTGAAGTGTATTTTCAAGTATATGTAGTTTGATGAATTTTGTATGGCTAGAAAGTGGAGTTTTCAATGATGGGTCATATACCTTAAGGAGGTCTGCCAAGAGTTTCCTTCGCGGAAAAGGGAAATGACAAAATTTCGGCTTTATTTTCAATTTTCTGAATCACTCAGAACAAGTCACCGATCTAGGATATTTGGGTGCAAGACCAGTCCGATATCGCACGAGAACCTCCCGATTAACAACCGGTTTTCCACGATATCGGCCCGGTTTCTTCTCGTTATTCAATGCTGATAACGGCCCGAAAACACACATTTTATGCAATAATATTTGATAATTCATGTATTAGCCTAAACGTATTTATTTTACATCGATTGGAAAACAAGTTCTTACAACTTATCCCTCTCGATTCTGTTTCTTTGGAGCTGTACCAGTACTCGCGCCGAATGTGCTGGCCAATGAAAGTTCAAAGAATGGCCTCCGCTAGCGGAAATCGAACTCGTAAACTCTTGGTCACAAGATCGATGCTAAATCTATCGACCACAAATACTACACAATTATTTGATACTGATAATTTAATCTATGAATCAATCCAATTAGAATTACAATATAACATTTCAGACTTGCTACGTGCAAACTTAGCGATGAAGATCAGAAATGCTGACGAAATACCTAATGCAGATTCTCTGACGTCACAAGATATGATGAATATATCTAGGACATATTGTAAACAGGTAGGGTATAGTGTGTTCGTGTATTTTAGTAAAATGTATCAATGTTCATTAAGAAATAATAAGTACAAGAAATTTTCGAACAGCCCTCATATGTGTCAGAGCTTTGATCAAAGTACTTTGTGACATTCGAGACCAACTAGAATCGTAATTGGAATGCTTGTTACGCTGAGTCGAAAAATAAAGTGTGCACAGAGAATAACTGGAATTTCTATCGTAATGTTGAATCTTGATATTATAATATTGGTATTAAATTAAAGATAATCCAATTGTCTATAAGTGGTTTCTTTCTCAATTGTGTGAAATGGAATATTCCTTGGGTTTTCTTAAGAAATTTGAGACAGGGGTCAATTTCAAAATTTACAGAAATTGCTGACAATGGTGAAAAATTAAATAATACAATTTTCTTGGGATTTCTGCTTCAATTTTTATTGTTACATGTCTTCAATGAATGACGGCAAACATGTGTGGTCTCACTGATCGAACATAACGTTTCATTGTATGGTTTGGAATTTTATTGCGTTCATATTGCATGACGTATCCCACGTCCTGAAACTTCTTTAACTGGACCCTAACTTCAGCGAAACTCAGGCGGAAAATATGTTCGGGCCTACACCACACTCAGGACTAATTTTCACGCTTCCCGTGCCAATGACGATGTGCCTACTGCAGGCGTAACGTAAGATTTCGGCATCATAGTAATGTGAAAAGCATATCGTCTCTAATCTCTTATGAGCCGTCTATCTGCATTCGCCGATTTCCAATGTTGCCAACAAATGCTTGCTGTACTGAATCACCATAGGTGTTGAAGTTTTGTAACGTCGACGTAAGGGCGTCAACGTCATGTAACGATCTGGCCTAGTCATTGCTGCATTCGGTTTATCAGACTGAAGCCTATCAAAAGTGAATCCTTTATTTTTGGAAACACGATTGCAATCGCCTAATTTCATAACGATGGCATTTAAACGACAACGACGCGTTTTACGCCGGTACAAGACACTAGTAGAACTAACGTGTGAAATTGGTCGTGTTTACTTAGACGTAGCATCTTTGGCTATACAGCATATTGAACTTTCATATTTGATTTAGCTTTGATACACTTTGAATAAAGATCTAAGATAATAAAGTTTATTATGAAATTTTTGTTTTGATAACCACGTGCAAAAAGGTGCTTACAGCGTTTGCTGGTTTGTCAGATAATTTAATCCTTCAAAGTTGCTTCCCATGTCAATAAACATGAGAAAGTTGATAATTTAACTCCGCGTAGAAGTTCGGTAAAGTTAATTGCAGCAGTTACGTAGATATATAAAGTAGAAGTATGCACACTTTCTTTTTTGACTTAGTATATTTCACGCAGCTTAATTAAGATGGTTGTTGTTCTGTACATGGTTTCTTCATTACGTATGTGCAAGCGACGACGATACTAACCAATCTGCTTTAAGGTAGTCTACCCCTAATGAGATTCGCGCGACGTCGGTATTATTCGGGCGACATCGAAAACATTCGGCGGTTGAACTTTCCACTGCCGAATGTTTATGACCGCGCTCGAATAGGGTCGGATACGTAATGGCACCGCTCGGAAAAATCCAATGTTTTATGAATCTCAAAATAGCCACATTGCGGTAATTCTACCTTAATGGTGGTCTCAGCTATGCTAAAATAGCTCATGAATTTGGAAGAATTTATAATAAACCCAGTCTATTAGCCTACTGTGGATTTTGATTTGTTTTCATTCAAATCTATATACGTGATTTAACTACTTTTATATTTCTAATGTTAAACGATATATACCCCTTCAAAAACGAAACCAAGTATCAGGAGAATTTCGATCTTTTGATTTTTTTCCAGATGGATATATTTTACGCTAAAAGTGAGTTTAAGGAGACATACAGAGGCTGCGAAGTGATATCATTCAAGTAAGTGTAACGAAACCACAGGCATAGCAACCGGTACCTAAAAACACAATTGTATTTTCTGAATCCCCATTAAGATACATACCAAATACCCACAATGAACCACGAATGACCATGGTCATTCGTTGCTCCAGGTGGGCAATTGGTATGTATTTCATAAGCGTTGTACATTAAATTTTCAAAAAAAATCTGGGATATGCCCGCAAGACCCACCCCAGCAGTATGCAGCCCGCCATTAAACCTCCCCTGATACATTAGGCATGCGTTTTTGCGTTCACTTTATTTTCGGCTAGCTACGCCAGTGGAAGCTGTGTGTATAACGAAAGTAACCGTTACTAATCTATGAATTTGGTAGACTGTAAAATTTTAGTCTATGAAATTACACAAAAACGTTCAATTTTTTTTACCAAATGATTTCTAATTATACTGAGTACATGTAATTCCGCAGAGATACTTTGTTCGCGTGTAGGATAGAAATGACAAGCAAAAACTACTTAACGTGGGTTTATTTTCGATGATCTATCTAATTCCATAAACTCAAAATGTAGAAAATGTTTTAAATACATGTCGGACTTTATAGAAATGCTAACATTTAACTCGAGTTGCACGTGCATCAAATGAAGGCAGCGTCAACATGTTTAATGCTTTGGCTATGGCGCTGTAAAATGCTCAAGAATTACTAGCTCTTATGTTTTCTATTCACGTTTTAAAACTTGTGGGGGATTCATAACACATATTTTATTTCTTATAACATCTTATAACATCTTGATTTAAGGCTTTGAAAACTCTGCGTTTTTAAATGCACTAAGTATATATTCACGAGGTGCAGTACTTCAGATAACAGATATTATTAGGAAACCGTTTTTCTTCTCAAACCTCGTAACTACAGGTTGACACAATTAATACGAGTCCCATTTATAATATTTTTTCAGAAACAGTTACCTCAATTTTACATTGTTTTTCGTGGAGAAGGAGGCGACGTCATCACAGATTATTGGCGTCATTGAGTCGTCTGCGGAGAAAATACAGGACGAAAAACAGACTGTAGCTGTCGTCGACAAATTTGAACTTGAACTGAATGACGTCAAAGTTACTATGGAACGTCGCATGGAACCAGAAACGTTCAATAAGAAAACTGTGACTGATCCACAACCCACAACTACTGGTATGTGTTTAGTTCTGTCTGTGTGTCTGTGTGTCTGTGTATCAAGTGCGTTTGTATATTTATATGTCTTTCTACATTTGATGACGTCAAGGTCATTGTAGAACGTCGCATGGAATCCGAAACATTTAACAAGAAAACTGTGACGGATCATCAATCTACCACAACAGGTATGTCTGTGTGTCTCTTTGTTTGAGTGTGTTTGTATGTAGGCCTATATATCGCTGCTCTTCAACAAAAAACTCATAACTGCAGCTTTAAGCAAGCTGCAGGTACGATGTTTTCGTTGAAAAGCGACAATACGTCAATTCACACTTAAAGACGTCAATGTCGTACGGAACAAGAAATATTCAACACGAAAACTGTAACGGACCCTCAATCAACAACAACGGGTATGTGTGTGCGTCCGTCTGTTTGTTTGTGTACATGTATCTGTGTTCTGTATGTTATTTTTTTTACTAATTTGGCATGCTACGTTAGGTAGTTTGAAGCATAATATTATTCAGGTTGACATTTCGGTCGATCTAAAGAAATTCAAGCTTAAGTTTCTTATGTTCTTCGTCTTAAAATGTTCTTGTCTAAGAGTTGAAAAGTAGCAACATTTAAGTCATTGCTCGTATTTTGATTTTCTGTGTTAAAATGTGTACGCCACCGAGGTATATGACCTCTTGCGTCACAATTCAGTTTTGAATATGTATAGAAGTCAAAGAAAAACATTTTCAAGAAAAATAAACTCAATGGAGAGGAAAATTGGATTAAAAGTAAGGTACAAATTCGACCTTATAAAGGCAAGTTTGTTATCTACTTTCAGTCCAACCACCACACCATCATCCAACAAAGACGGCCATGAAGACAACGCCGAGAATACCAGACAAAGCTACACCTAAAAACAAACCAGGTATGGTTATTGCCAATTTTGCTTGAAGAAACTTGAATGTCAAAACACATATGACATCGTAATGCAATGTCGCCTTGGTATTCTCAGTATATTCTAGGACAGTGCGACCAAATTCTCAATTTCTTCGAAATATCTCATGTTTTCGACATTTTAAGTTCAGTATATCGTCGCTTTTCAACGAAAACTTCGTAACTGCAGCTAGGTTTAAACTGCAGTTACGAGGTTTTCGTTGACAATGGAGAGAATCATACCTTCCTAAAGATTGAATTTTCTCGCCGAAGCGGTCATTTCGTCGCCATTTTTTCGTGTTCAATACCATTGTCAATCACGTGATTCTCCCCATTGGTTGAAAAGCATCGATATTTGTGGATGGCTTTTGAAGGTTGCTTCAACGGTACCTTGTTTAACTCAAGCCGAATGACTTTGCAAAAAGATTTTGTTTAAATAACACGGTAAGCAAAAGTTTATTTCGTAAGAAAAATGTAATAATGTTTTGCCTACATTTTACTTTCAGTTTATTCGTGGACACCCTGTGAAAGCGGTTATAAGGGTACATATTTCCCCCACCCCACTGACTGTGCTAAATTCTTCCATTGCTCAAACAGAATTAGTATACTAAGAAACTGTACACATGGGCTGCTGTATGATTGGAGGGAATTTACTTGTGTTTCTAGGTAAGAACATTAACTCTTAACCTATTACCAGACAACAATTTTAGACTTGCTTAAATTAAAATTCATAGATGATGCAGACGATAATATCGAGTTGATTGGATATGACAATTTTTGGTCTTTGTGGGTAGAAAACATTGAGGGAAATGAAGAAATTGCTTGTCACAAGCAATTTCTTCTTATCATAAAATTCTCATGTATATTCCAGAGAGGGAAGCAAAAGGTGTCACTGTGCAGTAATGGGTTAAGACAATTGACGTCCAAAACAGAACATTATTTGCAAAAACATTTTATTCTCTACACATTATGTGCTATACTTTGAACATATCCGATCTTTATCAGCTTCTGTTTTGCATTCTGAACACGGATTAAACAAGAAACATCAAAGTCTTACGGTTTAGGTATGGGTTAACTATTTGTCATAGTACAAAAACAGCCAAACTTTTGGAAGTTGGATGCGGCCGCTGAAAGTTGATTTAGGATAGGAGAGCGTTTGTGTATGTGATAGAGCACAGAAAAATAATGAGGGAATTGAAGAAAACGCTTTAATCATCATTTTCTTCTAGTGTCACAATATTTTCAGAATCCTTTTCTGTTTGACACTCCAAAACCAATCTTTTATTTGGAAAGGATCAGTCCGTAGCAATTTTTTTCTTTGTGAAGGGACATTACTCTTTTCTAAAATTATGAGGAGGGAGCGAATTGTCTCCCTTTGAAGGTCAAATAGATTAAGGTTTACGAATTGAGAATGAAAACACCACTTTCTAGCCATACGAAATGCACCAAATTACACACGCTTGTAAATATACTTACATAAGTTGATTCACCAGGCCGGATTTCAAGATTATGCTTCAAGAAGAAAATGATTTACAAATATCATTTTACTCTTTGTTCATATGCAAGGGAGGTAATTTTGAACATATTTGTCAAATATTTCCATAAGTATGCATTAATTCAAAATTCTAAACCATACAAAATGCTTATGTTTGTATTTGGAATGGAAATTTAACACAGTTTAGGAATTACTGGCACTTTTCAAATTTCGCCTATGGCTCTGCATTTCATTCTCAGTTCGTAAACCTTAAAATGTCTCCCTGTACACATAAAATTATCGTTTTCTTTCATAATCTAGCTACAACGACTTCCAAATTTTGAATGAATGAAATGTTAACATGCTTGGTCCTTCTGTGAAGTATATATTTTATGTTCCACAATTTTTGCGAATCGTTTATCCAAATCGGACGTAAGCGTCATTTTGAATGAAGGATAAATGCATTGAAAGAAAATGATTTAGACTACAATGTATTTATTAGAACATGTTGAACGCTTTCAAGACGCAACAGCTTTATTGTTTATACAGGTTCACGCCCAATATAGAATGTCCAGACCCGCGTAAAGTTCCACCGAGACCTACAACACAGCCGACCAAAATGACAACAACAACAGCGGAAGAGACAACAGCAGATCCCTTTGCTATTTTCTATGAGGACGAGGCTGTAGAAGGAAGCACTCGGCCGTCGAAATCGCCTGATGGTCAATCGAGAACTGCAGTGGCCGGTCGATACAGCGGTAGACCGAGTAAGTACATTTTTGTGATACGTATCATGCATGAATGAGAAAAGAGAGATACAAAGGAAAAAACATCGATTCTGGTCAGTCTGCGCGAAATCGCCTGATGGTCAATCGAGAACTGCAGAGGCCGGTCGATACAGTGGAAGACCGAGTAAGTATATTTTGCGGTATGTTTTAGAAAGACAGATACAAAAACAAAGGGAAAAATATCGATTCTGGTCAGCCTGCGCAATCTGCGCAGTCTGGCCAGGATCGATTTTTTGCGTGTAATTTTGTATGTTTATTTATGAATATGAAGCTATTTAAGGAAGCCCTCGACCATCCGATGGTCAATCGAGAACTGCAGTGGCCGGTCGATACAGTGGAAGACCAAGTGAGTAGTTCTATAAGCATTGTTCTACCCTCTATATCACTGGTGGTGAACTTGGCCAAAGCGAGGGACGTTTTTTCGCGATCAATGTATTCCGTCGGTGTTGTTATAAAATATCGTAACTACGGCGAGATTTTTATAACAACACCGACAGTTTGTCAATACAAAATGGTAAACCCGGTCTGTTTTTAGAACAAGTTCATTGTCATTAGAAAAAAATCTATAAACTCACATTTAAACGCAAAATATCTATACCTTGTGCTAGCGAAAATTGTTTTAGTTCACCACAAGTTTATTATTTTGGGCCATAAAATGAATGAATGTAGTTTTAAAAGGACTAGACCACGGCGAGAATCACGTGACACAACGACACCAGCAAATGCAGAAAATCTTCCAAAATCACTTACTCGTAGAGAAGATCTAGAAATGTCATGGATTTGTTGAATTTGGTGGAATTTCTTTTTGAATTTTTGTTGCACGTCAATTTTCTTTATGAATTGCTGTTTTAAAGGACCGTCACATCCTAGATATCGCTGGCGTTTTTTTTGTCTTCTGCTACAAACTATTTTCAAATCTGTCATGCATTTCCAGAATTATTGAGGATTCTCTGCCATTCATGTTGTTATTGTGACACGAGATTCCCCGCGGTATAGGACGTTGAGATCAGTCCCGAAGGCGGTCGATTGTTCATGCAGTCTGATCTTGAATAAAATTGTTTCAGTTCTCATTTAGACATCTTTACTTTAAAGAAGTCCTAACGGAACTTTGCCTTTTGTCCTAACGGAATTTTGCCTTTTGTCACAATCGTTTTATTTACAATTCACAGGTTACGATCCTAAGCCGTGTAATCCCGGTACGGACGGACGGTTATATCCACATCCAACTGACTGTGCTCATTTTATACAGTGTGTGAATGGACGTGAAATGATTATGAACTGCTCAGGCGGGCTAGTCTTCAGTCCTAGGGATCGAGCTTGCATCTTTCCACCCAATCCAGAGCTTGTGTGCCCTGACATCGAGCCGTGCAAGGACCAAGATACGGGCTACTTTCCCCACCCGTTTGATTGCACCAAGTTTATTCAATGTCAGAATAAGAAAGAGATTATTTTGTCGTGTAGTAATGGGTTGGTGTGGAGTCCGACTGTTAATAGCTGCATACATGATAGCAATAACTCAGCGAATTGCCAAGGGCTCACTTCTACTTAGTTTGAAGATCTGTTATTTCAAGACATTGTCTCTAAATTTCTGACAACACTCCGTTGTATGACTGCTTTCCTTAAAAAATCTTGTAACTACAACATATTTAAAGCTGTAGTTAAAAGGTATTTTGAGAAAAGCGTCGATATATTGCGTCAAATTTGTGCTTTGACTTGGCTACTCGCTTGGATTTGGTCACAAAACTGTTCTATTGTTACATAAGTTCCTTTCTTAACCCTATCCCAAACAAGACCTGGTTTTGACATCTCTGATACAAAAGGCTTGCAAAACATTGAAACAAAAGAAGAAACTGCTGATAAACAGCAGTTTCTCCTTTTGTCTCAATATTTTCCACATTGTATTATACACAAATTCTATCTTTCACATTGCCTCTTTTGTCAGTAGCAGCAGCTTTCAAATTGGACAACCCTAAAATTTTGCTGTTTGGGAAAGGGTTAAATGTAAATGTACGCTAAATTTTCTAGAGTTGGACAAACGATAAAAACCGGTGTATGAACAAGGTCAATCTAATTAAAATTCGATATTATCTACATTAACTCTGACAAGCCCCGATTGCGTGTAATCTCACTGACCTGAAAATAGTTTCGTCTGTTGTCTCGATGATTTCAAAATTTTACTATTGAAATTTAGATGGCGTCAAAGCCAGAAATGTTCTGGAAAGAAGGAAATAGGACTTGTGGAAGTACTTTGACATTTTTGCCAATCTATTTCTGTACATAACGGGAATTTATGTGGGAAATGTTTTGTATTATGGGAGTCATCAATTATTTATTATAATGAAGTTGTAAATAAAAATGACAATAATATGTTTATATTGTATTAGATATGTTTTATTTGTGTGTCAATTAATGTTTGTACAGCTCACGATAAATGACCTGGCAGAGCATCCCTAGCTTATAGCTAGGGATGCTCTGCTAGGTCGTTTATCGTGAGCTATAAATAGTAAGCATGATGTTTTGTCTATGGGCGTATGTACGTTTGAAGATAAATGTGAAAATGGGCATTCAAAGCAGAAAGTATCGGCCCTAGTCAGCTTGTACAGCCCAAACAATCTGACCAGGGCCGAAACGCTTTGCATGTGTCTTTGCATCAATCGAAGTACCGAAATACTCAATTAGTAAATCTTTCCGAATTATAGTTCGGTGGATAATAGATTCGGCATATTTTCTTTGCGTCTGTCTGTCGTCTTTTGCTATATCGCTGCTTTGCAACAAAAACCTCGTAACTGCAGTTGACAACAACATGCATTTACGAGGTTTTTGTTGAAAAGTGAAAAAAATACAGTTTTCAGTGATTGCGACTGTCTAAGATACAAATGACTTCAAACGAGTGATTTCAACGATTATCCCTTTCCCAAACAGCAAACAACACACCGTTCATCCAGATACAAAATACACGGATTGGTCTTCCAAACGCGGATTTGAAAATCAACAGCGTGGGAATACACAAGGTAAGAAAACATCAACATATAGCCTTTTAATTGCCGTAATATAAAAAGTGTTTGTGCAGAGCTGATGCAAAATGTTTTATCTTGAGGGTGCTGCAGTTTCATAACAAAAGATTTTAGTAAACTATAGATACAAGCGATTTTAAATCGTAAATCACTATTTTCTCGCCTACTTCCCGTTTTGTTTTATATTTGCAGAAATTATTTAACTGGTTTCGAGCAAATATCTCTTCAAAATAAGTTTTCGACATCTATGGAACAAATCTATACCATTCATCAAACTGGAAGAATAAATTTTGGGTGTCTAAAGGCATGTCTAAAAATTAGCCTAGTTTGCTTCAAGGTACAACTTACCACGGATGTTGATACCACACACCACGGATGATTCACATAATTTGGGTAAAACAAACTCGGATGCGAAAATCGGGTTTAATAGTGCAAAACACTTTAAATGACGTTTTCTAATTAAAATACAATGACAAATGCTTGATTTTTATAAAGTAAACGTGCTATAACCGCATCCCGTTGACTTTTATAGTCGGTTATTTACTTTGCATCACACGCTTAAGAATTTTATCTTATGTACCAAACTGTGTTTTGGAATGATCTTTGTTCTATTTATTCCAGATACAAAAACCTTTCTAAAGAAGTAGTTCAGAGCGCTGATATTTCATTACCGCCCTCAATCACTTGATCATGTTACCGCTGTGTCTTGTGTGTGTTTGAGACCTATACGAGGCACATATGAGAGAAGCCAAGTTCTGCTTGCGGGTGTACAAGGTGATTTTTCTTGGGGTTCTCCTGCTTTCGCACCACCTACTGACTGTCCCGTCTCATTCGGGTTGAAATAATCTTAAAAGGGACGTACAATTGAATAAAAAAGAAGAAGAAAAATCTACTTGATCATAAACTTTAAATATGAAGTTTAACCTAAATGATCAGTCACCGTTCACGATCAATTAAATGCTTATCATAATTGTTTACGAAGCACTTTCGAATTAATTTTTTGGATTTAACGCTTGCTATATTTTTTAATCCGCAACTGTGATGTTTTTATGAACGTGTACATGTACGAGCTTGTTGGGAGCAAAAAGTCATAATTAACCCTTTCCCAAATGGCAAAATTTTAGGGTGGTCCATTTTGAGAACTTCTGCAGACGACAAAATAATTGATATCAAATGCAGAAAATGTGCATTGTATTGCATAGAAAATAATGAGAGAAACGGAAATAAATGCTGATTATCAGCATTTTCTTCTTTTGTCTCAATGCTTTTCCAATTGAGTTTCTAATAGACACGTCAAAACCAGGTCATTTAACAGTTTGGGAAAGGGTTAAGTGGCCGTTTTATCATTTGTTTATTTCAGAGCTTTGGATTTTCGTTGTTACTACTGCCCCTTGAAGTTTTGCGACCTTGAAACAACAATCGATCATTGTACAACCAAACATGATACAGACCTTCTACGATACAGACAGCTTGTTCTATGTCCAGAGTCTGGGCATATGAAATACCAATCAAAGTTACACGAAGGTCTAGTTCCAAGGGAGCTTCATGGGGGCCATAGGGGGGGGGGGACAGACCCCTTTTCTAAATTATTAAGGGGGCTAGGCCCCCAACTGGCACCCCTCTTCCTACGCCTATGTAGTTTGTTTTACATGCTGTCGTAGAGGGCCTTTCATAAAGACTTTCACTTCAACCCACACTAAAGAGTAAGAGAGACAATCATGATAAATATTCTTGGCAATATCTTCATGAAAGAAATGCACCCATATACCGTATGTTTACATGTAATAATTGACAGACATGCGTAATAGAGTTGGTGTTTGAATATCGAAGATGAAAACCTCTTGGGGCTCACTATCAAACTGCAATGAAACAAGATGATAATGAGGATTTTAATCCTAGAATTTAAAGATTGAAAACAAAGACACGGACAACTTATCTGTTAATATGCAGCTGATATTCGCCTATCTCTTTATAAAACATGTAAACATGGTTTACTAATGTCTTTACCGTCGAAAGTGCTCATCCACAAGCCTTGTAGTTTTAGTAAGCCAAAATAAGCCATAATTGGTCTTAAACCAAACATCTATTGACTCTAAACGATATTAAATTGGTTTTAACAAGGATGCAGCCAATTTTCCTTACAAAAAGACCGGAATTTGCTTTTTATTATCCGTGTCGGTTGTATCGATGGGTCCGAGTTTGTTTTACCTGCTGGAGAATTTGCACCGTGGTATGTTGCACCATAGCAACTGACAGTACCCAATTTCAAATAGTTCTTGTTCTTTTTCTGTACTTTTTTATGGGTTCTTGTAAAGAAAACACTTGAAGCGATCCCCGATCCTCCATGAAACATCAATTTGACAATAATTATGTGCTTTAATAATGATTTACAGACATTCTTACCAAGATTTTTCTCTTTTCGTGCATCAAAGTCAGATTCAGTAGCATATATTTCTCTTACTAACAGATTTTATGAGACAGGATTTTAGGCAAACATTGACAAAGTTATGTACGTTTTCATCGTATGTAACACAAAAATCAACTCAGCCGATATTCGTTGTAATTAAAGATAATAAATACTTAACCTTTTTTCCCGCCGTTCAAAATAAAATTGTTTACATCCGCGTTTGGAAGACCAATCCGTGTATTTTGTATCTGGATGAACGGTGTGAACAATCGGTGTGATCTAATTTCAAAGCTGTTGCAGGCGACAAAATGGATGTTGATAAAGATGACATTTGTAAACAATAAAGCATAGAAAATATTGAGGAAAAAGTAGTAAATGCTGGTCAACAGCATTTTCCTCTTTTGTCCCAATGTTTTTTTCTGAAACCTTTTCTTTTAGGGACGCGAAAGAGGCCTTGTTTGGGAAATGGTTAATAGATTTAATGTATTGGCAGTGGCCGATTTGTCACTTGTGTAGAACAATTGAGATTGCAATTCTAGTCAACAAAGATTAATTCTTATATACTAGTCAAAACTTCTAACCGACCACTTCAAAAACAAAGACAATTTTTTTCTGTGGTGATTGGATTTTCATGATTTGCAATGTGATTTTTTAAGAAACTTTCCATATGATTTTGGCGAAAAGTAACCGTCGTTTTATTGAAATAAAAGCGCAACGTGAGAAAATCTCAAAAAGCTCTAAATTCACATTGAGCTCGGAATATTGTCAATCTAGTGTTTTTGTTCTCATGGATCGTTAGCTACAACATATACAATGTACTAAGAAGAAAATTGAAAATGTTTGACAATTGTGCGCGGCATATGGGTAAAAAATGAAAGAGCTCATGTATGCAGAAAAATGGTTTTTAAAATCAACAACACGGTTTTCTTCGAAAATGCTTTAAATACAGACTGATGATTCACGACGAGCTACAAAATGTAGGATATGTGTAAAAATTCAGTTTGTTGCATCGTTTTTCCACACCAGACCGTATTTGAGCATTTTCGCTAGATAAATAGTTTTACCAGTTGAATTTAAATACCATTTTACCATGCCTCCCATTCTTTCTGCTTCTTCTGTAGTCAAAAATCACACAAAATTGACAATGTTTTCCAAGTCTTATCTTCGTCTGGGTTGCAGCTAACGATGTGTGTACTTTGAATTGTTGTAAGTGTATTATCTCGAGCTCTATTTAGACTTAGAGCTTTTTGAGCTTTTCCTTTATTACCCACCAAAATTTGAAAATTATTGATAAATCATCATAGAAATCCACAGGCAATATGCTTAAAAATTTACATATCAAATTTCATTAAAATATAATAACTTTTAAAAAAAGTTATCGTCAATTTTGAAGTGGCCGTTAGGACTTTTGGTTACTATGTTATACGATATATTGCTATAATGTAACTAATTTTATGTCTTGTAGATATGGGACCCCTTCTTACATACATGTATGATAAAATAAAGCAATATTTATGTACTTCTATTTTACATATTCTCTTATAGATCTCGATAAATGACAGGGCAGACCATCTCTAGCAATTAGCAAGAAATGCTCTGTCCGATCATTTATCGGGACCTATGTATACCATAGGAAAATTGTCATTTTAACCAGGTTAAAAAAAAAAGATGCTTTCTAGATTTAAACCGAATATCTCCACGGTGGAGATTGTGCATGATGGGATGGATAACGAATACGGACAAATTTGCCTCGCTTCAGGTAAGAAATTGTGCAATAATTTTCTTATTTCTGCGTCAATTTTCAAGCGGTTTGTTGCATGTACCCCGCATTACTGAGCTCTTTCTTCAGATATATGACTTGTTAGTAGAATCTTTGTACTTTGTCCAAAATCGATCCCAACCGACCAGAAAAGCGACAAAGAATTCAGGTCCTTTTTCTAGTCGGTTGGGATCGGTTTTTGAGAAAAGTACAAGGAGATTCCAGATAAGTAATACATCTGAGAAAAGGGTTCAGTAAGGCGGAGTACATGCAACAAACCGCATGAAAATTGACGCATAAATAAGAAAGTTATTGCACAAATTCTTACCTGAAGCTTGGTTAATTAGGCCGTAGTCGTTACCATTTCGCTTTCTGGTCGGTTGGGACAATATTTCGGAAAAAGTACCATGAGTTATCTTATATGTCATACATCCGATGACAGAGATCGGTAAGGCGGGGTACATTCAACAGACCTTTTGAAAATTGACGCACAAATAAGGAAGTTATTGCAAAATATCTTACCAGAATCGAGATTATTTTGTCCGTATTCGTTATCCATCCCATGATGCACAATCTCCACAGTGATCACTCTATTTTGCTAAAAACCAAAATTGTACCTCCTATGGAAAAATCGCCTATTTTTTAAAGGGTTGAATTATGTATAATTATGCCTACAGTACTCGAAATACTATGAGCTTAATTTGATTTGGGTGTTTCACCAAATGACATATTTTTGATGATTCTTAACCGAAATCCATGAAAAGCATTTGACCCCCTCGAATGGACGTTTGCTAGCATGCACTTGTTCAGATTGCTAGAAATAACGCAATTATGAGGTCATTTATTCCTATTAAACCAATTACCATTTACGCTTTACGACACCCAACAAAAAAACGGTGTTCGAAAACATTGTGGAAAATGAAGAATTGTCGTCTGTAACACTATTGAGTTTGAACCAGCCTTAAATTGAGCCGTCTGGTACTGGGTTAACTTCTTCCCAAACAATAACTCTTTTGACCACCCAATCGGATATGGGTTTATAAAAAAAAGGAAAATTTTTTTAAATAAATCTCTATGCTGTAACATATAAGTACGAAAGGAAAATGATTGAAATTACTGATTAAATGCTGGTTATCAGTATTTTCTTCATTTTTTTTCTAAAATTCTACTGGTATTCAATGGGTATGTCAAATTGGATTACTAATTAGGAAAGGGTTAAATAACGCAACCATATACCTACATTTCCCTACTTTTATTTCGGAGGGTTCAAGATCAAGCAGGGTTAAATAACCCTATTTAGGAGAGGTTAATCATGACATCATGTGGATAATGTCTACTTAATACGATTTTCACACCTTATTTATAAGGTTTACTGGAGATTTCAATTTACCATTAAAAGGTGTTTGAACTTCACGCTGATTAACAACATTATGCAAAATACAGCTGACACTCGTTATGTCGACATCGGATAAGTCGAGTTTCTGCCTAAGTCGAAGTGAATATTCGATCTCATCCTCACAAATGGCTATCAAAGCTATTGAAGCTGGAGGGTAACAGATGGTCTAATTGCAAAAAATGATTTTTTTAAAAAAAATATGCAAAACTCTTGTGTTGGGTACCTCAGAATGGTTAATAATATGCGATTCAGACAGAGATTGAGCCGAAATTATAAGAGAGACAGTCGAATCTAGGGAGAATCCAAACCCAAATTCAACTCCGTCACAGATGCGGTTGAATTTATTTTTTAACTGTCACGCATGCGCATACAGCGCGGACCAAGATTCAAACGAGATTCATACTTGAATTTCAATATGACGTCATCATGTATGTTGTGACGTCATTCAAGAAAGTCGCATGTCCTACTGTTTTGACCTACTTTCGACGTCGCTTCATGAATTTGGTATCAAATTGCGAAAAAATGAGTTGTTGCTTCAATAGTTTGTCGTAATCATTTAATCAGGTCATATAAAGCTTAAAAAGTGTACATTTCGTTTGTTTTTGACAAATTTTGGGTCCAACTCTGGAAAATAGCAGCTTTAAACACAATAATTTCGAAAGAAATATTAGCCATTGAAACATAGTAGGACAAGGAAAGAAATTGCTCGTTTCGAGCAATTTCTTTCCTTTTCCTGCTATATTTCAATTAAGAACGTACTTGATGAGTAACAAAAATGGTCCAATGTCATTTTAAACGAAACCAAATCGGATGATACGAACTCCCGATATGTCGAGGTATTTCGACGACTCCTCTGACGTTGAAACAATAAGCTATATTGAATTTTTGCTTCAATAGTCTCTTTCAGGCTATGTTGTATTTCCGTGAGATTTCAACACCGTAATCATCTAAACACATGTGCGAGCTTACAGTTGTCGCCACATCGTATGGCACAATGTTTATGTTTTGTTCAAATGTAATTGAACGTTAAACAAAACATAAACACGTGCCATACGATGTGGCGACAACTACAATAGCCCCAGCCGAAATTGACAGTGACGTAGGCTGATGTTTACTGCTGCAGAACCAATCAATTTGTCTGATTTGCACCGTTACAAATACGAACAGAGTTGATTGGTTGTCAAGTAGTAAACATTAGCCTACGTCACAGTTGTTTTCGGCCGGTATTATTGTATAGGTGGGTTATCACCCCTGATATTACTTTGTGTGTTAGTAAACACTAAGAAGTATAAGGGCTAAATTTTTCCGAAAAAAGACATGGTTTTGAAGACCCAGAGATTTAAATATTGGGAAAACATTGAGACAATAAAAGAAAAAGCACTTCTCCTTTTGTTTCAATATTTTCTTTGTACCTTCTTTAACAAATCACAACTTTATCAACGACAATTGTGCTTTTAAATAACCCAAACTAAGCTCGCAAATGCGCTAAGGTACTTCCGAAGGAAAGAATGGTACGATGATGACATAGCTCGAAAGGGTCTGTTAGTTAAATTGTAAGGCAAAATTGGAAATAGATGTCACTGGTGGTGAACTAAAACAATTTTCACTACAAGGTATAGATATTTTGCGTTTAAATGTGAGTTTATAGATTTTTTTCTAACGACAATGAACTTGTTCTAAAAACAGACCGGGTTTCCGTTTTGTATTGACAAACTGTCGGTGTTGTTATACAATCTCGTAACTACGGCTTCGATAAAGCCGTAGTTACGATTTTTTTTATAACAACACCGACGGAATACATTGATCGCGAAAAAACGTCTCTCGCTTTGGCCGAGTTCACCACCAGTTGATGTGAAGGTGTAACACCATAGGACACTTCATTATGGTCAATTTTCCCTGTGGTCAAATTTGATTTTGTTACCATTAGGTCAATATCCCACGATGATCCATACTTGAGTGGGTTTAGTGAATCTTGTATGATATTTGAAGTTCAATGTAGCGTAATTAACTCTTTCCGTAACGACAAAATATTTAGACTGCTCCAATCTAAAAGCTGCTGCAGACGACAAATGTGGTGTTTACATTTATGAAATTAGAGTACGCTACAGCACAGAAAATGTCGATGCAAAAAAAAAAAAAAAAAAAAAAAAAAAAAAGCTGGTTATCAGCATTTTTTCTTTTTCTTCAATATCCTATGTTCATTTTATTTTTTACGTTCAATTTTGTGTTTAGGAAAGGGTTAGGAATCTTCTTTTCTCAAGCTAATTAACCGTTCATTGATGATCGGATGATATAAAAACCCGAATTGCTTTGTTCGATCTTTTATTATCTAAGCAATTTCCTCTTACTTATTTCGCCAGGATATTCTTGTTTTCGTGTTATTTTCATAACTTATTTCAAAATAAATTTAAAACAAGTGTATGGCCTCTGATTTAAGATCAAGCTATTTCGAACAATTAATTTGTGAAATATCATTTGATGGACTTATGACTTCGCGTGAATTTCATTAGAATTACATATTGGTAAGTCTTGAGGCAATATTTTTTAAACCTAATGTAACACTGATATTTGGCATTGAACATTTTGTGCGTTGTAAATTTTAGAGAATAAATGCTGATAATCAGCGTTCGTGTTTTCTGAAGATTCGCCTAAAGAGGACAAAGTCCGTTTAGCTATATGGGGTAATGAAAATGGAATCACTTGTACGATTCCTTAGATTTTAAACTGTGAGTGTACTGCATTTACAGGAGTTATTCTTTGGATGCACCGGACGCAATATAGCTTCTATAACTGAACAATATTTTAAAAAAAAGGTTTAACTCCGTTTAAATTAATTTAAAAACAAAACGGACAAAAACTGATCTTGTATTTATCATTTTAGATAAAAATTATTTCCTCTAAATTCTTAAAACGCTAATAAATAAAAAGGAATAAATTGTGTGTCATGCCTAATTTTAGTTAGATTGCATTTCAATGACGTTATTTCCGTAACGCGTGGGACGAACATGTAACGTGATATAACGGAACGTAAAATGAAGGCTATAAGGGCGTTTGATTAATTCTGTTCACGGTCACTACCTTGTACGTGATTTTGAGTTTATACGTTTGAAAGAACATAAATGACCTACGGTATTATGACAAATACGTTCTTTAGAAACGCCTTTATCCAATCCCCAAACAAGACTTCGTTTTGACGTTCTCAAAAAATAGCATAGAAAACATTAAGACAAAAGAAGAAATTTATGATGGCCAACATTTTCTTCTTTTGTCTGATTTTTTTCTGTGCTACTTTGTACACAAATTCTATCTTTATAAAAGAAAACTTATTCGAGCCATCACATGCAATATTACAGTAGTTTGGAGCTCGATACCGTGTTGTTTACATATACGTAAATTTTGTAAACATGTGCTATAATATCGTGATCGGACTGTAGACAATGGCTCATCTGGAAACAAAGGGGTCTCAAATCGACGTTTTTCAACCAAAACCTCGTAACCGCAGCTTGTTTTAGCTGCAGTTACGATATTTTTTGTTGAAAAGCGACGAAATGCTTTAGATGCCAGTTCAAATACATTTCATCAAACAATCTAAATATAGCACCACTATTACGATGGAAAGTACATCCAGCTTTTCAGCAAAACCTTCGTAACAGCAGCTTGTTATAAGCAGCAGTTACAAGGTTTTTGTTGAAAAGCAGCGACATCCAGCTTTGATACAACGTATTTTTGAACATCAGTTTTGCATTGTAGCATTCCAAAAACGAATTTACTTTGATTATTTTCCTTTCAAAAATAGGCGTGGTTTACCCTATTATCTGTTACGACGTCCAAAATGGCGTCATTATAATCATGATGCGTAAATTACATTTCATTATTCATTCAGACTATATCGTCATGTACCTGTAACCGCAAACTGCTGTAGGTCACTGGGCCGATTGGCGATTAGTCATTAACCCTTTCCTAAACGGCTAAATTGGAAGCTGCTTCAAAATGACAAAACAGGTTTTTAATAAAGATAGGATCTGTGTTGTTTATTGTATCCATAATAACATTTTGTATAAGGAACGCAGGCTCGTAAGAAGCAATTCTATCGAGGGGGGTGGGGGGCTAGAGCCCCTATCCTGGCAAGTGTCGGAATAATGGAGGAGCTAAATTGGATTTTTCAAATTTGTCTGTGTAAAATAAGAAAATATCTTTGGGTGGAAGTTTAGGGTCCCGGGTTCCCTTTTCTACAGGGCTGGGGCGTGAATGCAGTTCTAGCTTATGAAATGGTAAACGTATTCAATGAGTCCCAATGGACTTTTTTTATCCTACAAAAGTTAATGAAAATGATTTTCCGGATCAGCATGCTATTCTAATAACCAATTCGCAATAAGCGAAAAGGTAGTATGGTATAGTAGAAAGGTGCTTCTGGGGAAAAAATATGTCCTTGAATGGTGGTTATCAGCATTCGCTCTTTTGCATAAATGCCCTCGATTTTGCTATCAGCAACTTCAAAACCACTTTTTGTTTTGGGGAAGGTTTAATGCCTTACTCAGTAAAAGCGTGAAAGACAAGGAGAGGGTCAAGATCGAGTGCTGATTGATTAGAATCAAAATTAAAAAAGAAAAATAATAAAAGAAATGCTTAAAAAAATCGATCCTTCTTCGTTTGCAAGGATCGACGTAAATCGCACTTGGTTACAATAGTAAACGAACAATCGGTTAAGAGATCTAAGGATAAAGTCAAAGTAAAGAGAAAGTAGATTAACAGCTGATCAAACCGCAATGTCTCGCGCACTCTGCGACCTTTTTGCATCTATGCGTTTTTATTCATCCGCCATTTCGGGCAACAGCGTAAATAGTTTTAGCATTTTTTAATCATTTCGTTCACAAAAATGTGGGGATGACATTCAATCGATGAGAAGTGATGAAAATATTTAACATAGTTGGAAATCATTTTGCAAAAATTTCGAATTCGGGATTATTTTTTCGACCACCGGGTTTTGCAGGTACATTTTCTGTTTATTTACTTTTGTTATGCATGAACTGGCTGTGTTATTTGCGTTATTTGATGTTGTTACATATTGTTAGTATTTTCATCTTTTTTACAGATAGTATTTTCTCTTTCTCCTGAATTGGAGAAAAAATAATTCTAAACATCATAATTTTGCGCGGGATCTAACACTCTTAATACGCAAAACATTACTTAATTCTAACGTAGAGACATGTAACTTTTATGTCTTCATAAAATCCAAGACACATTCCGAAGGGTTATATAGCCCAACTTTTCCTTTTAATACATTCTGAATTCATATTATTGCTTTTCATTCTTCCAAGGTAACAAGATATAGACTCTTAATACATCCATAGAAACTTAAACTAGCTTTTCACCTCTCCCTTTAACAATTCGTACCCCTATAATAATCAACCAATCTTTTTAAAACCTTTAACAAACGGAAAAGATGGACTGTTGGAGGCGTTTAACCCTTTCCCAAACGACAAAATTTTAGGGGGATCCACTTCAAAAACTGCTACAAATGACAAAATGGATGTTACTAAACATAGGATTTGTGTAAAAAATGACACAGAAAATATTGAGACAAAAGGAGAAACTGCTGGTTATCAGCAGTTTCTTCTTTTGTTTCAATATTTTCCCAAGCCTTTCCTGTCAGGAACGTCAAAATCAGGTCTTGTTTGGGAAAGGGTTAAATGGTGTTTATAAAGATATAATTTGTGTATAATATAGCACAGAAAATTAGAGACAAAGGGATAAAATGTTGGATTCCAGCAGTTTCTTTTTTTGCCACAATATAATTTTCCCAAGTCTGTACTTCTTAGGACGGGAAATGATTAACATATTGTTTATAACCAGTTATTTAAAGTTGGCCTCTCTTACACATACACGAGTGCAAACAAAACATGTATTCGCTCATTATTCACATTTCTATCGTAAAAGAAGGAGAAAGCAAAATATTCACATTGAAATAAAACTTAAAATAAATTAAACATTACAGATTTACAAAGTTTTGTATGGTCAACAATAACGTTTTTTTTTCGGCTGATTTTAACCCTTTCCCAAATAAGACCTGGTTTTGACGTCCCTTTTCGAAATGGCTTTGGAAAACATTGACGCAAAAGAAGAAACTGCTGAAAATCAGCAGTTTCTCCTTTTGCCTCAATATTTTCTGTGCTACAGTGTACACAAATCCAGTCATAATCAACATCTATTTTGTCATCTGCGGATACTTTTGAATTGGAGCACCCTTAAATTTTGTTGTTTGGGAAAGGGTTAAAAAGCTATACTACATCCAGCTAATTCCTGGCATTTTTTGCCTTTCTTGCCTTCAACCGAATTCAAATTGGCCAAGTCAAGGTGTATAATCACGTGATTCAGAATTTCCGATAATCTTCAATATCTTTTTTAATATTTGACCAATTTGAATTCGGTTTGAAGCAGAGAAGAAGGGAAAATGCCAGGAATAAGCTGGACGTGTTAGATTTTTAAAAAGATCAACTGATGAAAAAGTTATTGAAGATAAACCAAAATTTTGGTTTATCTTTAATTACTTTTTATCAGTTGATTTTTCAAAAATCAACCGCGTCTATCTAGTGCGTGACGTCAGTCCACATTCTCTGCTTTAAACCGAATTCAAATCGGTCCAGTATTTACAAAATTATTGAAGATATTCTGAAAATATTGTATCACGTGATTATCCACCGTGCAAGTATCAACAAATTCATTCACGACTGAAATTCTTGTGTCACGTGATTCCGCATTTAATATGAGCGCATTAAGATATCTCGAACCATAAGTCCATCAAATGATTATTCCATTATAGTGTAGACTGAATTAATCTAACCAAAGGACTCTAGAAGATACAAATCTATCAAAGTGAGATTCTAGGACTAAAACAACAAGAGCCCAAGCAAAATCGTACGCTAACAGTTAAGCGGTGTCAATCGAACTGAACGTTGTAAAGATTTTCACGAAATAGATAGAAAAAGAGAGGAGAAAAAGAAAACAAGTAAAGATAAACATAAAAATAAGTACAAATTAAAGTAAACAGTAAAAAGTATCCATCTCAATATTGCAACATAGATAGCTAAATAGCCAACATGAAGTATTGTGTTCAAAATGGAGACTGTCGAAGTCCAAAATCTCCGAAACCTACAGCAAAGGGGAAGAACCCGTGTTTTATTACAGGTAAGCATCCTCGATTTTTTTCCTTAAGGGGGAATGCTCCAGTTTTTCGGAACCCTCGGTCTTTACTGTAGTAAATTAATTGTTTCGTACCAATATGTTTCGCTACCATGTTTTCAATAATATAACACATCATTACAATTTACCATTTTCGATGGTTAAAGTGTATTCATTATGCGAAACTGATTTCCTCATGACGGAAATCGATTATTTAGAGCAAGACTGTCGTAAGTGTGTATGCAGTTACCACTGTTTTGCGTCATTTTATTCATGTATAGCTGATAAAAATTGCTGTAATTCACTAATAAGTGCGCTGACCTATACATTTTCTTTTTGAATTATTACCAGGACATGTTGCTTAATACAATGAGGGAGTTTTATCAAATTCTATTATGTAGAACATGCAATATTTCCAAAAATATGCAAATTTTGACATAAAACACTCCAGCTTCGTTGATCTAACCGAACACGTGAACATGCTGTTTTATACAATTACGCGTTTATAGTAGCACATGTTTTGGGTTTTCTGTTCTTATTAAATGTAATACATTTCTTTAAATCCGTTTTCGGGACTAAACGATGAATATACAGCGTTTTATTAGCATTTTAGTGACCTTGGAAAGGTGACAGAAATTGTGCATTTTTTCGATGTAGGGGTATGTGATACAAATGCCTATAAAATTCAAACAAGATCGCTGACCATCCATTTTTATTCTATTTTTCAATTGGTAATAACATGTAATTTCATCATACAAAATATAAATAAATTCTATTATTGGGAAAAAATTTAGGAAACTGGAGCATTCCCCCTTAAACCCTTTTCTACATATTGGCTTTTTTGACTCTCCAAAAGAAAAAGACTATGGAAAATATCGTGAGAAATGAAGAAATTGCTTGTAGCAAGCCCTTTCTTGATCATTTCTCACTATGTCTTCTTCCCCCCAAAAGACAAAAAAATCACAAGAAGTTGTCGTATGTAACATCTTTAAATTTGGACCAGACTAGAATTCTGCAGTTTGATAATGGGTAAACCATTTGCAAGACATTGAAGCTTCTTGCTGCACCTAATGGAGAAAAAGTTTCAGAAATATTGAGGAAAATGAAGAAAACACTGTTAACCGGTAGTTCAACGTTTGTATCTGTTATGCATTGTACTTAAAAGCCAATCATTATCAATATCCTCTTTCGTCAATTGATGAGAACAATCTATATAACTCACTGGTGGTGAACTCGGCCAAAGCGTGGGACGTTTTTTCGCGATCATAGTATTCCGTCGGTGTTGTTATAAAATATCGTAACTACGGCTTCGATAAAGCCGTAGTTACGAGATTTTATAACAACACAGACGGTTTGTCAATACATATCTGTAAACCCGGTTTATTTTTAGAACAAATTCGTTGTTATTAGAAAAACTATCTAATCAGATCTTTGAACTCACATTTAAACGCAAAATATCTGTACCTTGTTGTAGCGAAAAACGTCCCTCGCTTTGGCCGAGTTCACCACCAGTGCTTTCGTCAATAGCTGAGAACAATCCATATAATTATGCCTTTTAAAAAGTGTTAAAACTTTATAAACTATTGGTCCACATTGAAGGGAGTAGCAATAGACAAAACTGGTCACAAATATTTAAATCTGTATGAATTTGACTTGCAAACTTAGAGCAAAGGGAGAAATACTAATAGTAGGATTTTTCGTCACATTTCTCAATATTTTTCAAAGCCTACCCAGTAAGGGTAGTCAACATACCAAGAAGTTGTTAGAGTGCATATGTGACCCGTCTAGCTAAAAGGGACCTTATACGAAGTGCAAAAAATATCGACCCTAGTCAGTCTGCCTAATCCGCGCAGCCAGACTAGGGCCGACACTTTTCATTTTTTTGTATTTTTCTAAATCTGGAATGTTTTCCACATCTTACTGTACATGTATGTTCATTTTTCGCACACGGGATCTGGTTGACCTGTGCTGGGTTTTACAAGTTTGTCAATATTTTTGAATTTTTGGAATTCGTATAAGGTCCCTTTTAGCGTGACGGGTCACATAGATCTTGACCAGACGCTCCGTGTACCACAGGTAGATCTGCATGGGCCCATGCTCACTGGTGGTGAACTCGGCCAAAGCGAGGGACGTTTTTCGCTACAACAAGGTACAGATATTTTGCTTTTAAATGCGAGTTCAAAGATCTGATTGGATAGTTTTTCTAATAACAATGAATTTGTGCTAAAAATAGACCGGGTTTACCGATATGTATTGACAAACCGTCTGTGTTTTTATAAAATCTCGTAACTACGGCTTTATCGAAGCCGTAGTTACGAGATTTTATAACAACACCGACGGAATACATTGTTCCCGAAAAACGTCCCACGCTTTGGCCGAGTTCACCACCAGTGATGCTGGTCTCGTAAGCGATTACGACCCCCCTTTTCCGGATCTCGGTTCATTTGCATTGTTTACCAACAAAAACAGTGTGGGAACATGGTATTTTGGGGTCAAGCAGACGACAGCATGACGGTTATTCTGTCTGTACGTCTGTCATCGATGGGTGCCATGTGGAATTTAAAAAAAAATGCAAAATACAAAAAATCGAAATGAACGATGCCAAAACTGTGACATTTTTGTTAGTATGACAGCTCATACATTAATATAATCTGTATTTTACAAAATTTCCATAGACTCATTTTGAAAATACTTTTTTTTTCAATTTGTGAAACGAATCTCCCAACGCCAATTTCATCATCCTGGACAAATCCATTCCGAGTCAGAAAGGGATAGCGTTTTCCCGCGCAATAATATAAAAAGGAACCCTTAATCAATTACCAGACTGCAAGCATATAGACTTGTCCAAATTCAAAGAATTTGCAGACGACAGTTTCAAGTGAATTGAATTTAACATGTTTGGTCTTTTATGGAAGAATTGAAGAAATCGCTTGTCATAAGCAATTTTGGCACAGGTTGATCCTGAAAGTCACAACCCTTTCCGGATCGCAGCTCAAATGAAAAAATATCCAAATAAGAAGGAGATGCAGACGACAACATTTATCTTTCTGTTTTTATCAGACATGAAAATCACGATGGATAATCACGTGATACAATATTTTCAGAAAATCTTTAATAGTTTTGTAAATACTTGACCAATTTGAATTCGGTTTGAAGCAGAGAATGTAGACAGGCGTCTAGCATTAGATGGACATTGTTGATTTTTCAAAAATCAACTGATAAAAATGTTATTGAAGATAAACCAAAATTTTGATCAAAAGTCCAACACGTGCAGCTTATTCCCGGCATTATCCAACATTATCTGCTTCAAACAGAATTCAAATTGGTCAAGTATTAAAAAAGATATTGAAGATTATCGGAAATTCTGAGTCACGTGATTCTACACCGTAAAATGAAAGCATGAAAAGCGGGTACAAATGAGTAACTTTTGGCTTTGTATTTATTTGTTGTCTGGTCGATTTGTGGTTTGGAAAACGTCTTCATTCATTTATGGATTCATGTCGCTGAATTTTATCGCTTATCTTCAAAAACCTCGTAACTGCACAATGTTCTAAGCTACAGTTATGAGGTTCTGTTGAAAAGTAGAGATTTGATAATTTATCATTGCTTATCGCGTAACGGCATAGTAGGCTACTTAGCGTTGTAGACTAAATAACTAGGCATCCCATGTGTTTTCATATGTGATAGGGTTAAATCGGACAAAATTTTAATAATATAAATGTTATCACGAATTATTTCATTAATTTATGGTTTCGTATTTCTGTCTATTGTTTTTATTTTTACAGACTGCTATTCGTATATATTTTAATTCTTCTCTCTATTTTCGTAAGTTAAATATTCACTTACCCTCTTATGGGTGTACTTTTTCAAGATTAAAAAAAGTCCATCGCGGTTTGATGCCCGTCTCGAAACAAAACGTCGCTTTCCAGCAAAAACATCGTAACTGCAGATTTAAAAAATCTGCAGTTACGAGGTTTTGCGTTGAAAATCATCGAAATACAAGGGTCGGTGATTTTAAAACAGGCTTTTGGCATTGCAATTAAAGCTATTTCTAAATTTATCTAATGCATCCGATCTGAGCTAATGAACTTTTTGCATCAGCTATCGCAGAATTCACAGCCTTAAAGAATGTCAAAATTGGCTTTAATTGCTATTTTATTGTTTAAGATTAATGTCGAGTCACTTGTACACAGGAATAATTGAAATTCCGTGAAAATTCCATATAGATCTAGATCTAGTGTTGGTATAAAATTATGACAAGTTGTGTTAGATATTTTAAAAAGATGTATACTAAGGTAGAATGGCTTTAAACATAACCGGTCAAAAGATTTGAAATAAGTCAAACTACGCAAAATGTGCAGTCTGACTAGAATTTATAGTTTGTTGTACTTTTCACAATCCCCCTTTTACCATCCTTCATGGAACAAATTCGCTAAGGATAAAAAGATTACTAGAGTTATGCCAGCGCCCTTACCAGTGGGGGCTCGTTTGATTTTCGATTTTCAAACAGTTGACTTCAGACGATAATAGAATTATGTTCCGATTGTTTCCTTTTCAATCTTTTATTATGCCGAGTGAGTTACGCTGTTTTATTGTTTTGTGCTTGTACTGTTCTAGACATACCAGAGGTACAGAATTTCGTGTTTTTGAGTGCAAAATCAAGATAATTGTTCCAGATTAGCTTTCTTTACTCTTGTTTTTCTCCTGCATTGCTGAAAATGAAAAAGTTTCAATAAGTCAGATGCGAATGCAGAGTCTGATCTGGATCCATGTTGAGATGAAATGCCACAAAGGTTCTTTTTTCAGAACCTTGCCCAATTTTATGTCGCTTTCATATACATGTTCAGAAGACATCTGTAAAATACGCAACTTTTAGTCTCTTTCTAAATAATACATGGTTTAAACTTTTGACGTCCCTTATAGAAAAACATTCGGAAAAAAAAACAGAAGAAAAACTGATAATACCGCAGCGATTCTGGGTAAGGGTTAGATTTCTTAAACACGTTTAGGTACAATTTTATAACAAGTTTAATTTGACAAAGAAAATCGAAACTCTTATTTTGTCCAAACCAATGACATTTAATTTGAAGATAGTAAGATTGGAAGGCAATGTCGCAGCTATTCAACAAAATCCTGGTTACTGCAGCATAATTCAAGCTGCAGTTACGAGTTTTTTTTTAAAGCGACGACATGCTTATCTAATCAATTTGCATTTTTCACAACTAGGAAGTCTCGAGCTTTCAGTTTTACGCCAGTGGATAAGGTTCAATTTGGGGAATAGTGGCCTTTATTGGGGGATAGAATTCGGCCAATCTTTTCATTGTTTTGCTGATTTTTTTTTCAATTAATTTTTTTTATAATAGATACACGAATTAAATAGTTTTGCACATGAATTACTTTGAAACTTTGTAAAAATTTCCCCTTAAATTCGTACACAACTGATTACTTAGTCTTTTTGTAGATTTTTCATTAGAAAATTAAATAGCGTTTTCTCATTCTACCTATATAGGCCTACTTTATTTGACACAAAAATTCCTATATTCATCACCATCAATTTTTCTTCTACAGCAGCTGGCATATTTGGAATAGTCTTTAATTGATTCGTTTGGAAAAGGGTACAACCTTTTGTCAAACGACGAAATAGCAGGATGGTCTAATTCGAAAGATGCTGCAGACATTGATATTCATGATATCGAAAGAAGAAATTTTTTATGTTACACAATGAAAAATATTGAGGCAAAAGTAGAAAATGCTGATTGTTAGCATTTTCTTCTTTTCCCTCAATGTTTCCCAAGCATTTGCAATTAGGGGCCTAAAACCTGGTCTTCTTTGGGAAAAGGTTGAAAACAAAATCTTGTCCGTTTCAGCGAACAGGTAGTATAACTGATAATTATGACGTCACAAGGGAAATACCTGAAAAATTATTAACCATTTTAATAGTATAAATAGATTAAAACGTGTTTAATGATATGAGTAGATAACATGAATTTGCATATCAGATGGATGGACAAAATACAGTAGCTATTTACTTTTTTTGACACAAGTGAAAACTCTTTTCGAAAAATCACAACTTTACTGCTCTTATTAACTTTTTTTACATGACCTTTTCGCATCATTTTCTTAAAGTCTTGTCTTTCAGTCTGTTTTTTTAATGAAAAGCGTTTTTGTCATCCTTCTAAAAAACTTTTCCCAAACAAGACCTAACTTTGACATCCCTGGAAATAAAACCTTACAGATTGATCGAGTTAAACAGGTGTAACGCAGTCTAACCTTCGTCGTGTTTTCTCAACCTTTTTTTCTCTTTTGGAGATTTAAACTAACTTGGGTTTGCTTAGAATTTAGAATATAGTCCCGATATCTCGTAACTCAGACTTTCAATTTATGTAATCGAACGGCTGATATGCTCATATCTCGGCGGCTGGAGCACCTAAACGTCGATTCCTGGAATTTCTCTAACTAGTTAGTACTACCACAATATCCAATCCGAGCCTCAAGCTGCTCTCTCACATAGATAATTCAAATCCAATGGTGAGAACCAAACGCATTTTGTCAAATGCTAGTGAGGATATTGGTATATTCATGATATTGATCCGTGACCCCCGGATTAAAAGACTCCGATGCTACCGACTGAGATATACGAGCTCGGCTTAACCAATTTATGCCTGAATTTTTATTTTAGGAAATAAATCAGAGAAAACATTGAAAACCATGTGAAAACAATAAGTTCGGCTTTACTTTTGTGAAATTTCAATGGAAAAGTATAGTTTTGTACAAAAACATTTTTGTCCACTAAAGTGGACGCTAGGCACGAATGGGTACATATAAGTTACGTTATATTTTGCCCCTAAAACTATAGTTTCCATCTTGAAATTTGTAAATATACAACACAATCTGTTAATTATATCCCCACCTACGGAGTAGAGTGTGTATATTGGTTTCACCAAGTCTGTTTGTCTGTCCGTCCATCCGTCCATCCATCCATACGTATACTTTTTTTGTTTCCGTGCTGTAACTCGTTAACCATTTGGCCTGGGGTCATGAAACTTTACTCAGTTGTTGCCCATGACCCAAGGAGGTGCCTTATGTTTTGGGTCACGCAGGTCAAAGGTCAAGGTCACAAATGGACCTTGCTTAAAATCATTGTCCGTGCTCCAAGTCAAGAACCGATTGACCTTGGACCATGAAACTTTACACAGTTGTTGCCCATGATCCAAGGAGGTGCCTATTGTATTGGGGTCACAAAGGTCAAAGGTTAAGGTCACAATTTGACTTTGTTTGAAATTCATTTCCGCGCTCTAAGTCAAGAACCGGTTAACCTAGGATAATGAAAATTTACTCAGTCGTTGTCCTTAACCCAAGGAGGTGCCCTTTTGTTTTGGGTCACAAAGGTCAAGGCCACAATTGGGCTAATATATCTTCCTTCGTCTTCCAGCATAGATACAACCACGTTTACTGTATATTTTCTGCATAAAATTAAAAATTTGTTGTTACTATACAAAGAACTTTCAGGCACTCTCTCAGTCCTAGCGTCCACTTTAGTGGACAAAATTATATTATTCTATAAAACTATGAAAACATATCATTTTTCTCTGAAAATTGTATCTGCAGTTACCTACAGATTAGGAACATTACAGAATAATAATGAAACAAGAAATATAAAAAAGATAAAGGAAATAAACATACATTTTCCCCTACCCATTTTCAAGTCTTTTTTTTCTCAGTAAAATCACTCCCTTCTCTTATAATATTCACGTTTACTGATACTTTTATTACTAATGAGCACTTGGACCAGCATTCTCCTGCTTATCGATGGATAATCAATACAAACAAAATTTAATGATGAGAACCAGAGATAAACATATACGTAAGAACCCACTTACAGATAAAGTCCAGTGTCGTCTTTAGTGGACGCTAGGCACAAATGGGTTAATTAATCAAAAGGAAATAACCACAATCATATTGATAAACGTTTCCACAAAAAAGACATGGCTTTGACAACCGTAAAGTTATTGGCCCGGAAAAACATTGATTCAAAAGAAAAAAATGCTGATAGTCAACACTTAATGTTTTTCTCTCAAATTTTGGTGGGCTATAATGTAGGCCTATACAAATTCTATTTTCGTTAGTTGATATACATTTGTCGTATGCCACCGCTTTTAATGAAAAAGAAATAACTACATCTTGTATCTTGAGTAGTTACGGTGTTCTTATCCCGAACTATTGATGTACGACTTTGGGGTAACATATCTGAACCATGTAATTTCGGTGCAAGTCTGCATTGCTAGAAATCGTATCCCAAATGTAGGGGGTAAATGAGTGAATGCCCTTTGTATTTTAACCACATTCAAAGCATTCAATCATGTACGATAAATTCTATTTACAGGACTTTAACCTCAACCAATGAAAATTCGGTTCCTTTTTTTGCTGCTTACCGACCGTGCGTGCGTCCGTCCGTCTGAACTAAGAACACGTTTGCCATTGATTTGTTGTATTCCCTCAGCTCCTTTTTTGTAACCTTGGCCCAAACGATAGAATTTTAGGGTTGCCAAATTTGAAAGCTGCTGAAGACGACAAGACGGGTAGACTGAATGCTAAATTTATAAATAATACATCACAAAAAAAATTGAGACGAAAGTAGAAAATGTTGATTTTCAGCATGTTATCGTCGGTGCTATTGCAAAACCTCGTAAATCCAGCTTTAATCAAGCTGGAGTTACACAGTTTTGCAAAAGTACCGACGTATTTCTATTGTCGCAATATTTTCCCAAGTCAATTATGTTAGGGACGTCAAAACCAGGTCTTGTTTCGGAAAGGATTGAATTTTAGACTGTCCCACCAAATTGAAGCAGACTTTTGTAGACTAAACACTGACTGAAAATAACACTGGAATATCTGTACATTATAGCACAAACATATCGAGGTAAAAGGAGAAATTGTGGTTAGTGTGGTATTTACAATGTATCATTACCTTCTCTTGTCTAAATCTTTTCGCAGCATCATCAAATTCTATTGTGTGAAAAGGTTTACTGTGGTTGATTTGCATTCAGGAAAACAACAACAACAAAAAATGTCTCGGATTATGATTCAACGATTATAAAGTCCAAATCATGAAAAACTTAGTTCTTAGATGATAAATATCAAATACTATCACATGCAATTAATCCAATTCAAAGATAATCTGACTCAGAGTCATGAAAAATCGTTGATGCAAAAAAGCCACAAATCTTTACAATCGCAAAATTGCTGCTGACTTTAGCAGACATGACAAAAATGCAATTTGGCTGGTAAAATGTATTCACCAGGTCAATGAGTGCATACAATTAGCAATATTTACCTAAGTTAATCATTTTGCAGCTGCAGTTTTTCTTGTGGTCGCATTTTTCTTGTTTAATCCTTTCCCAAAACGACAAAATTTGGGTAGTCAATATTCATGGGTGTTGCAGACCAGATGACAAAAGCGGAAATGACATAGGCCTATGTCTCATCAAAAATATTGAAACAAAACGTGAAAAGGTTTATTGTCAGCATTTTCTTCTTTTTCTGATTATTGTCCAAAAAATGTTATTTAAGAGACATTTTAACAATATCTTTTTGGAAAACCATTAAATACTGACTTATCATATGCTTATGAAAAATGCGTTAAAATTGTGGAAAAAGAAGAATGTCTTAATAAGGCCACTGGGTCCATCTATTGTTAGAACACGCCAGTATTTTGGATTATTATCATTATTATCATTATTATTATTATTATTATTATTATTATTATTATTATTATTATTATTATTATTATTATTATTATTATTATTATTATTATTATTATTATTATTATTATTATTATTATTATTATTATTATTATTATTATATATCTATTATATAAATATTTGTAAACGACCTGGCATGAAATCATTTGAAGTAGAAGATAGAAAGAACGTCACGGGAGGTTGAGTGGGGGTAGTATTTCTCTCACCCCCATCGGTCATAGTTTACCCCACGTATAAACGATTTCCGCCGATAAAAGAAATACATCGTCGCTTGTTTATCGAAAACCTCGTAACTGCAGCTTATTTTAAGATGCAGTTACGATGTTGTCGATGAAAAGCAGCGACATTCTTAACGTAGTGAACGGGGTAGCGTGTGGGGCCTGAATTGCATCAATCTATTCGTCGTTTTTGAAATGGTTAAAAAAAGTAGAGGAAATATGACATACTTTCGCAAAAAAAACAACAACAAAAAATCCCCAAAAAAACAACAACAAAAACCAACAATAGAAAAAGAAAACAGCAAAATATAGAAAAAACAAAGAAAGAAAGTAATATTAGAACAATATGAATGAGCTGTAGTGTCTTAAAAAAGCATTACAAACATCGACCTATATCAGCCCGGGCAAAATGCAGACTGATCGGGACCCAAACTGCTGCCTTTAACCCTTTCCCAAACAAGACCAGGTTTTGACGTCCCTAATTGGTAAGACTTGAGAAAACATTGAGACAAAAGAAGAAACTGCTGATAACCAGCAGTTTCTCCTTTTGCCTCAATATTTTCTTAGCTATATTATACACAAATCCTTTCTTTTTCAACATCTTTTTTGTCGTCTGTAGCTACTTTCAAATTGGACAGCCCTAGAATTTTGTTGTTTGGGAAAGGGTTAAGTCATGTAGTCACATGTTTTGGAGAAGCTATATGAGAACAGCATGGAACTTGATTAAAGCGCGTATGCTCAGGCTGATCTGGATCTATGCTTTTCTCAAATATTATAAGGGCCCCTTTGTCATATCATGGCTTAATAAGTAAAGTGTCTTTGTATTGATGAGTAGTCAAGACTTAAAAGCAATAAAAACTGACTGTACCCATCTTATTTAGTTGTGGTTAGAGTTAGGAAGATCGAAAGTTAAATTTGATCTCCTTTTATCGTAACCACAACAAAGATGAGATTTACATACTGAACAAGGGCTTCCTCAGTGTAATATATTTTATTAACAAAGAAAAACGAAGATTAGACATTTAATGATAATGTTTCAGGCCCATAGGAATGATATGTGAACACTTGAAAACAAACTGAAGATACTGAATCTTTGTTCCATAGTTATCATAAAGATCCGATTTGAAGACGCTGTAAACACGCAGTCTGATTTCGGTCGTTACTGATCTATACATAGCTGCGATATCGTAGCCACGAACTTGATGATGGGTATTGGTTTGTGGCTACGAGTCCACCCTATTCCTTCTTGTGGAGCAAGTCAAAAGAGTGAAAAATACATTTTCTTGCATAAATATTTGAATACTAACATATCTAATCAGATGTACATCCCATTAAAAGATATTCCATGGCACAAATTCAGTTAAAAAGTATCAACAAGAATTGTTATCAATTATTTCTTCCAACGGAAAATTCAAGTCTCAGTAGAATAAAACGGGTTGGTACTCCGCTTCCAAATTGAATTGAACTTTATTTGAAAGTGATTTTAACATAAAACTATGCTGGGTTGACAGAAAAATAGTTAACCTGTTGTCAGGCACCATTCTTACTACATTCCATAGCTTTATTTTGAAGTTTGACTATGCTAAACTTGCTGGAATGAATCATTCCAGCACCTGCTCCATTGCAACGAATAGGAAGGAACTGTAACCGAAACCTAGATCAAAATTCAAAAAGGTTTCGGTTACATTATTGCAACTAATCGATACAGTTTTCATGCAGGCGATTCATGTAGGCTTCAATTCGATGGCTCAGCGCGAAACAGTTGTAACTGTGATTATATCACATAGGCAGTTACAACTGTTTTGCGTTGAGCCATCGAATTGCCCTAGATGCCACCGTTGCTCATTAATTCCTTTTCCCAAATTGCGACATACTTTGATAGCCACACAAAAACGGGATTAGAAAAACTTTCATCAAAAGGGGAAAATGTGATCCTTTTTCTTCAAAGGTTTTTACTGCTTGTAAATGTATATTTTCTTAATAAGTTAGTGTCTGCCAATCCTTTCAGTTTCAAACAGTCTGAAATAGGTATACTGTCAATTCGTACCATAACCATTTCGTACCATAATATCTGAAATATCATCATTTGGGAAAAGAATAAATATTTGTTCACACTTTGATACACAGATAGGTAGAATATCGTGATGACGTGAATGGGACATCTTATAAAATCCCCTAAGTAGAAAATTATTGTACAAAACTAGAGTAAAATTGATAACTCGGTTATAATACTTTCCCACACAGCAAAATTGATAACTGGTCCGAACTAAAAGCAAGTACATAGGACAAAATTGGTTTACTTGGTGTGTAAAAGTCTTAGACCCATAGATGGTACACAAAAAATTCATTTTAACGACAAAAGGTTGTAATCTAGTGTTGAACCCAAATTGAAATGTGTTGCATTTGACAAAAAATGTAAAGATTGGTGTATGATATCTAAATATGTAAGCTATACAATGCAAGAAGAACAAACCTTTATGCTATTTCATTTATATTATCAGGGTTTTATTAATAATTATAATTTTCTCCTTTTGTTCTTATGTTTTCTAAACTATATTGCGCTCAATTTTTCTCTTTAGCATTCATTTTGTCGTATGCAGCCCCTTCCCAATTAGACCACTATATTTTTGACGTGAGTAATTGGGTTAAGATGGGTGGATTTCATGAATTAATGTTGCATACCGAATATTTTTTCTCTCCTTTTCTATATTTCCAGTATTCGTGTTAAAAGTGTGATGGGGCATCGGGCGAAATACATTCAAAATGCGTTGCAGGGTACCGTACTTTTATTTCTGCCTATTTCGACTTCGAGATTGGTTAACGAATGCCTTCTAGACATGTATGTTTCGTTCCCATTTGACTTTGAAATACCGAAAATGGATCATTGTAATTTCTTAATGACTAAATACTAATAAATAAATAAGATAGAGTTTCGGTCGGATAGCGGCAAACAAAAGGGTGTAAAAAGAACCTTAGTTAGCATATTTAGGACTGATATCATTTTGGTTTGTTTATTTTTGTGAGTCATTCGGAAGTCTTAAATATAGGTTAATAGGTATCCAATTAGTAAGATTAGACTCTTCAAATTTGTATAATTGGCTAAATATAAATAACCCTTTGACAAAATACCTTCTTTTGACGTTCCCGGTAGAAAAAAAGTTTGAGAAAACATCGAGGGAAAAGAAGAAATTGCTGATCATCAGCAATTTCTTCTTTTCTCTCTGTGTTTTCCTAAAATTTTATGTGCTATAACATACATCCTTTTTCCTTTTAGATCAATTACTCCTATCCTGTTCACATAGAATTGCACGTTTTGTGGTTTGGGAAGGCTTTAGCAGGTATTGAATAAGTAAGATTAAACTCTTCAAATAGCCATAATTGGCGAACTATAAAATGGATCGAGCTATTTTAGAAATTGTATAGATAAATAGAAACTTGATAAATATTGACGTAAAGGAAGTAGCGAGAAACCACGTTATCTAGTTTATAGATCCTCTTGCCAGTTGGCCAGTTTTGGAATATTTGCTCGACAACAGCGTCACACCCTATTACCGGCTATCACTACAGCAGTTGCTAACCTTGGGCAGTATCATCTATAAATAGCGCGTGAACTGGGTAGGTCATACTTTTTCCATATTTGTTTTGTGTAAAAGCGTTTCTCAGCTATAATTTGTAGTGCCCTTGGCTTGCCATACATTTGAGCATCTACATGTCAAATATTAGCACAGAGAGTCCTCAAACAAAAAAATAATTCATTAACAAAGTCGACACTTCATATATTTGCATATAAAATTCATCTTTCCATGCAAATAGCAGAAAAACACTGAAGCAAATTTTAGAAATTTTATTACAAAATGGATATCTAGTATATTATCTACCAACTAATTGCTTGTGAAGACAATCAACTATTCCGTTATGTCGTTATAGTCAAACAAAGTTTGGTGAGCTACAAATTTATGCAATCACGAACAGCATGTAGGGGGATCACCGACAGGAGATTCGTACTTGAAATAGGCAATCACAGACAGCATAAATGATACTATTTTGCTTGTCTATGTACAATTCCTTTTCATTATCCAAGTGATCATGGTGTGAAATGTTTAAAATTTGCTGATGATAATTATAATACATGAATGCTGGTACTTTTGTTTGATAAAAGAGCATCAGATAAGAATAAGCTATATATGAAGCAAGAACTTCCCAGGAATCCATGGTTAGGTGCTCCAGCCACTGCAATATGGCCATAGCGGTTTAAAACGGCGTTACACCTCATGAAATCAAATCATAGGCCCGATTGTATCAACGCTGTTAAGCACAAACAAAATATTTCACTGATTTGTTCAAATTTTCCGAAGTGAATAATCGAAAAATAACCGAAACAGATACTTGGCCATTTGGTTAACTCTAGCCGGCGTTTATAAAATCGGGCACAGACTAACTTTAAAAAAATACCTTCAACATTAGATCCTATGCTCAAAAATACCATTGCGTTATTCGTCTATTATAGCAATATAAATTTAAGTTTTAAAATTGTGAGTTTCCGCTTTATCTAATTATTTCTTATGAACTCGATTATTTGCAGGGGAATTTAATAAGAGTTTTAATTATGAACACTATTTGGAGGATAACTACTGACCTTGACCGGGTAATTATACTAGCCAAATATCAGAATGGTCATTTATATTGTCCAGTAAGATTAACCCGAGACATCTGCATATGTAATGACCCCACTTGTTAAGGTTAAGGCACTCAACGAACGGACTTTGCACACGAAAATTAAGTTGTCCCGGGTTAATTTGGGTGGACAATACAGCGATGTCGTTGATATTTATTTGATATTAAAATCAGATAAATGGAGAATGTTTTTATCCAGTTAACCGTGGCGCAATTTTGGTGAAACAATTATAGTGCATCGTATGTGTTGTTATAAAATCTCGTATTTGGCCATAGTTGCGAGACTTTATAACTAGGCCTACACTGACGGTTTGTCAATACTTATAACGGTAAATCTAGTGTACTTTTAGCACAGAGTTCATTGCTATTGATAATATAGGAAATGGAATCTTATGGTTAATATGGTTAAATCTTACGCTATAAATAGAATGGTCCAAGCGGTTTTAGCTGTTAAAAATCTCGTAACCACGGCTTCATTCAAGCTGCAGTTGTGTGGTTTTTGAATCATACGGACAAAGCTCTTTTGTTTGTCCGAGATTCCGTGCGGTTTGCTTTATAAAGAGTATTTGCTGCAACATGTATCTGTTTAAGCCGAGTCCAGTTAACGTCAGAGTCTGTCAATCCAGGGGTCGCGAGTTCGAACCCCAGGCCGACCAGTATCCATTCTTACATTTGACAAAAGTCATTTGTCTCTCACCAATGGGTGTGAATCATCTATGTGAGAACGCAGCTGGAGGCTGGGTACTTTTATTGAGAGGTCTATTTGTCCAATGACCACTCGGCTTTACTTCACCATGCAAGGTGAAACATAACACAGAATAAAGAAATAAACATTTTTAACCATTTCCAAAAGAAATGCCTCTTTTTACGGAGTTATCTGTACATGTCGGATCGTTTTGATTGTACAAAATCAATTTTCATATGATTTAGGTATAGATCTAACAATACAGCTCGAGATATTTATCAATTTTCATGTTTTGAAAATTGAGTTTTCCATTTCAGACGTTTAGGGAGATTTCTCGCCTTATCCATAGAGATCCTTACCTAGCTGACTGATCTTTGATCCTTCACTAGTTTCTGTATTCACTTACCTAGGCTAGTTGCAATCATGTGCTTTATGTAGACAATCAAGATGTTTTATCGATATCAACAGATTCTTGCTTGATAATCCGTTATCACCGATATCTCTTCTTCTTTTCGCAATGAGGCCAGAAACGCTGAACATTGATAGCGCATCTGTTTCTCATTCGAGAGAACCCGGGTTCGATCCCCGGCCGTGGCAAATATCTTTTCTAACTAATGTTACCCACCAATGGTTTGATATTGTTAACTTATGTGGACGAGCAACTGGAGGCTCGGTTAGTCTATTGTGTTAGTACTTGTATGAGAAACAACAGGAATCCATGGTTAGGCGCTCAAGGTGCCGCGATATAACCATGGCAGTTGAAAACGGCGTAAAACCCCAATAAACCAAATCGTTTCGCAATGAAAAATACAAATTTGCACCGCGCAAAACATTCGATCGAAATGTTTGAAGATTCATTGACCGACTTTGAAATAGCAGGATTCATAATACATATATTTGCGTGGGTTCCATCTATTTAAGTTAAGTCTGACTAAATGAAATTTAACCCCATTGAAAATATTACAGTCATATTGTGTGCCTGAAACAGCGACGACATGATGTAAAATCCACAATTTTCACTGTAAAGTATGTGTAGTTTTTTTTAAGGTTTGCAACCCATCATAAGCACTAAAGAGCCAGAAGTGAATTTGATAAGTGCCAGTAATTCCTAAACTGTGTTACATTCCATTCTAAACATAACCATTTTGAACGGTTTAGAATTTTGAATCAATGCATACTTACCGAAATATTTGACAGAAATGTTCAAAATTACCTCCGCTGCATATGAATATAGAGTAAAGTAATATTTGTAAATTATTTTCCTTTTGAAGCATAATCTTGAAATCCGGCACGTTGAATCAACTTATAAGAAGTGTATGTACAAATGTGTGAAATTTGATGCATTTCGTACGGCTAAAAAGTGGTGTTTTTAAAGATGGGATGTATACCTTAACCGACAAACTATCATCTACAACTAATGGTTGCATACGTCCTTCAATTTTGTGTTACTCAGCTTCAACCATATCTAGATGATTTCTATGTCTATAATTCATAACTTTGCTAGTCTATCAAGAAATGGTGTTAATTCATTATTTATGCTCCTTTCAGGCAACTTCTTGTTGAAAGAGATGCCGCTTTTCCAACAAGACATATTGTTCTGTGTTGCCATCAACTTATGTCCGGGTTTGCCATTCAAATTTTCAATATGCTGTTCGTGATAGCCAAATCGGCATCAGTGTTTAGTTTTAATCGGTCAGTCTGAAGTTAATTCAATTCAGACAGTTTTCTAAATTTACACAGTGTAAGAAAATTGATTGACTATTTTAATAGTAATATTAATTCTAATGATCGTCTTATCATTTTCTCATTATATGGACTGAAAGTTGGATTTTACGTAAAAAATTGTGAAGTTACGACTTTGTCGCTGAATAATTTTGTTGTTTAGGGATTCTTTGGGCTAATATTTATCATGTAGGTGCTCAAATGTATGGCCAGCCAAGTGCACTACAAATATAGCTGAGAAAGGCTTTAACACAAAAGCAAAGATGGAAAAAGTATGACCTACCCAGTACACCCGCTATTTATAGATGATACTGCCCAAGGTTAGCAACTGCTGTAGTGATAGCCGGTAATAGGGTGTGAGCGTGCATTTAAACTTTTTCCTGCACATTTGAACATACGTCATTTAGGTTCAGTTATTTTCATCAGACATGAAGAAGTGTATAGTACTCATTTTTATCAAGAAAATCATTCACTTTCCATCTGAGAAAGAAAAAAAAAACAATTGTTTGAGTCTGGTTCTGAAATATTGTCACCCACCAATGGGTTTGAAATCGTTAACCTAAGTGGGTGAGCAGCTGGAGGCTCGGTAAGGGTGTTGTGGTAGTACTGGTTTGAAAAACAACAGGAATCCATGGGTAGGTGCTCCAGCAGCCGCGATATGACCCTGGTAGTTGAAAACGGCGTAAAACCCCAATAAACACAAACTGGTTCTGAAAAAAGGGGTCTTCCAAGATACTCTCGACATCGGTGTTTCCACATCCACTCGTGTCCTTTGCGCAGTCTGCTCAGAATTTACTGTATTCTGATCTACAGTCGACACTCGTTATCTCGACATCGGGTAAGTCGAAATTCCGCTTAAGTCGAAGTGAAAGTCATGTCCCATCCTCAACATACGGATATCAAAATGAATTCCGAAACAAATAGAGCCATTGAAATCTAGTAGGAAAAGGATAGAAATTGCTCGTTTTGAGCAATTTCTTTCCTCTTCCTACTATATTTCAATCATGGGCACATAATTATGATGCCCATCAAGAATTGTTAAATATCGTTTTTTAGCGAAAATAATCAAAATCGGATTAGTCGAACTCCGGATATGTCGAGGTATTTTGACGGCCCCTCTGACTTCGACACAACGAGTGTCAACTGTATATAGATGCTAAAGGCATGGGTAGATATTATATAGCAACATAGATCTTGATCAGACTGCGTTTGCACGCAAGCTGATCCGAATCCATGTTGGCTTCTATCGTCATAACGACCCTTTCTCAAAACCCCAGCTTATTAAAACAGTTGCGGTTTCCTTTGTAAAGTTGTAATTCGACATGCTGATTACAGAATGTACCCATCTATTTAAAGGATTCCGCTTTAGATTAAGCATACTTTTATTTGAGACCAGAATGACCTAACCCCAACTTTAATAACCAACAGTTACGACATTTATCGTGATAAATCTTGATATTCGATAGATCACAGGATTTTCAGTACGAGATCAGCATGTTATAAAATGTGCACGATTGATCATAAACATGACTTTGTGTATGTGTCACAAAGAATAAAAAAGGAAATTTGAATTTTTATTAGTATTTTATTTGGTCACCACAAACTGATAATACTAGCAACACTTTCCGCAATGGCAATATTCTTGACTTTCTCAATCTGCTATCTGCTGAAGAAAACAGATTTAGTTCAAGCGAAAACAGATGAAGTACAATAAAATGCACAAAACCCTTAAGGAAAAAGGATAAATTGCTAGTTATGAATGTTTTCCTCTAATATTTCGGTGTTTCAAATAAATAACATCCTATAGGGTCGTCAGAATCAGGTCTTGTTTGGGAAAGTGACGATCACATTTTTGTATCGCTTATTTGTCTATTATCCTATCCCATCAATGTTTTTATTTTCATCTAAACAAAGATTTCTCATCATGAAAATCATTGTTTCTTAGGGTTTTCATATTTCTACTTCAATGAATCGTACCAACATCTTTTCACGTAAGTCTATCTATTTTTTTTTCTTCTAATTTATGTTACCCGCGAACAACTTACTATTATTGTAAGATCTTTATTAAAACAAATTATTCCTCAAATAACAGGCATCGTGCGCGAATCAGTTTAAACGTAAATATTGAAGATTGAATGAATTCAATAACTTGAAAATGTGGGCAATAGGATGGATAACATAATGTACAATAAATAAATAAATAAATAAATAAATAAATAAATGAATAAATAAATAAATAAATAACTAAATAAATAGATAAATAGCTAATATATAAATAAATGAATGAATAAGTGAATGAATGAATAAATAAATAAATGAATAAATAAATAGATAAATAAATAAAAAATAAGAAAAACAGAGAAAACAATAGAATGATAATAGAATAATGTCGTAGTGAAATCAGAAAAAAGCTGATTATAGAAATCATGTTGACACGGGTCTAAATGACCGACAGGTCAGTAATAATACATCTATAGATAGGTTATTGACCTTGTTCAAATTCATTTGATCCGAAAGATGAAATAATACGAAACTGGTGCAAGATTCGCATGAAAACCTACATAGCGAAGAATTCATTGACGAAATGTTTAACGCATTCCCACACATTGACTTTTTTGGCTCAATACAAGATAATGGCATCGGAAAACAACGTAGAACATGAAGAAATTGTTTGTGCCAAACAATTTCTTCATTTCCCACAATGTTTTCTTCACTGAATGACCACCGAAATTAAAATTTCAGTCATTTGAAATAGTTGTCTGCAACATCGCGGAATGAGGATTTGTCTAAGATAAAGCTGAGGCGCGTTCTTTAGAGCGAGATTTTTTTAAGATTTCTTAAGATGTTTTTGATACAGCGTCTTTGAGACCGAATTGATAAGCGAGGTGTTCCGAATGTTCCATACTTCATACAAATGACGTCATTTGTATGAAATATGGAGCATTCGAAACTCCGCGGTTTATGAATCATGGAACATTCGGAAAAACTTGGCCAATTTTCTTCCATATAGATTCTACAGAATTTACCGGGGTGTTCCGAAAGAAGTTTAGAGCAAAGGCGGCTCCTAGTGATCGTCTTAAAAATCTTGCTCAAAAGAGCGCTTTATCCCAAAACATATTACGAAATCTGAAGATATCTCAAGAAATCTCGCTCGAAAGAACGCACCTCTGGTAATGGGTTTAAGCTTATACATCCTCGATGCAACGTCAAAGAAGTGAATGAGGATTGTGGTTAAGAAACTATTGGCGCATCCGGGGATCAAACCTGCATGTGAACCGATGAATGAAAATACCACAGTCTACAAAATGAACCCTCTGCCTTCCAAACATGTGAAAAGTGAACATTTCCCCTTTTTGACTTGAAATATGCATTTTGTGAATCTTAAATAAAAACAAAAGTTTTGCAAAGATTTATTTGATTTTGTTAGGATTTTATCAGCAGATAAAGAAATGTTATTAGATGCATAAAAAGGGGAAAGTACAAAGGTAATCGGTGAAAAAACACCGAAACATGATATTTCGTGTCGTATTGCTCTGTGAAAAGGAAGCTTGTAGGTTATTGAAACAATTCACAATGAACAACTTCTTCTTAAACATTGACTTGTTAAGGTAAGTTTGGACAGCGGCCTTGTGACTTACAGATTTTGTTTTTATTCTGCAGCACCAAATGCCCATGCTACAATTTTCATCATTTTTTTAAAACGAAACATTCCCCTTTTTGTGACGGTGAATGTCAAATGAAGTATTTTGTTGTTCTAAATGTAAACATCTGCCAGAAAATTTTAGATTTTCTTTGAAAATATAGATATTTCTGTCATAATTAGGCTAAAACAGGGTGCGTGGGGTAAGATAAAGTCAAATATCTGTTTAAATTGAGTGGAAAGGTGTGCTGTTTTTTGTGTAAAAAAGCTTTGGGTACTATCTTCAAAATATCAAAAAAAACAAAAATATATTCATCGGGTAATTTTTAGGAGAACCGGAAAAAAAGTTGAAAAAAATTCTAGAAAATGTGATTTTTCAACTTTTCTCATAATTTTTTTTCCAGAAAATGGTTTTGAAATATTTCTTTAAAGCATACCAACACTTTTGCGCATATGTTAAGTCTCTCAAGTGATATAACATTTGGAATTATCCATTCAGAATAACTTGCTATATGACTTTAAAATATAAGGGTAATATTGCGAAAATGGTCATTACTAGTCAAGGGCAGATAACTTTGACACAAAAACGAGCCAAGAAACTTACCTTGATATTTTTTTTTATTTTTTGTTCAGGAAATGTTACTCTACAACTTATGTACAAATAAAAAAGCATTGGGTGGATAAAAAGTAACCCCCGAGTCCAAACTTACCTAAAAGCAATTTGGAAAATGCAAAAACGTTGATTACCAGTATTTCCACCAATTCAATTTTTTCCCTTCTCACCCAAGTCGTCTTAAAGACATTGTCTGTACGTATATGTCTCTATAAATGACCTGGCAGAGCATCTCTACCTATTAGCTATGGATGCTCTGCCAGGTCATTTTTCGAGACCTATACTATGTAATCAAAACGTACAAGATATCAAATTTCGAAAATACGCTACACAATGCATTTTGTAATCGACGAGTCGTGTTGTTGCCCCCTTAAATGAAATTTGAAACAGAAAGGTGCATTGATATGCCTTTCACTAATTACATGTAGCTGTTAGAGTATACATTGTTCTTTACCCTTTTAGAAATAATACCAGCTTTTTGACGTTTTCAAAGCCAATGCATTTAGAAAACATTTTGAGAAAAAGAATATACGAGAGTCTAATTATTAGCGTGTATACTCTTTTACTCGAGTATTGCCTTTTCAGATTAATATAACAAAATAATCAACATCTCGGTATATAAATATTCACACATATCGAGCTACTTCTCTACTTAACTCTATCATGTGTAATAAGTAATAGAAAATGATTGCTTTAATTAACTGAGGATGATGTTATAGAAAATGAACATAAACGTCTTTCTGCCATTTTCCTGAGCGTCTTATTATTAAATATTACTACTCTAACCTACATTTATTCATCTGTTAACTTAAAAATGTCATCAAATTAAAGAAAAGAGTCTAAATTTACATAAAATAGGGTTATAGTAGTCAAATTTAATGTCGGAAGTGATATGTTGTGAGTCACACGCAATCAGGTAAAACCCCTTTGTTGATAAATAATGGGAAAATCTTCAGTCACCCAAAATCACTTCTACCGCGAAAATGTGTGTCGCTACTTATCGTGCATTATGAGGGATGATAGAAATTATTCTCTTTTGATGGATTCAAATGGTGAGTTGAAGGCTCGAGCTTTGCAAAAGCAGGTAGCAGTTATTAGTACACTGATATACGTTTTATTTGATTTAGTTAGTTTTAGGAAAGTTAACTCATTCTCAAACAAGACCTGAATTTGGCATCTCTAAGAAAAAAAGCTTGGGAAAACATCGAGCCAAAAGAAGAAAATGCTGATTATCAGCATTTTCTGCTTTTGCCTCAATATTTATGTTATTATATTGTGCACCTATCCATCCTTTATCAGTATCCATTTTATTGTCTGTAGCAGCTTTCATGTTTAAATTTTGTCGGTCAGGAAAGGATTAACTTTAACGTCTATTGATTATCTCTACCTCTAAGTTCAAAGTTCGAGGCTTGCAATTCCACATCATTTAGGAATACCCTGAATTGGGGTTTGAATAAATTTTCTTTGTGTCAATTGAAAAAATTGTGATAAAAATGTTAACGTCTTCAGTCACCCAAAATCGCTTGCACTGCTTAAATGCAATTGATTGAAGCTTTAACCATGTGTCGTGCATAATGGTATGGGATGCAACGGTATTTTGTGCAATCTTACAGTATACAATGTCAGTTGTGGATGGGAATGCACTCGGGGCTTGTTTTTAAATTCGTTTATTAATTTTAGATCGATTTGAAATTATGCAAGTGCGAATTTTGATGGATTCTGCTGGTAATTTACAAGTTCAAGTTGTAAAATGTTGCTGCAATTTTATCTGATATATAGATCTACTTGTGCTCTGATCTTTATAGATTGTCAGTTGAGGTTTCAACTTTTGTTGGACTCTATCGGTGATTTTGTCTTTCGACTTTGGATATAAACTACGGCGTGTGGGACTTCATCCAGTCTGAGAAGGGCTTTTAGTTGTCACTTTGGTTATTTTCGATACACTCTACAGCTACATTTCATGTCAGTGTCGCGGAGAGAATTGCAAAGTAGGGTCAGACGATTTTGTGTTTTCTTATCCTATCATTGTTTTTGCAAAAGCCGAGCGAAAACCTTGTAGGGGCATATTTCAGAAAAGACAGGTCCCAAATTCATATTTCAGCATCACCAATGGTACTTGCTATTCGTCTTTTTCCAATTTCAACATAGTCCCCCCCCCCCAAATGAGCTTCGCACGACGTCGGAATTATTCGGACGACGTCGAATGTTTACGACCGTGCCCGAATAGGTTCGGATACGTAACGACGCCGTTCGAAAAAATCCGATGATTTATGAATTTCAAAATGGTCACATTACGGGTATTCTATCCTAAATTATTTGTCGCCTGACATACAAGCTAGTGATTCCCCATTGAAAGACCCGTTTATTTTGCGGAGCAAATCGTCTTGCAATGACAAGAATGTATTGTTATCGATAAAAAAAGAGATAATACGCGATCTTTTGTTTATTTTTGTTTTGTTTACTTTGCTATTATTTATAAATGAAATAGGACAAATTACACAATTCAAATTTAATTTGGAAGTCCTCTTTTTTTGAAATGTGATATAATTTTGAATATTTAACCCTTGCTTAAAAGACACCCTAGTTTCGAAAACATTTGCAGAGAAAGCTATAGACACATTGCGGGGGAAATTCGAAAATGCTGATTAACGGCATTTTCTCCTTTTCCATCAATATTTTCTACACAACAGAATTGTAATTTTTCTAGTATTCTAATTTATAGCCCACTTCTCTATTATTTAACTCACTGTAAAATCATTTGGGAAAGGGTTGACCGGGAAGTCTTTTATTTTTAAAATATGACATAATTTTATCATAAATGGGTGTTTTGTTTACGGCAATTTCTTGATTTAATTTTAACTTAAATTGTTTTGATATATATAATATATATTTCAAGACTGACTCATGACAAGATTCGTGGACTGAAATTGTGTTTCTAATTGGATTTCATGTAACGGTTTTCCGAAACAATCTACCCCTTTGACAACCGTACGAGAAAAAAAGATTTGCAAAATATTAGTAATATACCCCTTTTTACCTCAAAGTTTCGCCGAGCAGTTTATTATGCAGGCCGTCAAAGCCAGGTCTTGTATGGAAAAAGGTTCATACCATGAAGGATAGAAGTTAAAAAGTGTCGACCCCAGCTAGAATGCAATTAGTGTATAGAGTCTTAAACGGTGCTTTGTGCATCCAACATAATATTTTATCCAGCATAGTTTCGCCTTTTTTAAGCAAACAAGTTCATCTTAAATTATATCGGTCTAAAATGCGACAACGGCCCGTTATTTCAGAAACCGGTTCACTTTTTTGTTAAATCTAGGTTACACTTACTGAAAATAAGCATTTAATTAGAATAATGAATCATATTATATTAAGGAACTTCCTTGTTCAGGCATTGGTCATGTTTTCGTCAGGTAAAACGCGACAGTACATTGATTACTTATACCTTGCACGGCGGGGTGTTTTGTGACACAACAATTTCAGAATATCATCGATAATTTCATAATTTTTATAATTTATCTATCTGAATTCGTTTGAGACAGAGAAGGTGGAATAATGTGGTAGAACTTTTGAAATTCAACCAATAAACAATTTTGACGACTAACCAAATGGTTGGTCGGTCTTCAGTCATGTTGTTATCAGCTGATTTTCAAAAGATCCCCCACATTCAGCATTTGTGGTACTTTCACACATTTTCTGCTTTACATTCAAATTGGTCAAGTATGAACATAGTTATCAAAGATTTTCTGAAACTAGTGTTACATAGTATCTTAGAAAATGAAATTTGTAATTGTCGTAGGAGTAAATATTTGAAAGATTTGTGAAAAAAGAGGCCAATTGTAATATTTCGGTGTCTGCATGATTTTTGTACACTTGAATAAGATTATTTTGGCCAATTAATTTGGTGGTTTTAGGTAACCTTTTTCCAAACGCTTTTCTTGAATTGTTCGAGTTAAAAAGATCTATCGTGTACAAAATGGATGCAATATAGGTAATGGAATTTGTATACTTTAGCATGGAAAAGGTTGGGGCAAAAAGGAAATGCTGGTCATCAGTATTTTCTTCTTTTTATAATGCTTTTCAAACGTTTCACTATGGAAGATGTGAAAAAGAGATCAAGGTTTCCCCTTTATGCGTATCCTAAAATATAAAAGGGGAACCAAGATATGAACATGTTCCTGGTCGTTTTCTACGAATTTAACCGTTGTATATGGGTTTATATTAGGCATTCGAATACATTTTCTCACAAAGGAACTACTTTCCAAGATTAAAAGTTATAACATTTAATTTATGACTATTTGAAGTTTTTTTCCTAAATGTTACAATGGAATTGTCAGAATTAGCAGCGCGTAGCGGCCCAACAGGTATAATCATTATAATGACGATGATGATGATAATAATAATTGGCATTGATAAAAATGATTATTACTATCGCATAAACCAGAGACGTCTTTCAGCGATTAAGGAAGTGAACTAACAAACAACAATTAAACATGGATTTGAACAGCATGTATAATTATGTTCTATTTTTCGTTTTCAGATCGTTTCACATTCGATACAAACCCAAAGGAAATAGTTATGACTGAGGGAATACATCAGAATCATTCCGAACAGGGCGAAAGTGACCCGTATGTAGAAATCACAACAGAACGGACCAATGGCGTCATCAATACACATCACGTGATCAACACAAACCAAAATGGCTACCACAATCCAAACGCACAGCGCCATCTACACAGAAGCGCGAGCGAATTCGCAGCAGGCTCAACAGTGACCGACCACCAATGTGTTACAAAATGTACTTTATACATTCTCTTCGCTATGACGGCTTTATCATTATTATTTGGTTGCGTTTCACTTGTGATGTTGACAAAATTATGGACGAAGTGTAATGATCTCGAAAGTCAATTAACTGTTGCACAGACTTCCTACACGGCTGGTCTCGCCGACCCGTCAGTGTGTATACCGTGTGCTGATCTCGCCCAGGGCCCATTCGATGAGGACAATCTGGATCTAAGGGCCCTCATACAAAGAATAGAAAATAATACCATAACGTGTTGTGCCAAGTCTCCTGCTCAAATGTCTATTTTGTTTAATTTGGTAAGTAAATTGAGCTTACTTGGGTTGTCTTTAAAACTGATTTCTTTAAATTTTTACCGACGTAATGAAGCATAATTATGATCAAATCACAAGTATTTTTTTCGATACATGTACAAGTTTCGATCAATGACCTGGCAGAGTGTTTCTAGCTTATAGCTAAAGATGTTCTGCCAGGTCATTTATTTGGACCTTTATCTACTTTGAAAAGTCTTAACGTTATTGGGTTGCACATATTGATACAAAAGGAGACCATACATTTTGATGCATGTTTGAATCTTTTATAAATATTTCTAGACATTCAATGGATATGAACTGTTTGCTTCTTTTCATTAAAATAAATGATTTAACCTATAAAATATTAAATCAATTCTTGCATCATTTGAAACCGTTCAATAAAGGCTACGCTGTACTAAATACATACATTCAATTCTTATTTTTCAGTTTGTTAAAAGAAAGAATCTTGAAAAGAGTAGTTTAGGTAAGTTTATATCCACCTGCAATACATGATATACATTATGATTCACTTATTTCTTGTTGGTAAATCAGCATTTTTATGACATATAACTTCAATTAAAGACTTTAAAAATCATCTAAAGGATAGTAACTTTCAAAATTTGACTACATTACTTTAATGACTTTAATGAAATTGTTCGAATAAAGTAAACATGCTGTTATTGATTGATATCACTGGTAGAGCTTGATGTTTCCATCAGACACGTTAATTGTACTCTAGATGAAAGTAGATGTGAGCAAATTAAAAAGAAAAACGAAAAAGCTTCTCTGAAAATGCATTTATCCTATTTGGCTACTCCAAATGTCTAAAATGTTTACACTACCTGTCAAAAATCACTTTTACTATCGTGATACCTTAGTTGCACGTAGTTCAATTCCAGATCGATTATCATGGACATATTCCTCCACAAAAATTGTTGAATATGGACATAACTGGAATTGTTGTACTTTCAGAGCTGTTGAATACTACAACGCGGGGTAACTGTACATCTACTCCACCCAAGCCAACGATAAACAGTACAAGCCGGCTGTCAGCACATCTGACCATAGATCCGTCAAAGAAACAGACAAATAGTAAGTTATGTGTTTATTATTCTTTTCCAATTCCAAAACGGGAAAAAATGACTCGTGCAATTTAAAAGTTGCTACGAATGATAAAGTGACAAAGTGGATGCTGACAAAGCTAAGATTCTTTTTACAATAAAGCACATAAAATATTGAGTCAAAATGGGCAGTTTCATTCTTTTACACCCGTGTTTTCCAAAGCCTTTACTACAAGGGACGTCAAAACAATATTTTGTGTAGGAAATGGTTATTTTTTTTTCAAAAAAAGAGATGACACAACATTGATTAAAAATCATTTGATCAAAACTATTCTAAAGTACCGAACGGAAAGTACATGTATAGTTATAAGTCCGTTTTAGACGACTATTAGCAATTTTTCTTATCATACGTGAGAAAAATAATAATTAGCTCGAAGTTCAGACTCATCTTGACGTGCTACGCAAATGCAACGTTAAAGGTAGATATAAACATAAACAGTTGTTGTAATACAAGAAGAGAAGAGATTTTATATTAATAGATCTAATAATAGCCTAAGTAAAACATTTACGCTTGCTTTGTAATATTTACAACCTTTTTGTTACCTTTATGTCGAGTCTTTTTAAAATGAAATATTTATTCAAAAACCGTTATTCTCTTCAGCTGACAGCGAGACGGCTATCCGTCACTGGACAAGAGTAGGTAAAGTCTCTCACCTTGACGATATTGAGCTGTTCGACGACCGACTGCGCATACCGGAAACTGGTAACTACTTCCTGTACAGCCAAGTTGGTTTCCTGCTCCATTACGACACCGGACCGAATGGCGAGAACATCGATTTGGCGAAACAAGCTTTATTTCATAAGGTTTATAGATACAACCCATCGTTACCGAACGATGGTAGCCAGGAATTACTACGCAGTGAAGTGATGCAGTGCTGGGAACAAAACAAGAAATATGGCCGCTACACAAGCTATGTTGGCGCGTCTATTAGACTGGAACACGGGGATCAGGTTTATGTCAAGGTCACGCACCTGTCTGCTATAAATAACCAAGATTCGCTCACTTACTTTGGCTTATTTAAGATTGATTAACCCTTTCCAAAACAATAATAAATTAGGTTGGGCCAATATGAAATCTGCTTCACATGACAAAATGGATGTTTCTACAAGTATTAGCCTACTGGTGAATAATATAGCATAGAAAGCATTGAGGCGAAAGGAGAAAATGCTGATCATCAGCATTTTCTTGTTCTGCTTCAATGTTTTCCCAAACATATTCAGTCAGGGGTGTCAAAACTAGGTCTTGTTTGGGAAAGGGTTAAGTTTCAACTGTAAAAGTCTTTTTGCAATTTCGAAACTGTTAGCAATAACAGTAACGATAACAGATAAAATCCTGTTCAGACTGCACTTTTACTCAGGCTGATCTGGATCCATGTCCATCTTAAATGCCAGAATGTCGTGAAGATTCTTGGTCATAAGTTAAGTATGTTATATATACAGTCGACACACGTTATCTCGACATCGGGTGAGTCGAATTACCGCTTAAGTCGAAGTGAAAGTCTGGTCCCGTCATTGAAACAATGTAATTTCGAAATAAAGATAGTCATTGAAATATAGAAGGAAAGGATAGAAATTGCTCGTCTCGAGCAATTTCTTTCCTTTTCCTACTATATTTCAATTATGAACGTTGCTGATGAATAGCCAAAAGTGGCCAAATGTCAGTGTTATCGAAACTGAACAAAACCGGATGAGTCGAACTCCGGATATGTCGAGTTATTTTAACGACTCCTTTGACTTCGACACAACGAGTGTCGACTGTAAATGTTTCATTACATGTTGATTTGTTCTGTAAAATATTTCCTGATGTTTATTTTTTATTAATAAATGTTATTTGTAAATATGTGACAACTGTGATATTTTTTATACTTAATGCAAATGAGTCAGGATCTAGAAAAAAAGTTCTTTTATTGCATTTGAGACAAACATATATTGAGATTTTGTACCTCAGGGCAGTCTGCTAGGAATTAGGTATATTAGATAACTGTATGGACCCAGATTAGAATATGCATAGGCACAGCCTAATCAGAATCCATTTTTCTCTCAAATGCCATAATTACGAGTATATTGAAATCATTTTCGAGATCTCGGCTGATATATGAATTTGAACTATGCAAATTTATTACCGTGTACATACATAAAACATGCTCAATGTCATTTTGTTCATGTTGTAAATTACATCATTTTATTTTTGAAAATATACATATATGTCTACACGGTGTATAATCATGTCACTCTGAATTTCCGATAATCTTCAATATCTATTTTAATACTTGACCAATTTAAATTCGGTTTGAAGCAGAGGAGGTGAGAAAATGCCAGGAATAAGCTGGACGTGTTGGATTTTTGAAAAATCAACTGATAAAAAAGTTATTGAAGATAAACCAAAATTTTGGTTTATCTTCAATAACTTGTTTATCAGTTGATTTTTCACAAATGAACCACGTCCATCTAATGCGTGACGTCTGTGCACATTCTCTGCTTCAAACCGAATTCTAATCGGTCCAATATTTACAAAATTATTGAAGATTTTCTGAAAATATTGTATCACGTGATTATCCACCGTGATATGGGGCCGGTTGAAGAAAACAATAATTAAAAGTAAACGTTGAAGCAATGATTAAACTATTTTCGAGTCCCTACACGACCAAGGATTGGATTTGCAGTCCCTAGAAAACGTGAAAACAATCGAGACAAAGGAAAATGTTGATCAATTTTATCCATTTACTTTGACAAATTTGTGCTATATTGTACACTAATTATTTATTTGCAAAAATCATTTTGACATCTTGAACAGTATTAAAATTGGAACAGCCTTTTATTTGCTGGTTTTGAAACGACTAATCTTAATGCTTATTTTAGGCATGTTTTATTCAACCGATCAATTTATGGAGTTAATGTGCCCATCTTTCATGTTAAGGGCGGTATTGCAAGTGTATAATTATTATGTGTTTCTTATCAATATAACAGGTCCTGGTTTCTCGAAAAAACTTAAGTATATTCTCATGAGAATATGCTCAACTTCAAAGGGATACTCTCCAACGTTGAAGGGTATTCGATTAAAGTTCACATGGATTTCGTGCAATTTGAGCACGGTACTCAGATTTGAGCATGAGAACGTACTTAAGTTTTTTCGAGAAATCGGGGCCAGGGGCCCGTATTACGAGGTACAGTCAGAAAGTTCCCGGACTGTCGTTGTATGTGAATTGAACGCATAAGGATTTTGAAAGAAATTGTATAAATGAAAAGAGAAGATCAAGACTGACAAGTACATATGATTTTTGAATTGATAAAGTATATAAAACCTGATATTTTACGGCTCTAAAAATATATACCAACAGTGTACGGATCACTTTGACGTCGACGTCTAAATGACGTTGCATACATATTCGAAATCAATTAATTCATGTCAGTTTACAATTTTTCAAATCCTTTACCAGAATGTTCTAAGCACTACCCATTGCGACGGATCAAAAGTGTTTTAATTGAATTCGTTGTCATTACCTTTCACAGCTGACATGGCCGAAGGCCAAACCTCTTCATTAGAATCAAACCCGCGACCTCAGAGAAATTCCTTTAAACACGGAAATGCTGAAATAACATTTTACTGAGTCAGTGATCTATTGCGCGTGCGACAGTCTTTCTAAGCCCAGTAATTTTGTGGCTCATATTTTCATATCGGTACGAAGGGTACATTCGGTAGATAATGTTCATAATCTCAATAAATAACAGAGTTCGCAGGATTCTTAGGTAACAAAGAAATAACGATCGTACGTTTGATGTTTGCGTAATTACTTGTAACAACAGCTCTGATTGGCTCAGTCGGATTTCTTGTGCAATCTGATGTCTTGTTACACAGTTTACACAAAAACTTGATCGTAAGATGTTTAGTAACACGGGGCCCAGGTCTTTATGTTATTTTTGTCATATCGATTTGGTTAAAAATGTTTTAAAGCTTATATTTAAGATTTATAACTGTGGTATTGGTATCGAACTCGAGGTTTTTGTAATTTTGCATGTATCATTTGACATCTTTATAAAACTTTGTTCTCAAAATTGTCGGGTTGTCCAAACTCTAAAAGAAAGAAACAGATAAGAGAGTGGAAGCTTTCCAAAATGTAATATTTCATCAATTGTTCAATATACCATTATGCTGTCATTACTCATGCAAATCGCCTCTTCTCTACATTAGAATACCAAAACCATTGCTTGTTTCAGAAATTTCTGTTGTGAATGTGATAAAAGGTGAACATTTATTTATTTTCAGATGTAAATAATGTGCCATAATGTACGAATCTGCAATAATAAACTATGCAAAAATTAAGGGCATCTTTTTTATATGCCCCATAACTTGCAGGCATCTGGGAAAGTCACCGCATTGTATTTGAGACATATAATAAAACGTCCCTAAAGGCTATTGAGCCCAACATCGATCCAGATCAGCCTGTGTATACGCACAGTCTGATCAGGATATACGTTGTTCTCTAATAGCTTCTTTGTGATCTGTAGTAAGTTAAAGAGAGCAGCATGGGTGCATATTGAACTGCATTTTACAACAGATCGATCTTGAAACTATTTTTTTTAAAAAAAAGGTCCAACCCTAATGAGATTCACACGACGTCGGATTTCGTCGGACAACGTCTCCAACACGTATACTTCGTAACATGTTCGTGTAAATCGGATACGTTACGTATATATTAAGAAGAAAATGCTTAATAGCAATTTCTCCCTTTCTTTCATTGCTTGAAAGACTGTGTGGCTGAACATTCAATAGCACTTGTCTTTATTGGCTCATTTTATAATGGACAAGTCTGTGAGTTTGTCGCTTAGCAAAGCACTAAGCGAAAAGACTGCTTGCAATAAAATCATGTCCCAAACAAGGCTTTTTTTTATAGTCCAGTCAGGAAGTTATGGCACTTGTTTACAAAATTTACCTATCTAAACAAGGGAAAACGCTTTCTTGATTTTCAATACAATTTTGCATCTGATGGTTCGAATCTTTAATGTTTGAGATACCTGCAAAATTTGAAGCATCGCATGCAAAATTACAGTTGTTTGGAGTTCGATATCGTGTTGCTTACACAGGAACCATTGTATACATGCACTATGATATTTTGATCGTATACGTTCACTATACGTGAACTGTACGTTCACGAATCGGTGTCGTAAGCAAAAGGAAAAAACCAACCACTGGTGGTGAACTCGGCTAAAGCGAGGGACGATAAAGCCGTAGTTACGAGATTTTATAACAACACCGACGGTTTGTCAATACATACAACCCCGGTCTATTTTTAGAACAAATTCATTGTCATTAAAAAAATCTTTAAACTCACATTTAAACGCAAAATATCTATACCTTGTTGTAGAGAAAATGTCCCTCGCTTTAGCCGAGTTCACCAACAGTGACTACCAAGAGAAGACAAGAGCCGTCAGAGACGGACAATGCTCCCCGAATAAGGCATTGTCACAATAAATGTATGCCATGCAGAGCTAACATAAAGCTAGCATATGTTTAGCCCCCTTTTTGCATGACATAATTACTAGGAGAAATTAGAGAAAAACTATATTTTACCTTAAGTCCCCTTTTCCCATGACAATGCCTCAAATCAAAAAACTGGGAAAAGTACATCGGCATTATGTCATAGGGAGTTCACATGGTAAGTTTCAATTGATTTGGCCCAAGGGTTATGGAGAAATCACTTCGGACGGACGGACGGACGGAATGACGGACGGACAGGACGGACGGACGGACGGACAGACAAAGCGGCAACTATATGCTCTCCCTTCGGGGAGCATATTGTCAAGGGCACCTGATTTACTACTCAAATATGAAATTTCATCAAATTCTGACCATTAGACTAGGAGAAATTAGAGAAAAACTATATTTTACCTTAAGTCCTCTTTTCCCATGACAATGCCTCAAATAAAAAAACCGGGAAAATTACATCGGCATTATGTCATAGGGAGTTCACATGGTAAGTTTCAATTGATTTGGCCCAAGGGTTATGGAGAAATCACTTCGGACGGACGGACGGACGGACGGAATGACGGGCGGACAGGACGGACGGACGGACAGACAAAGCGGCAACTATATGCTCTCCCTTCGGGGAGCATAAAATGCTGCATTAGATATCCGGAGATCGACTCATCCGATTTTTGTCCAAAGCGAAGAAAGCCGAATTGTTCTCATTGTGGGTCGAAATCTACAGTGAAATAATGTAGACCTACATTTGATTTTTGTAATGTCGGCATCGGAGAAGTCCAAAATTCTGCTTGAATTTATTTGTAAATCTTGCACTCGCCCTCATCAGTGAATATATACTGAACCACAGAAAAAACGCACCATTTTTTCTTGTTTTATATTTTTTCAACAAAAGCATTTATTTTGTCGTCACCTTATTATTCGATATCCGCCGGACACTTGATATGCACACAACAAAGTCCTAAGCACAACGCCCATTCATTTGTTACGCTAGCCGTCCAATCTTGGTAAACAGGTTTTCTGTACGTACCGCAGTATTGACCATGTGCACAAAAAAGCTTATCGATTCATATGGTACATGCAATCGGTGACAGAAATAAAACACCCAAACATTACATCGATCGGTTTTCGATGCATTAAACAATGTCAAGACTTTCCACTGACGGACGTTATCGTGCTATTGGGATGCTGCAGGCAGTGATGACGTCACATGCTATAGCACACTTAATGGGATTTCATCACAAGAATATTGGCAGGCTTAGAAAACAATTCCAACAAACTGGGAAAGCGCTGGGTTACCCAGGAAGGAAAGGGCCGAAGGCACCAACTGTATAGCTCAAAACAGTGTTAAAGTGTAAAGTAATACAGCGAGATTTGAGAGTCATGCCAAAGGCCAGAATCCAAAATGTGATCAGTTCCATGCGTCGACGAAGCACAGACTGTATTGCTATGCAAAGTGGTCACACGCAATACTGATTTTGTGACTTTCACTTAAGAGGGTAGTCACGTCTGCGCGCTCGTCACGCTTGATTGCTGTAAGGTAGCGGAACAATTTCTTGACCAGAAACGAACAAACTGATAGCAGTTCGGGTTGGGGTTGTACAATTTGAAAAAGTAACAAAATAAGAAAAATATAGTAAAAAAGGGTAATTCGTGCGTTATTTCTGAGATTCAGTATTAAATGTTCAGCAAAATTATGTGCAATATTTCTGTCATTGTCTTATTATATTTTTATTACAAACATACTCGATGAGCAACGAAAACGAACAATCGAAACTGGACAAACATCGGATGAGTCGAACTCCGGATATCTAAAGCCTCTCTTACAACCCGTCGTGAGTCTTTTTAAATCGTACGTTTTTAAACTACAAAATCGCACGATTTATAAAGACGCACGACGGGTTGTAAGAGCGCCTTAAGATATTGTCCTGTCAATTCTTTGCTGCGTGCAGTCTGTGTCGTGGTTGCGTCAACCAAAATCGTGCGTTGCAGACCGCACGCAGGAGCACTTACGACCGGTTGTAAGAGAGGCTTTACAATGACGCTCTGTACGACTTCGACACAACGATTTGCAACTGTGTTTTATATCTTTAACCCTTTCCCAAACAAGACCTGGTTTTGACGTCCCTAGTAGAAAAGGCTTGGGAAAACATTAAAACAAAAGAAAAACTGCTGATAACTAGCAGCTTCTCCTTTTGTCTCTATATTTTCTATGCCATATTTTATACAAATCCTATCTTTAATAACATTCATTTTGTCATTTGTAGCCGTTTTTGAAGTAGATAACCCTAAAATTTTGCCGTTTGGGAAAAGGTTAAACTCTACTTTATCGTCTGTAGCAGTTTTCAAATGGGAACAGTCTGATATTTGTCATACTTATTACAACATGGTTAAAGGGAGATAATTGGATTGTTACTTAAGTTTTGAAACCATCCAAGTTACCTACCTTTATTTTGCGATTAGGCAAATCCTACTCTAAAGTTTGAATAAATATCCTTGAAAACTACGAGACTTCCATTATGTCGACTGAACACCTCTCCTTTGCTAAATTTTGTTGTTTTGGGAATAGGGAACGATTTTATCCAGTTAACCGTGACGTTACTTGGACAAAACATGGTATTTCCGAAGGTGTTATTATAAAATCTCGTAACTACGGCTTGATTCAAGCGGTAGTTACGAGATTTTCTAACAGCACCGACAATTAATCAAAGATTACAGTAACCTAAGTCTATTTTTAGCACAAAATCCATTGCCATTGGCTGTACCAGGTTAACGCAAGTGGTCCGAAAGAAACAAAAAGTTAAATGTTCTGTGAAGAATTCTAATCTTACAAAATTATGCGTAAATTCACATTACTCGTTCTCTAAAAATAATAATTAATTTTTATGGTATTTTACATGTAGGATATGAACAAAACTGTTTTAACAGCATCATTCTAAATAAACAAACTTAGGAAAACAACGTACAATTTCACAATCAATCTCTGGCTTTGAGGTCAAGGGCGGACCCAGGATTTTTTTCAGGGGGGTGGGGGTGGGGGTCCAAGCCCAAACGATGGCTTAAAATGTGATAAATATAGTTGCTTTTCAACGAAGACCTCGTAACTGCAGCTTAAAACAAGCTGCAGTTACGAGGTTTTCGTTGAAAAGCAGCGATATGTAACATTATATTAAAGTTATATGGTCAAAATTCAATTTTTCAGACAATACCAGGGGAGTCCGGACCCCCCCCCCTCCCCCCTCGACCCCTATTAAATCCGCCCTTGAGTCATTGTGCGAGAAAGCCTTTGAAACTTTGAAAATTATCCAGGATTCGAACGCGCGAATCATGGATTGATTTTCTCCGATGAGCTCTGGGACCTAAATGGTTTGCATCGTACAAAATCAGACAGACACACAAACAAACGATTATTATTCACGATAATCTGCTGTGTTGTTTTTCTCGTGTGTCTTATATACATCTAAATTATACTACTTTTAATAGAATCTACATGTATAGTCTACACGTTTTTTGAGAATTGAAAATAATAATAATAAAAAACTAATATACAAAATAGAAAAATACAGAATAATATATGACATTGAATGCATTTTCTAGGACGGTATTTTAAAACGAAAATCTATTTATAGGTGACACTCACTCGCTCTATCAAAACCAGTTGACCAATTCCCAAACAAAACCTCGTTTTACGTCCCATATAGAAAGTCATGTGAAAGCGTTGATGCAAAAGAGGAAAATGTTGATAAGCATTTTATACTTTTGCCTCAATACTCATTGTGCTATAATGTATGCAAAGTTCATTTTGATTAAATTGAAAGGTTGCCATTTACAACAACCTTCAAGATGAACCGCCCTTACTTTTTTGTTTAGGAAAGTTCTGACTCGAATTTCTACTTTCGTCGAAGTGCAAATTGGGTAGATCTAACTGTCTCACAAACGGAAACGAAAATGTTAAAAAATGATTCAAAAACTACATGTTATTATCTCTTAACCCATTCCCAAACAACAAAATTTAGGGTGGTCCACTTCAAAAAAGCTACAAATGACAAAATGGATGTTATCAAAGATAGAATTTGTGTAAAATACGGCATAGCAAATATTGAGACAAAAGGAGAAACTGCTGGTTATCAGCAGTTTCTTCTTTTGTTTCAATGTTTTTCAAATCAATTTCTAGTAGGGACGTCAAAACTAGATCTTGTTTGGGAAAGTGTTAAATAATGGAAAAAAATAGAGAATTTTCTCTCCCCTAGAAAATTCTCTCTTTCGACTCTATAGTTTAGATATTCCACTACACCATATTCACGGTGGGGATTGTGCATGATGGGATGGACAACGAATACTGAGTATACGGACAAATTTGCCTCGCTTCAGGTAAGAAATTGTGCAATAATTTTCTTAGTTCTGCTCCAATTTTCAAGCGGTTTTTTGCATGTACCCCGCATTCGTGAGCTCTTTCCTCGGATATATGACTTGTTTGCAGAATCTCTGTACTTTGTCCAAAAATTGATCCCAGCCGACCAGAAAAACGACAAAAAATCCAGGCCCTTTTTCTAGTCGGTTGGGATCGGTTTTTGAGAAAAGTACAGGGAAGTTCCAGATAAATGATACATCTGAGAAAAGGGCTCAGTAAGACGAAGTACATGCAATAAACCGCATGAAAATTGACGCAGAAATAAGAAAGTTATTGCACAAATTCTTACCTTAAGCGTGGTTAATTTGGCCGTAGTCGTTACCATTTCGCTTTCTGGTCGGTTGGGACAATATTTCGGAAAAAGTATCATGAGTTATCTAATATGCCATACATCCGATGAAAGAGCTCGATAAGGCGGGGTACATGCAGCAAACCGCTTGAAAATTGATACAGAAATAACAGAGTTATTGCAAAATGTCTTACCTGAAGCGAGGCGAGTTGGCATCAAATTTTGTGCAAAACATAGACTGAGTTAACCGTTATGTTTTGATAAACCGTCGGTGTTGTTATAACATCTCTTAACTACGGTTTGATTCAAGCCGTAGTTACGAGATTTTATAACAACACCAACGAAATACTATTTATTTGTCCGAAATTACGTCACGGTTTACTTGATAAAATCGTTCCCTATTGTCGGTAGTCGTTATCCATCCCATCATGCACAATCCCCACCGTGATATTAATATTTTCCCAGACGAACAAGTTTGGGGTTGGTCCAATTCAAAAACTGTTACAGACAACTGAAGCAAATAGATTTGGTGAAAATTTGATTTGTTTACAATATATAGCTAAAATATTAGCACAAAAAGAGCAATACTGGTTATCAGCATTTTCTTCTTCTGTCTTGATATTTTCCAAAGCTTTTGATAATAGTGACGTCAAAACCGGGTCTTGTTTGGAAAAGTATTAAAGCCTCTCTTACAACCGGTCGTAAGTGCTCTTGCGTTCGGTCTGCGTGCTCCTGCGTGCGGTCTGCGTCTAAAACTTACGTTTAGTCTTGCGATGCACGCACGTGCAACGTACGATTTTGGTGGACGCAACCACGACGCAGACTGCACGCAGTAAAGAATTGACAATTCTTTGCTACGACCATTCTGCGTCTCTAGCACGTAAGACAGAAGTACGGAGCACGTACGACAGACGTGCGTGTGACGCAGTGAACGATATACTGAAATTCCAGAAAATTCACAAAGAATGCGTACTTTTCTCGAAAGCGATTCACATCTTTGACCTGCTGTGAATGTACACATTTTGAGACCCTCTTACAACTTTATAAATCGTGTAGTGCGATTTTGCAGAGTTTTAAAATGTACGATTTAAAAAGACGCACGACGGTTTGTAAGAGAGGCTTAAAAGGATAATATATACATTTGATATCATTTTTTTCGGACCTTTTAAAAGTTTTCATGTGTCGAACATAGGATATATTTTTATCTCAATGTAATTAAAAGAAACATTCCCGTGACTTTGAGATATCGAGTGTCAATCATGATTAATATCTATTCCTAATACGCGTATAAAAAGATATATACGCTTGGAACTAAACGCGCCTCCAATCAGTACCAAACAACTTAGGCTTTGGAGTTAAAGAATAACAAGAGCCGTCAGAGACGGACAATGCTCCCCGAATAAGGCATTGTCACAATAAATGTATGCAATGCAGAGCTAACATAAAGCTAGCAAATGTTAAGCCCCCTTTTTGCATGACATAATTTTTATAACCAAATTTCACATAGTTTATTATCAAGGGCATTTGATTTACTACTCAAATATGAAATTTCATCAAATTCTGACCATTAGACTAGGAGAAATAAGAGAAAAACTATATTTACCTTAAGTCCCCTTTTCCCATGACGAGGCCTAAAATCCAAAAAAAAAACGGGAAAAGTACATCGGCATTATGTCATAGGGAGTTCACATGGTACATTTCAATTGATTTTGCCCAAGGGTTATGGAGAAATCACTTCGGACGGACGGACGGACGGACGGACGGACGGACAGGACGGACGGACGGACAGACAAAGCGGCGACTACTAGTATATGCTCTCCCTTCGGGGAGAATAACAAATTCATGATGCCTTCGCGCCCTCTTATCTATTGTTCTGAAGCGCCATTGCATGGTCTCTACTTTTGAGTTCATGCACCACTATAGTTCATCGACAATCCAATAGAAAATCCATACACACTATCTACCTAGCTAACTGCGTTGTCTTTCTCATTTGAAGGCAGAACAACTTCAAACTGATCCCATGAATATAGAGTCACATCATCAAGCGTTGTTCTGTATATTTTCTGGCAGTATAAGTTGGCTCTGAATTTCCTAAAATCGCAAACGACGATTTATTTTGTGTCTAAGAATTATCGTTTCCGAAAACAACGTGGAATTATATCCCTGTCACCAAGTACTGCCATGTAAGTTTTCTGACTAAAAACGGAACCATTGTCTAAAATCACATTCACTTTGAATTTGATTTGAATGGTTTTCTGTTAATGGATTCATAGTTTATTTATGTTTATCGATTGTCAATCGCTTCACTTCTTTAAGAATGGCACTTTGAAAACAATTGCACCAATCAAATGATACCATAATCTGACGAATGATGACGTCACAATTAGATGTCACGTGATCCGTACTGTTTCTCCCGGATGTCCTGTACAAACTGCATTTCCGGTTTCTTAATGAGGGTACAATCGTCTTTCGTAACTTCAAACTTCTCACTCCATTTTGATTTCTCCACGACAAGTTTTGTACCGGCATCTATCTTCTTTTGCCGACAAAATTCTGAGGCCATTTTACGAACCTCTTTAAAATGCAATAATTCATCATCGAAGTCAAATCCTTCATCCCTGATTTGCTCTCTCAGTCTTCGATAGAAATTCTCATAAAGAGCATAATCCACTTTTGCGTATCTTTTGTACAATTGTCTGTCATATGGACCAACTAAAGCAGTTTCATTTTTGTGAAGAGCTATATTTTTATCAACGTACAGGATATCTTTTGTACTCCATTTCAAATATCTTCTCAAAAGTATGATTGATTCTTCAAAATGTTCTGCTATGATTACCAAATGGAAATCTTTGTCAACCTCTTTTATAAAGTTCAAAATTTGGTCCGGTTTTTTTGACATGATAGTCTCCTCAGAGCATCCGAATTCCATTGACATCCGATTATTAGTGAGCGAACGGACGACTGATTTCGGCTCCCATTTGAGAGGGTCTTTCAAAAAGTCCGATGCAGGCCGTTCAGTTTTGATCTTATTGTAGATGTACCCTGGGCGTAAATAATTCAACGTTGATTTAAACATCTCGAAAGGTTCACGGAGGATGCCGACATAGAACGTGTCATTCGGCATATACGACCGGAAGGACTTCCGTTCATAGACCACGTGATTACACAGAATCTCGTGATGTTTCCCGGAAGGGGGAGGTAATGTGTTGTTTACATTCATCGCTTCATTCAGACTGATGATGTTGGGATAGTGAAACTTGTTCTTTGCCGGTGGAAGTACGAACGTCAAATTGCGTCGCCAGCCGAATCTAAAAAAGAAATATTAAACCCTTTCGTAAACACCAGACATAACAAAGATCTAATCTTACAGAAAACACACATTCTTCACATCATAGTTTCCTTTACAGATTCTAGATATGAGATTTCTTTTCAAATGACAATTTTAGACAATATAAAATTATGATTCAATTGAAATATTTCATCCTAAGCTTGTGAATTAAATATTTCAATCAACTCTTCTAAGCCGCTACTTATTTTTTTTTATGACCAGAAGAATTTTCTCGAGTATGTAGCCCCTGAATTGTATGCAGGCAAAGTGGTATAGAAATCGGACAATTTGCGGTGTCATGAAAAAACAAGTGCCATTACTTCAACAAGAGTTGTCCGCGGACAACGTAGCCCGCCTATACAAGAGCCTATCACAAAAAAGAGTCCAAGGTCAAAGGTCAAGGTCATTGGGTCAAAGGCCATGGTCTCAAGGTCAAGGTCATGGTATGAAGTATCCATATGTGAAATATCAAGGCTCCATCTATAATAGTGCAAGAGATATAGACCAGATTAAAGTTTTTGAAAAGTAGGTCAAACTCCAAGGTCAAGGTCACTAGGTCAAAGGTCGTGGTCCCAAATGAAAGGTCTTGGCAGGAGGTATCCATGTGTGAAGTATACAATGCCTGAGATATAAACCAGGTTTAAGTTTTTGAAGACGCGACGCTGACGCCGACGCCGACACTAGGGCTGTGACATTAGCTCCCCGAACATAAAGTCCCGGCTCGCTAAAAAGAAAAGATAACGGGAAATTATTATGGAAAGGAATCCTTTTAAACCAAACATTGCGCGTTCAATCCGATGATTGAAGGCCCAATGTTTGGCACAGAAAACCCAAGAGTTATTTCATACAATACACTTTTATTTCAAATTATTTGTATCAAGGCTTGCACAAGCGAGCTTTAACTATTCAAAAATTGATATTAAAGTTGTATGGTTTGGCAAAATTCGGGCGTGACTCCAAAAAATTCAACACTAAACTATAGAGGCTTAAGAGTGGGCTGTCGACCAAATTGGCAATAGGACAAGCCCCAATAATCCTACAGTATTAATTTTTTAAGTTTTTAAGCCCCTACAAAAATGCAATCCATATGATCAAAACTTCAAACACCAAAAATTCAAATATCTAGTAATAGCCCAGAAAATCTGCATTCCCTGGGGTTAGCAATGGAAGGCAGATTCACCGAACAATTATACTTCTTTATTCCAGACTAGCTCAATATGATGCCAATGAGGCAAAATAACACATGCTTCTGGGTTCACTGACCGCCTACAATCAAACACAAATTCAATTTTATGGAGTCACACCAGTGTCCTAATTCGTTGTCCCGATAGTCTGTATCACTTGCACCAAATTTCACAGTCTTTATTGATCCACCACTCAAAATTGCTCGTCCACCATTCGGACTGTCCTTGGTCAGAATTCATGCCAGGAGAAGATATAATGACGTAACATGTCACCTGAAAAAACAAAACTCGCACGAGAAAACTGTAATAATTGGGTGGGAGAGGAGGGTTTTCTGGCTTCCTTCAGCGTGGCTTTTGGAAAAGAGGAATTTTACCGGTGCGCTATTATAACCTCACACTGCCGTGAAACTTACTTTCGGATTCCCCCCAAAATAACAGGTGATTATGATTTAAACATAATCACATTTATTATGGAAAGGAATCCTTTTAAACCAAACATTGCGCGTTCAATCCGATGAT